>JAVJAQ010001076.1:54919-516185 GCA_032362365.1 Zygogramma bicolorata | reverse complement strand
TTTCCGAAATATTTAATTTTTCAGCATTCGTAGGCCTCCACTTCGGATACGATATATAGGCGTAAATAGTTCCCTCTAGCGTCACTATCAGTTACTTATTAACATTCGCGTATACTTGTTGTTGGAGATTAATGTTCATTGCCAGTGCCGTGCGCGCTAATTTTAAGTAGGTGACTTTGCGAAATATAATAATATCAAACTGGACTTATATAATTATTAGTGACTTCGTCACATTCTACATGGACTACATACAATCGGTATGCAAACTCTTCCTTTAGTTATGAAGGTCGTTATGAAGGTCATTATTCATTTGATACATATATAACTATTATGACCTGTAACAGAACCGGCGGTCGAAGTCAATATTATAGTCTGCTAGTCAAATTTTAGGGGGTGTGATCACTTAATATGTTGCATTGAATTCGAACACTAGAACATCTCAGACACGAATTAATTAACGGAAAAAGGACCAGTTTCCATACTCGAGCGTCCGTGAAAATCCTCCATTTCATCTATTGCCCTTGCTCATGCTAGTAATTGCATGTTGAAAGTCAGATCTCGTAGATCATTAGTTGGGCTTTTTCATGTCATTTGTTCGTGACAAATAACATTCAGAAAAACATTCAAAAACAAACATTCAAACAAGGAAATTAGGGATGAATAGTTGATCAGAATACTAAATGGGACATAAGAGCCGTTGAAATGAAAAAATTTTGAAATAAAATTGAAGTCGAAATCGAGTTATGACGATTTTTCGATTGTTAGTATCCGTAATGGCGTTCAGCTGATGAGTTAAGAATTCCTGCTGATATGCGTTGCTTTTTATAATTTTCTCAATTCACATTCGATTTTTTTATCAATTGTTCATTTGAATTTTTTTTCTTCCTCAATGAATTCTATAGTGTATACGATGGGAGTTAATGAACAGAAAACAAGAAACATTGCCAACTGCATTCACATGTTATTCATATTTCTGATTCTACTCCTTCATGGGAATTCAGATTTTTTCATGTTGATTAGGCGAGGGAGAATTTCTAATTGAACAGTCAAAAAATAAATGTTTCGCTAGAAAACACAAAAGTAGCAAATAATCCGCTTATATCCATTATTGTTTTCCACCGCAGTTTCGATTTCGTATTCGGTAATAAAGCATTAATGTTGCCGGAAATGTATTCATCTAATTATATCATTCGATCTATCCATACTTCGGGCAGTGAATAATTACTTCCGATCATTGAACACAAATTGGTGAATTCAATTGCCGGAATCATATTTGCACCAAATAGTTTGGAATGCATGAACGTATAATGGCTATTTATGCAATTAGTAAGGAAAAATTAAATTTCCTAGCGGGTTATTATTATTATTATACAATAATGAAGGCAGAGGTTTTAAACCTATCGTGCCCAGAAAGTAACAAAAAATATATATTCTAGTGTACACGAAGCAACGAAAATATTGAATACAGGATTGAAAAGCAATTCATTTATACATTCAAAAGCTGCATCGTTTTGGTGAATGAGTCGTATTTTTGAAGCTATTGATGCTGGGTGCAGTAACAACGTCATCAGGTAGGCAGTTCCATCTTGCAAAAACTCTGTTGAAAAAGAATTGTTGTCTGGCAGTGGTGCGGAATTTTTCTCGTTTCAGTTTGAAGGAATGACCTCTGAATCGATGGTCTGAATTGGTCTCGAAGAGGAATGACATGTCGAGCGATAAGGATTTATGTAGGATGCGATGTGTCAGGATGACATCTCCTCTTACTCGTCTTTCCTTCAAAAATGGCAATTGCAGTCGATTTAGTCGTTCTTCGTAAGGAAGCGATTTCAATCCAGGAACCATTCGCGTTGCTGACCTTTGAACCCTTTCCATATAGAACAAGAGCCCGCGTCCGCCAGACCTTCATTATTTTATAAAAGCTGAAAGTTTCTCTGCGTATTCCCCTAACACAGGTGAGAACGATCAGCGACTATGAAGTTTGGATGATAGTTACTTCTTCAGATACCAGGTAGCAAAGGCGTATAATATAGTACCTCACTTTCGTCAAAGTATAAAGCTCAGCTTTTTCATATCTTCTTCGGAATGATATTAGAAATCACATCATCCATTGCTAGACACTTACTCTGGTTCCAACCCCCTGCCAGACACCCCTCAACTTCATTAAATCATAATTATTCTTACGTTTGACAGTATTTGAAAGGTTTTTGTGACGCCATCTTGCCTATAATGTCGATATTTCTGTTTACTTGTCAATGTAAGAGAAATTTATCTTTTCTGAAGGGTAAAGTAGGTGCAGATATCTATTTGTCAGTTTGATAAAATGGTTTGACTGAAATATTGGCAGAAAGATGATGAAGCTTCACAGGAGTGTTAACAATAGAAGTTTATACGGAAAATAATAGTTCAATCCTGAAAGTACTTATGAAAATATGAATGATCTAAGATATTGATGGAATTATTTCACATCTGTTGCTGAATTGCTTGCCATCTTTTGACGTTATGTAAAAGTAATCAAGAAAATGTGCGCTTGAAGCTACGACATTCGTAAGAAATATATAAGAAAACACATGACTTGGATAAAAATCTTTGCTGTCTGTTTCCTGGCCAAGCAACCAAGATCTAAACTCCACAGTCGCTGATTGTTTTCACCTTTGTTGGGGACACGCGCAGATGAACTTTCAGCTTTTATAAAATAACGTAAGTCTGGCGATCGCTGGCTCTTAGGCTAATAAGTTGTATGTCTTTTGCCAAATAGGGAGACCAGATTTGTACAGCATATTCCATATGTGGGCGTATATATGTATTATAGAGCATCTTAAACAGATTGGAACTTGAATTTGTGAAACATTTTCTCAGTAAGTACGCAGTTGAGTTAGCTTTCCTGGCAGCTGCGGCTGTTTGGTCGGACCACGATAACTTCTCGTTGACAATTACTCCAAGGTCTCGATGTTGTTGGACAGTAGAGACATTGATGCCAGATAGAGTATAGTTTGCTCGTAGATTGTTGGATCCGATGTGGAGAACTTTACATTTATTCACATTCAGAGGTATTTCCCATATCTCACACCATTTTTCCACAGTGGACATGTCTGATTGCAATATTTCTCCATTGGTGAGTGGGTTTCCAAGAAACTTGCTGTCATCTGCGAAGAATGCATGTTTGGAGAGTGGAGATTGTGGAAGATCCGACGCATATAATAGAAAAAGTGTTGGTCCCAGGACTGACCCCTGGGGAACACCTGAATCCACTTTGTAGCTGCTAGAAAGACAAGATCCGACTTTTACTTGATAAGTTCTTTCCGAAAGAAAGGCAGTGATCCATTGTAGTAACAACCCCCGCATTCCAAAGTGTTCCAATTTCCAAATGAGTTTGTTAGTCGGTACTTTATCGAAGGCTTTCGTGAAATCCAAATAAAAGACATCGATTGTCTCTGAATTATCAAGAGCTTTCGTCTATAAGTCAAGGCAATAAAGTAGGTTTGTGACAGTGGATCTCCCAGGAATGAAACCATGCTGGGTTGAGGGGATTGTACTGTTTGCGAGAAAGAAAGGTAGTATTTTCTCTGCAATAATCCTGTCCATTACTTTTACCAGAATCGAGGTCAAACTTATTGCCCTATAATTGTTTGGATCCGTTTTGTCGCCCGATTTTTAAATAGGCGTGACTGATGCAATTCGCCACGCTGCTGGTAATTTTGATTTCTCGAAAGAAGTTTCAAAAATGTGGGCTAATGGTCTGCTGAGGGTTTTTGGACCTGGCGAAGCGGTATCTTTGATTGTCTTCAGTTGAGCTTCCACTAATTCGGGAGTGAAGTCCACGTGATTTATTGTATTCAAACTCCTTGTTGAGTCTACAGAAGATAAGGGTTAGTCATTTGGCGTTGAATCGTAATTTTTGAATTTTTTGCGAACACTTCAGAAGCGGCCTGGTGATTATCACAAACGATTCCGTCTTCCTTTACAACAGGTGTGGATACTCTTGAAGCAAGTTCCCTCCGACAATGCTTGAAAACCGCTTTTGAGCCTCTCTCTAATATCCCCGATTCGTATCGCTGTTTGGCTACTTGCAAGTCTTCAGACAGTTTGTTTGGAAAGGAGCGATGTATCGCATAGTCTATGGGGTCACCAGAGATCCGATATTTACGCCAGAGCTTTTTTTCCTTCGAGATCGCTCCAGTAGATCTCCTCTGATCCAAGATTTCTTAGAATTCACCTCGTAGGTGAAATGATAAGTTGATGCCTGAATAGCACCATTGAGAAGAATTTCGAATTTTTTCCACTTATCTCCGATATCATAAGAAATGTGTAAAATATTCCAGTTAATATCGGTTATCTCTTTGGGCAGTTTTTCATGATTGATGCGATATATAGATCTCTCTGTATTTCGAGGCTCATTGTAAGAAATAGTTTGTAGGTCGCATGTAATAACTACATGATCAGATCTCCCAAGAGGAGAGCTAGTAGCGATATTCATCAGTAGGTCTGGGTCGTTGGTAAGTACCAGATCGAGAGTTGAAGGGGTTCGGTTTTGTCTGAAGGGGTTTGGTTTTGTCTGAATCGTGTTGGTTCTGTCATAAGCTGATAAAGGCCCGAGCTCAAAACAGTTGTAAGATATTCGATTTTTTCTAGTCGCAATGCAAATTATTATTCATATTATTTCTCAATCATGAAAAACCTATCATCGAGCAAAGCAACTGACAAACAAGGCATACTTTTTGACCTATTGATCGATGCTAATATACAAGCTGTCCACTAGTGAGCATTTGCTCGATATATCGATAATGCGAAATAAAGAATCGCTATCCATTTTTCAGTCAATAATTAAATATTTTGAATATTCTTCTACAGGATTCCGAAAAATGTTTTCAAAATTTTCATTGGATCAATTTTTTTGTGACAGATTACCAGTGTTGCCAACCTTACGTTAACGAGACGTTAACGTATGGATATATCCAGTTGAATTCAATAGTAAGAATTTTAAGACAGTGTGGATGAACTGTTTGTTGACATTTCAAATTACAATTCTTGACTTCCACGAAACAGTTGTTCCAGATACCAAAAATTGCCGGAAAGCATATATTTTTTATCGGTGCTACCAATTCGTTAGTAGTAGAAAAATGTGTCGTGGTTCTGTAAACCCTTTGTACATGGTGCCGTGACGTGAAAAGCTCAAGTTGTCAGCTGGAAGCCCCAGGTTTGAATTCTGGGTGCACCAGAAGTTTTCAAATTCAGTATTTATGGACTGTAGGTCTCGAGTATCCCTTGATCGTACATGCTCTCAGATGAACTTCTGAGAGGTTTCCTAAAAACCTGGAATATTTGTTTGAAAATAAATAATGAACAGAGAACGAAATATGGGAAACATTTCGAAAACGTATCAGAAGTGTGATTATTGTCAGCTCTTTTGTTTCAAATTCAACATGCTGAATGCGTATTTATTTCCTTGATTTTTGAACAAAAATTTGAAACGCAAATACTGAATGAACGCCTGTGAATGATATATTACACGTTGGAATCCCCCGTTCAAAAAAATTCACTTCAACTGGAGTTTACGAAAATCAAAGTAACATTTGAAACACCATGCTAAAATTACTTTGGGATCTGTGATGAAACGCCAAATAATAGCTGTTTCATTCAGAGCCGGCTACAGTTCCGGATTTTATTTTAAAAATTGTTACTAAATTCAAAATACTTCTGGTAACATATAACAACGCGAATATGCACTATTGGGACTACCTATATATTAGCATCGATCAATAAATCAGAAGTATGCTAATCATATAGTTTTGTCAGTTATTGCTTTCATTGCAATAATTAAAAGTATCATTAAACCAACCAATATTGAATGTACCAATAACTGACTAGGGCAATTTGAGGAAAATTATCAATTGATAGCTATTCTTTTTAAACCAAAAATTATGTTCTTCAATGGCTTGAAGTCTCCCGAAAGCGACGCCATTTCAGAATGTTTCTCAGAAATTCTGAAAGTGTAACCAGATATGTGAATGGAAAATTATCCACTATCATGGATGAATATAACTCATTCGTCTGAAGATTCCAATTCAATCGAAAAAAAAACTTCGTGAAGTCTTGATATCGAAGATGTGTCAATAACTTTAATCATAGATGATGGAGGCAAAAATCAGCTTGGTTCAGAAATTAAGATAGTTTTCAAAATTTATTTCTGTGGTGAACCATTTTCGTGTATATTCAATCTTTGAAACTCACCATATTCATGGATATAGCAATAAGTTATGTCTTGAAGCTACTGGATTCATTTCGAAGGAAAAGACAATTCGTATTGTCTTCTGTGGAACAGATAAAAAAATTCGACCATTTTTCCCCTCCCTCCTTATCTTTCTCCCTGTTTTTCTATCACCCTTATCCTGCCCTCTCCCCTTCCTTTTCATCACTCGCTCTCTCTCTTTATCTGCCCTCTTGTCTGTCTAAGGGATTGTTCGAATAAATGATAACTTTACCTAACCTAAACTAATTGCAAACGAGACCAGTTAAGGCAAAGAAATTTGGCAGTTCATAAACTAGGTATTAACTTCTGATGAATTGAACCCATGGTGAATGTCTATTGCTATTACTCATCAAGTGTTCCATTGACCTTTTTCCTATGGAATCATCATTCTACTCGTATTCTCTTATTCTCTATCATGTATTCACCACAAATATTGATTGACTTTTTTCATTCCAGGTTACATGAACTCTGCGCTAAATCCTGTCATTTACACCATCTTCAACAAGGACTTTCGAAGAGCATTCAGAAGAATCCTGTTCAAGTGATGTTTAGCCTACGTGTGCTGCTACGAGTGCGTCAGCAGGAGAATCCTGACTGCGCAGTATCGCAGTGCACCTAGTGCGTTTTATCGACACTGAAGTACTTTTTCGACAATCCTTATCTCATGTTTACTCTTCAAAATCTGAAATTGGTTAACGATTATGTTTTGTGTTTGCTGCCGTCAGTAGGAAATATGAGGTTGTATTATAGATTCCCTTAGTCGACGAGCAAATACAAATCGGTGTATAGGCAGAATATTGTGAAAAGCACAGGAATACGTGAAGTAGGGATACTCTTCGATAGGGTTTCAATTGGTTAAAACGAATTATGACAAGACCTACAGAATTCCACCGACTCTCAGGACCACTAAGCAGACAGTTCTTTTAATGTTTTCGGTGCTTTGAACATGGATCTGGTTACAAAATTGCTCCATTATCTTCAGTTTTTTTAAAAATCCCAATAATAATATGTGGAAAATGCTTTTCTGTTCTATATTTCGACTGAATACAGCATTTCGACATTAATGGTTTCAAAATAGTGATTCATGTACCAAAGTATAAGTTCATGGTCTGAAGGCGACGATCTCATAAAGCATCTGGCCTCTGGCGAAAAGGTTTGTAAGTAAGAGTTGCGTACAGTTTTCTTTGTACGCTCGTCTGAAAACCAATAGTGATTCAGTAAAGAGCGATTTATGTGCTCAATTTTCCTAATCCAGAAAAAGATCTATTGATAATAGTTCCAGATGGCTAGGTTTACAGTCAGCACAATTGGAGATAATAACCCAGCCTCGTCACCATTCGTAATGAAGTTGTCTTGCCAAATCAATGCAAATGAAAATCTTCGATTTGGTTCTCATATATGGGCACAGGTAAAGAAATATTCTTCTTTCAATTCATTTTGCATACAAAGCATTTGTAAATTAGCGATTTCATAGTTGTTTTTATTGAATCTAATCTTGCAAATGTTCATTTCGAATTATCGTAAAACCTCGGCAAAAGTTAAAATTCAACTCGATAAGCTATTTTTTTTTCTCAATAGGAATATTTCACTTTCTACTTTGGTATGTAATGGACTATTTCAGATTCTGGAATAAGACTCAATGTAAATATGTATACGTCTATCACTGTACTAATGCTATGAAAAAGCAGATTCTACACTAAATTCAGTTCAAGAGATTTTTGGTTTGTAACCTTCAAATTATTTGAGCCTCGCTGCTTTCAAAATTCCGTAATCCTAAGGTATGAGGCTACCATCTGCATAAATCATGTATATTCAAAAGGTATTAAGTAATTACTATGAACGAATCAATATCCAAATAGGAATATTATATTTGAATATAATGTGATACCTAGATACGCTTGGAATATCTATGGTTTTACAGAATTGGCGATTGACTCTAAACGGCTAGGAAGGGTGACGGTTTTCATAACTCAACTGTCATTCCAGAATTCCAAAATTTATATGTGAAAGGTACTTTTAAATGCCAGAAATAGAAAGAAATCGCATTTTTCACATTTTAGGTTACGACACTTCAGAAAACAGAGGTGATGGGACAATTATGTAGCTATATTCGTATTCATACAAAAAAAAAACGATGAGATATACCCTGTTTTATTGTTCTGGATTTTTCTTTGTTTTTTACCACCGGCTAGGTATACCTCTTCATCAATAGCAAGTTGACATTCTCTTAAAACTATAACAGGCTCTATGTTGCGTTATGAATAATAGTCCATATTCCATAACAAATTTATTTCCTATCAAACTCGTCTGGAGCTTCAGGAGTGACATTATTGTAATATAACCTTCAACCTATCTGCTCTGAATCGCCTTGCTTAAGTTGTGGTTTATCTAAGCTAGGTTTGTTTGCTCTGGATTTTCCAATCAGATTCATTGTTCCTTGGCAATTGAGGCTAGCTTAGTTGAATCTCCACTAAGTGGGGGTGTTGCAATTGACACTAAGTGATCAACTATCAATGTCCAAAACAAAAATACGTCAGCTTATGACCCATCGAAAAGATATGATCAACCAACTGCTCATTACTTGATTCGTGAATTGAGCTGTATAAAATTGGAAAAAAAAAACTCGAGATTATACTATCAACTGAATAACGAATGTATTCGTATGCAGGCAAGGGTTACCTACTGTTTTTGATTGTCGTAGCGCTGCGGAGGGACTAATTTTCTACACTACCGTTGGTGGATGTATGTCAGACACTATCTGCTAGAATCGGTATCTGGTACTCCAACATTACAAACTCTCTCCGAAGCGAATCGGAAATTATGGCTTATGGCAGACCATCACTGAAACCAAAATAATGTCTTGGGCTGGGTCTGTGAATAAGTTACAACCAAAACGCGCAGCTTGCATGGTAAACCGAGTGATAATGATGGCATGAGTTAACCTAAATCAACCTAATCCAACCAACCGATTCATGATGGTATGGAAGTTAATTCACAATCAACTCTATTTCCTGCTATTATAATATATACTTGATATCCCAATGGCCTGAAATTTCTACGGAGAGCTTTCTCAGACCCACTCCCTACAACATTATAGAAGGAAATATTGTACAATAGTTATTCATTGTACAAGGATGGAAAGTACCGATTTTCAAGTTCGAGGCTGATATCTATCATTTTTTCTGTGAAGAAAATACCAACGATTCACTGTTGAGATGTATCATTACAATATATCAAGTCAAAACTTATCGCTGTGAATTTAATATTTTCGAAATGTTAGGCTGTTGTATTTGGCTTTGATTTAGATTTCCTGGGACTTGAGTTATTTGATTCAGAATTACAAATTTAGTGGATGTTCAGTAGTTATTTTGAATAATAAAATGTTAAAGAGCTGATTCCGAATTTCCTTGGATCTACAAGTAGATCATGGAAAAATTACTTGGTGATATTCTGTTACCCGTCGACAGAGATGAAGTGTCAAATGTTTTTTCGTCACAAAAAAAGTTCATTATAGCTACGTAGTTGTTGATGGATAATGAATCCATAAATGAGCAATCCTTCAGTAAAATATCATTTATTTTCCGGCATGGTAAACTAACTTCCATACCAGCGAATTGACCTTCATGGTTAATTGTTGTGAAAAATACATACAATCAATATCGAAAAAGTCTGGTATATGTTCGATTGAACTCTAGTGACTGAATACCAAATTATTTTTTGGTGATGCCCGTGTCCACTAAAGAAAATCAGCGGTGGTCCATAGGTTATAGAAAATGAGAGGTCCGTTCAGCCGAATCTTCCTTTTGAGGAGATATCAACTGTATTGTGGGCAATATTTTTGTGAGGAGTTTCATAACACTGAAATGAGCAGTGATCTATTTTCCAGAAAGACTCTAAATAAACCGATTTTCAGAATATCTATCTTACTCTCAAACATTTACTTTTTTTCAAGATCAACTGTGTAAATTCCAAGGGCCCAATATTCTTGGCAACCTGATTCTTCATTGGTAGGGAAAAAACGGAAAATAGAAGCTGGATCATATCTTTCTGATCGATCATTATATCGACCTGCTTTCAGATTTACATTCAAAGATCTGCAAATAAAAATTCAGGCCATTTTATGATGAAGTTGCAGACGAGTTCGAATGATACGGAGGACTATAAACTCCCTTTATTTGCCCAAATTATATGCTCAAAATATTTCTGTTCAATCGTTTCTGAGGATACCTTCGGAAGCTTCGATGGTTTTTGAAAGGATTTGATAACATTTGCACCAGAATGTTTAAACTCCGATGAAATGACCAAGCAGGTGTCACGGGACCAAGTTGACAGGAAATTCTCGGAAGTTCGGAAGTTACCGGTTCAACGATATTGTTTTATTTTGTATCTACCTGCATTTGGAAATGGGATTTCTGTGATATCGAATTTGTCCTGCGACGATGGAAAGCTTTCACGAAAGTTTTCAAGCAAAAGAAGTTCCAGATACGCGTCAGTCGTGTAAATGACAAATAAAACATGCATTTTTGTTCTCTCAATGCTAAGTTGTGTTTTCAATGCATTTATTCCATATTTTTCTCCATAAAATAACCAGGAGAGAGTTCAGCCCTTTGGATGTGTATTTTCTTTCATGCATTTTCTCATTTGCTTCTTTATTGGCAGTAAAGAGCTACCGTTAGGAAAAGATAATTGGCCAATTATCCGTGGTATTCATCGAATATAGGAAGTATATGCTAATTGGATAAGAGCATCAATTTGGTGGATCTCTATAATCTCACTATTACTGTACTACTGAAAGTACAAAGAAAACATTTAAATCATGGGGGCGATAACGTGAGTAAGTTTTCAGAATATAATTCATGTCCTAATGACCTAGTTCATGAAAATTCTGCTCGTACACCCAATATCTTTTTCCCTAGACTCTCCAGTAATATACCGAGAATGATATTGTATTCTGATAACTCATTGGTTTATACATTGCCCTAACTTCATTTTAATTTTGTTTTGAAGAAATTTTGCTGATTTTACCTAATACCTGAAGAGACATGGACAACATTCATTACCTCAATCTCATCATGCAAATTCATGATTTTTTCCCGATCATTTTCATCGATTTTCATCCCAGTCATAACAAACGAATGTTTTGTCGTGCTACTAGATCATTATATACATATTGGCTTTCGATGTGTGGTTGTGGGCTGAATTAATATTTTAACTGATACAAACTATGAGATTTACATGGAATATGTTATTAATTTGGAATATCATGATAAAGTTTGGAAAACATTAAACGGACTTGGAAGTTTTTTCTTTTGATAGGAATTTTTCTGCATGATTGCGATAAACATGAACGATGGAGGGATTCCTCAATCCACTGAGTTATCAGAATGAGTTCAATTAGGAGGTAAAATTTTAGCATAATTCTACAACATATCCAAATATGAATAGCGATAAAATCAATCATCTACACGCATATTACATATATGTTGATATTTCCACTTTCTTCTGATTTTGGATTTCAAATCATCTCAAACAGAAATTGATTGATTTATTATTACGACTTACCCTTTCTTTGAATTTTCTACTAACGGTAGTAATATTATGATATTTGCAATGATTTTTTTTTGAGTTTTTCAATAAGTAAATCTACATTTGAATAAATAATAAAGAGAAATAATTATCAACTTGAAAATATTGACATATTTTTCAAGACGGTACTCACACAACTCGATGATAAAATTGATTCGAGATTTTTTTTGTAACAAAATATCAGTTTTTAATTAATGTTTGAATGTCATTATTTTGTGTCGGATGGATTCTTTCTCCTACCTTTTTTGAGTTCCTAACCTACCACAATCTGGAAAAATAGAAATCAATATAAGAATCTTTATTAGTGTAGAAGAGCAGATTTTCAATTCACCCCGAGAAGTTGCTGCGATAATCCAATCAAGACATACTTCAATTTCACACCCTTATTGTCAGTTTTTTTTTCGACTTCTGTTCAATACGTTGATTATAGAGTTCTTCTATCTCCTTATTTCCTTTTCATCCGTCCGTCATTTAATTTTAAAAAATTATTTTGAGAATTATATCGTAAAGTCAAAAAACAATCTGGTGGGGATGATTTTTTTCAGTATGACCGATACCTAATCCGTGAGATTCTTCTTTCAGGTCTATTTCAGGTTTCATGGATGCAACCAACCTATTGTCAGAAATATATGTGTCATAGAATAATTTAGTTTCATTAGGATTCATCAAAATGTTCATTGCAAATATCATTTTATTTTTTCATACAAGAAGAGAGTCCATGAATTTTGGATTATTTTGCGAACAATTCTAATGAAATCAGCACCAATTCAATAACAATAATACTTATCCAGATATTGCCAATGAACAAAAAACGTTTGGATGCAAATCACAAAGTATTCAATATTTGTGGACATCCCGTGTTTTAATAAAAAATTATGGAGCAATGACTACCACTGTGATATTATAACGCTTTTATTCTGGTATTTATCGTAAGTAATTTGATCTACTTAAATACAAAATATTGTTAGGTGTTTCAAAATATATTTGATGTCTAGACATTCGTTTTTCCTATTTATATTATCTATAATTAGAGATATTAAGTTTCAACTGAAAAAAATATTGTTGATTTGGAGCATTGCATCACTTCTTCTGTTTTATCTCATGAATATTCATATTATCCGAGCAATAATAGAGCGGTAGAATAATCATTTCTGAAAAAAAAAATCAAAGGTAGCTTATCATTACTTCGATATGTGAAAGATGAAAGAACTTTGTAGTCATTTCAAAGTATTTGAAAAGTGAAGTTAGGTTTCAATGAATTTTTTCAGAAGGATAACTATACTGAAAAGACTGTGATAAAATCAGGATGTTTCTCACGATCATTCCATGTTTGTTTTATAGAATCTTTGTCCCCGTGCAAATCAGTTCAAACTTGTGCTATTATTGAAAATATTCCTGTTCACTAAGACATCATCCCCACCCGAGACGTTACGATTGTGATACAATGGTAATGTTCGTGACGATAATGTTGCAGGCTCAAAGGAATAGAAAAAAAAATATCTCGACAGAAGCGGTAAAACTAGTAATTTCTGATATATTCCGAATAGTATGGAAAAGCTATTGATATTGACATAACAATTGATCAAATTCTAATCCATTCATCTGTTTCAAATTTTCCTCAATTCCATAGAAAATCATATTTGCAATTGGAATGAACACGAATTGTGTTAAAGACATTTCAGGGCGTTATTTTGGTTTTTTTATGAATTTAGGATTTAAAGAGTGATTTATATGCCACATCATGGTAGCGGTTAGCAGTGCCGCTCTGTTCGACCTGCTTTTCAGTTTTTCAATTCAATAATAGGTGATTACGAAAAAACAAATCACATACACAATTATCAAAAATTTCCAATATCAAATTGAAACATTTTGCCGATTCGTACAACATTTGTACAGTTGTACAGTTCTGCCAGACTTTAGTAGCCGTTTAATTTCCTTCCTCCTCAACTGGATGCGTACTTTTTTTTGTCTGAACAGAAAACAGCTGCGTTCATTTTCATTAGGAAATTGGGGGAAAAAGTCGAAGTGAATTGTCAATGAGTTCACTCATTGCATCCTCAAGAATGTTGAAACAATTTCAACACCAGACCAAAATCAGCAATTTAAATAATTCACGACTCATAATCATATATGAGTTTGAATTATATTGTGTTTGGAAACTTCCTTCCTGAATGTGAGCACTGCCATACGTCACAGACTAATGAGTTTATTGCTGATTTTGGAATTTATGAAAAACCGAATGGGGATATCGGTAAGAAATCACCTCGAATTTGAGTGTCTTTCAACTTTTCCTGAAATGAAATGAGATATGCTCCAAACAAAATATTTTTTTTCTAGGAAAATAAGATATAATCATCGGTATGATATGGTGTGAATGTTTGGGAATGTACAAAGACAGGATGGGGTATCAGTAACTGACAAATTTTCACTTCATTCCTTAGGAAAATTATCAGTGTGTCGCAATCACCTTCATTTCCAATTGAAATCTATCAGTTATTCATGCCCTGTATGCCATTTTAGAAAGCAAATATATCAAAACCACTGGAGTCCCTTGGCCATCACTGACATGGCATTCCCTTCATCCAAATTTATATTCTATTTATATAAGAATTTTGCCTTGAAAAGGTCTCCAGCGGAAGTCTTCCATAGTAGGTACGGTTGATTTGTATATTTCTGCTAAGTATTCTTCATGAAAATTCGTTCATGACATAATTTATGAATAGTTCAGGAGTATAAATACTGTAGAACGCGGAAGTAAAAAGTCTCTCTTCCTAAGTTTTGAACGGATCTGGATATCAAGGTTGGACAAGATAAATAATCTGTTTGGACTCTCGGAAGGAAAATTCTGATCAGTCTTTCGTTTTTTTTTGTGTTAATAACTCAAAAACAGCTATTCTAATACAGAAATGTGATTATTCGTTAGATAGAGAATTGAAAAATTTATAAAACCAGGTTTAGCACCACCCCTTATTTCTGTTTGAGAGACAAGTAACAGTGCCCTGTCGGCGACGTGTGACCCTAAGAAACATTAAAAATAATGCCATTCCAGTAGGTGAGTTTTGCTAGAATTCTCGAAAGCCAAGGAGATCTTCTTATATCCGCATGGATTCCCATCAAAGAGATCAAACTAGACAGGAGCTCTAACAACCAAAGAGCATCGCAATAGATCTGAAAAGGTTGCAGTGAATCTGATTCTGAAATTTGACTTAGGTAGCTTGCTGTGCTCTGTCGAATGCAAATCTATTCCAGAGGTCGGTACCAAATTCATTGTTTCAACCTTGTATCTTTTCCCACTTCGGAAACCGTGCATAATCTCGGTAAAAATTTATGTGGAACCCCCTTAGCCAAAACTTTTTTCGATGGTTCATTAAATGAACTCAATATTTTCATTTTACTGTACAAATCGAAAATTATTTTCAAAATATGACAACTTTAAAATCTCCTCGAAATCTTAAGTTGTTGAGTTCTACTTCGTGAATACATTTTTGGGCAGAAACAGCGAAACACTGAATAATATTTCGGGAAAGGCGACCCGCTTGCTCGATGAATATTTCTGCAGTACACACAATTTGGAACATTACATGAAACTCTGTAGAGATTATTTCATTATCCCAGAAATGCTCTGAAAAATATAAATTATGTTAGAACGTTCAATTCACCAGACATCAAAAAAATTAGTAGTGCTACAGAAATTCAGTTTAAGAGATGAATGAAAACTACTTGTATGTTAATGGAAATGCCTTCAAATATACCCATCCTCTGATGTTTCATTTCATTATGTGTGAATAAACGTTTAGTAATCTCTATCCTGAATTCTGAACCCATTATTTCCAACAAGAAGTAAATGAAGAACGATGGAAACGTACATTACATAAAATACCTTTTTTCCTGAGAAATCGTATACGGTCGATTTATGGTGTGAAGAATATTACTTGAAGGCAGGTCTACTATTTGGAAAAAAGTATCATATTTTGAAAACGTTCGGCCTAGAATTACCAAATGAATTTTTCGGGAACAATTATTGCTTGCCTCTTTATGGTTTTTTCTCAACACGTTCATTTCATAGGGCATTGTTGGAGAGCCGAAATCCTCGTTTTTTTCATCGAAGATGGATATTTCTGAAACTCTGAAACATCCCGTCTGCAGTCGGGGGTGAACAAGAGAATATATAGGGTGTCCATTTGAAACGATGAAGTTACTACCACTATCCGAAGGTTCTGACAAAAACGCCATCATTTTCGATTTCATTCGATAATGCAATCTATAATCCTCTCCACGAGAATTTTTGAATCATCATCATTTCTCAATTCATATTTGCTGTTCCCTGTATAGTCACTGCAAACAGACTCATCAGAAGTTATTGGAATATTTGAATGTGAAAAGTGAATTTCGATTTTGTTTCGTTGTATTTAGATTTCATTTTCAGACATCATACATTATTGTAGGAATTGAATTGAACTGACCGATACTTGATGAAAATCCATATTAACAAAAATATATTACAGTTTCCTGTATGATTTCCACTTACAATGGGTTTACAAAACCGCGACACGTGTTTCGCTATTACAATAGCTTCTTCAAGCAAGATAAATAAATCACTATTCCATAATACGCTATTTATATACAAGTAGGTCGAACGTCTCTTACAATAAAGGTCCGACTTAGGTCCGATATTCGACCCGTAATTTGTCCAAATACTAATTAATTACATATGAAGATTATTCCTAGAAATAGAATTATTGGCCGTGAACATATTCAACAATGGGGAGTTATTTAATTCAACCTGATCATTCAATATGGTACGGTAGATTTGAGGGTGGATATGAGGGTCAGTTATTAGACTCACTTGTGAGGAAGAAATTACTTAGTCAAGCCCTCAAGTTGGTGTATCCAGAAGTGAATACCGAGCCGGATATTTACAGAACCATAACTTATTTAGGCCAACCAAGCGTAAATATTTCTAGATTCTTGAAAAATAATGATATTAATACAGCATTTCGTACCAATAATAAATTGGGGATATTTATCAAAAATAATAAAGACAAAATTGAATCGTCACAAAGATCAGGAGTTTATGAATTAACATGTGGGTCATGTCCGATGTACTACGTAGGCCAAACGGGAAGATCTTTCAACACTCGCCTGAGAGAACACAACTAGTTTTTTGAATGGAAAAACAAATTCTACTTATGCAAGTCACCTCATTCTGGAAGGTCATGAGTTCAACCACAAGTTCAAAATAAGGCATTTTGAACAGAAAGGTTGGAAACTGAACCTTCTGGAAAGTTTGAAAATCAATAGAGGGAAAAATTCAGAACTATTGAATGATCAGGTTGAATTGAATAACTCCCCATTGTTGAATATGTTCACGGCCAATAATTCTATTTCTAGGAATAATCTTCATATGTAATTAACTAGTATTTGGACAAATTACGGGTCGAATATCGGACCTAAGTCGGACCTTTATTGTAAGAGACGTTCGACCTACTTGTATATAAATAGCGTATTATGGAATAGTGATTCATTTATCTTGCTTGAAGAAGCTATTGTAATAACGAAACACGTGTCGCGGTTTTGTGAACCCATTGTGAGTGGAAATCATACAGGAAACTGTAATCTATTATCATTATTGTAGGAAACGAGCATCTTCACGATCCCTTCTATTATATTCTCCTGTGATTCTTATATATGTTGATTGAGGAATGAAACAGATTCGCTGTATTCTTGCCCTGAGCCAGTGGGAATTATCAGTTGTCATTCCTTTTAATAAAAAATGAAATTGCGAATGCGATCGGCTTTTGCCAACATAAGCTCTGCGTTAATAACATATATTCTAGTCTCCATATGTACGATAAGATATTCATAAGTATCATAAAACTATCCAGAAATCGAATGAATACCATCGAAATGTATCATGGAATAAAGTGTATTTGCTAAGGATCTCATATGCTTTTCCACTAGTTATACTTGAAAGTTCAACCAAGATAACACTACTTGTAACACTGATATTCTCAATCATATTTTCCCGACTACAGTACCAGGTACTTGAATTAAATGGTGGTGTCAGTAAATAATATTTCGACTGTTTCTGAACTTGACATCACAAACACTGCTATGAATGTTCATACTACTATCTATCTTCAAAAAAATGTTCTTCATATAAAACATATAAATATGAAACGAGGAACAAACATCACGTATATATGCTGTGCTGTTCATAATTGGAAATAGGGTTGTCAGGAGTGTGACCCCAGATTTTTTTTTAGTTTCTATTGCCCTTCAATTCAACCGCGTAACAATTCCAATCAATATAAAATAAATCTCCACACCAAAATGATAATTATGATGACTTCAGTGTTCTTTATGCAATCATATTGGATGGCCAAGTATTCAGTAATATCTGGCATTTGCTTGCAAATTATATGATCATCTAATATCGAACAGATCTCAGCAGTAGATCTTGAATACTCGTGATTTTAATTGGGAGCATCAGTGAGATTTCTTCTTTGAAATCCCAGCTGCAGCATGAAATGTCTTCCCGTCTTGTTGAACTATTAGTGTAGGAGAACTTGTAATCTGGTGTTTTTGGTTTGATTAAGACCAGAAATGAAACACTTGAAAAATAGGAGGTAACCACCAATTATTCTCATTCGACTCTCTTCAAGATAATAGATAGTAAAAAATAAATCACTTCGAAATGAGTGACAGAGAAATAATGGTTCCAGATGCCAAGTTTTTTTAATTGAAGAAAATACAATATTGGCTTTCGGTATTTTCATTTTTTATCTGGTTAGTTTTATCGTGATTTTTTTTACAGGCTTGAAAAGGGCCATATAGCAATATTCATGAGGAATCATTTGACTTCCTGAATAAGAGGTATGGGATTGTAGTCTATAATTTCTTCAAAATCTATGAATAGAATAATGTACTCTCAGATAGTTTATTATTATTTGTCAGTTGTTCATCACAGAACTAAAACGTTGGTATTTATTATTCGAATGGATAAAAAAACTCAAAATCTGACGAG
This sequence comes from Zygogramma bicolorata, assembly GCA_032362365.1. Lineage (NCBI taxonomy): Eukaryota > Metazoa > Arthropoda > Insecta > Coleoptera > Chrysomelidae > Zygogramma > Zygogramma bicolorata. Next base: position 497,325 of record JAVJAQ010001076.1, on the reverse strand, counting down.
TGATATATAGAACGCAATCTATCGCACTCTCTATACCCAAGCTTTTTTCCATGTTTGGTTTCGCTTTTCTGCTTCATTAGATACCATAAAATCAATTCGCGAATTTGATACCATCTTCGATTTTGATTCAAGTCAGACCGATTTTCATGAAGAATACAACCAGCGAAAGTTCTCCCGATAAAAATCGTACCTAGAGCTCGTGGGGTTCACTTTGATTCTCGAAAAAATTCTGCAACGAAACTATGGTGCTAATGACTGCTCGATGGCCCAATACAGGGCCCTTTTGTAGCCGGCCCTGATATAGCAGGAGCCAACAAGCATGTCCTACTGTACAGATCTTTGAATTTCTCCATTAGCTCCTCCTTAGCTGGTCTTGTTCCGCATGACCCGCATGGAGCCAGCCCTGTAATGGGCCCTTAGGTGGCCCCGCGCTGCTGGATCCAGAGTCGCTATGAGCCCGCGATCTTGGATCTCGCTAGCTCCATTACCTTGTTACATCTTTAGACTAATTGATCATTGTTGAACAGAATTACAATTATAACTATTCTACTGTCCTATATTTGTGTGTGTACGTTTTTTCGTGAATATAAAAATAATTATAAAGTGACGAGTATAAATAAATGATATTATGACTAGATGATTTTATTTGTTCTATTCCAGGTTGATTTTTTCTGGAGCTGAATAAGAGAAGTTATTTTGAATACCTTATGTGGTCCCATTATATGAATCTGAATGGGAGAGCCAGTGAATGTATTGAACGTTTACTGAATGTATTGCTCCTGTCAGCTAAGCACTTCAAAATTACAAATATTATAATGAATTATAAGAAACAATCTCATGTTTGGACCATGTCGTGATCTAATATCATACTGTATGAGATGGTTACTTTTTCTTGTTGACAGACAGTCGATGTCAGATTCAGATAGTATCTAATTGTAATTTACATCGTGAAATAAAGTATCGTTTTTTCTAATAGTAGAAGTGTTTCACGTTCATTAAACACAGATGAAACAGACCATCAATTCTATAATCAATACGTTCTAATTGACGAAAAGCTCATACAAGAAAAAGTGACCTCACGCGTCGTTTACCATTTGTTACCATCAGACATTCAGGTCTTGAGGTTTTTTATCTTCATGCCACCCAATGAGATTGCTGGCTGTTGAAAAAACTGAACTGATTATGAAAATGGGTTCATACTCAATCATGAATATAAAAAATTGTCTCTCGGAAATATAGTATAATTTTAAGAAAAATAATATGGTTTCTTATTTCGAATGAGCTATCTGAATTGACAGGAATGACAATTTTTTTCCCAACGCTAATGATAGGCTTTTCGTCGCGAGATACCAGGTATTTCACGGTACGTACCGAAGCGGTATATGACTATCTCTCTCTTATCTCATTCTGTTTCCTTTCATACCAGACGGTCGCGAAAATGGAAATGGTATCTCACTCTGACAGCTTGTCGAGTTTTTTGAGATTGAGGTTATGTTACGGAGCTTTGCTCTAGTTGTTTTCATTATTATCGTTGAATGAATGAATGAGACAACACGCCATAGTTTGAGTTTGCTTGATCGGATTCCATTATTGCTTTTAAATTTTCCAAGATCATCAACAACAATTCAAAATAAATTTTGACGTTAAATGTCAAAGTACCAGACAGTTGATACCGAGCTGCTACCACGGTATCTAATTTTACGTACCATTGATGTACACTCTGCGACAAAAATGTTCATAGCGATAGTCGCGAAAACGCGTCGGTAGGCAATTGGTACGTACCGTGAAATACCTGGTATCTCGCGACAAAAAGCCTGATAAGTGAGCTCAATTTTGTTCTCGACTGGAACAACTATTTCTTCCAACATGATTGAAAATTGAGCTCAATTCTGTTCTTCAGGAGTATCTTTCATTGCGCCAGCTCTCTGCAAGTGTTGTGGAGCTGGAAACTCATATTTGTTGAGGATTTCATCAACTCAATAAGTGAATTTGGGAAGCTGAATACACTTCTTAGTAAGAATGAATCGACGACATTTGTATAAAGTGTATAATTGTCAAAATTCTTATTGCAAAGGCATTCGACTTTCGTTATTTTCAGTGCTCACCTGGAAGTAAATAGTCTGATTGAAAGAAAGTTTTGTGAGAGTTTCAGCTCATGAAAATTTGTGTTCGAATTCATTGTGAAATTTGATTTATATAAAAACTAATTTGCCTGAAAACCAGTGAAAAGCATGCTGGAGATTCAGGCCATGTAACCATGTCAAATGTGATAGTATGAAGGACGACTTTTGATGGATGTGACTTTTGAGGATGTGTCAAGTGTCATTTTTGAATTAATGTAGTGAATAATGGTTCCAACTTAGGGAGAGGTCCACATGAATTGAAATTGTTGAATGGATGCTAATCTGAAATTATTTTAAATTTGAATGATGAATTATATTAGAAATTCATAATCCTTTGATGAAAGATGAGTATTCAAGCAGTGAGGTTTGTTGAAAAGTTCCTTGGAAATCTCCAGTTCCTCGAACAAGTCCAGTTTGAAAACAAAAATTGTAAATTTTATGTAGGATTTTGGAATTTTCATTGGGGCTAATTAAATGATTGTAGATTTTGGAATGTTTGCCGAATGCAGATTTGTTTTTATATAAATCATATTTCACAATGTACTCTGTTTTCTCATATCGATAGTTCATGTCGCCTTACGAGTAAGTATTCAAACAATTTTCCAAACTTCAATGCCCTAAGACTTTCACGAAATTTTTTTTTCAATCAGAGTATTCACTTCCAGGTGAGTACTGAAAATAACGAAAGTTGGAAACGCTTTGCAATAAGATTTTTTACAAGTATCCACTTTATACAAAAGTCTTCGATTCATTCAATTCAATTACTTTCATTAATTCAGGTATAACGTCTCAAATAGTTATTTTCGATTCTGTGCGAAAGGAAGTTTCAATTGGTCCAAAACATATTTGATGATATTTTTGATATAGCCACTTCGAAACGTGGAGGTTTCAGTAACATATTTTGAGATCTCACATCAAGGTTGAGTGGAAGAGAGCATTTGTCTGTTCCCCGCGGTTAAGACAAGAGCTAACTCTGCCTTTTGGTAGACGATGTTGTAACTGTTATTTCTATTACTATTATATGCAGTTTGTATTTTTCTCTACCTATAAAAACGTTTATTATTATTATCATTACATATTCTGCGTTATGTCTGTACAATTGGTGTAAGGAGAGGAAGAAAACATGCCAAAAACATCTGTTATTTTTAATATAATGATAGGAAGAGGAATAAACATTATTATGATTTTGTATTCCGTGGGGGACATATCATTTTGAGGAATAATCCGCTTGGGTTACATTATAGCGGTCACGTTCGATCAAGATTTTAACATGGGTATAGTCAGTAATTTCTATCCTAATATCGAATTCACGGTGGGTAATGAGAACAACCTTCCTTGGACAACTTGAAAATGGGGGAGGAAATAGCAGTTATCCTTCGTCACAAAAGACAGGTTTGATACATGGAATGATCCCACCCTGACGATCAAAACATCGCAAAACATTCCAAACTATTACCTAACAATGAATAAAAAAACCGACATCGAAGGTCTTAGTAAAATTTACACGTACCTTTTAAAAATACAAAATCCACAGTCTCATGACTAAAATGATCGTTGACACTTTTTGTGAATATCGACTGCCCTGGCATAAAATTCGATATGATGTTAGGGTGGTTGATGTCTACAAGAAGTTTACACTTTACAGTAAAGATATCGAAAAATCTCATCGTATATTGAATTAATCGTATATATAAACTCATTTCCTGTTTCTTCTCATAACCCTATATGATGATAAAAATAAGTAATCACCCTCTAGTAATTATGTCAAATTGATAATTTACTGTCAATTTCCCTTTTGGGTTCTTTTCTTTTAATTCATCTCAAAATTTTGTTGGTTTCTTGTGTTAATGCAAGTCTTACTTTGCTATCTCACGATGTAAGTTGAATATAGAAATATTTTTCTACCAAGTATTTTTATGTTTCACCATGAACACTTTTTAGATGTCTTTGATAATGGAATAGAGTATTCTGAAAGCTCAGACCTACCAAAGAGAACACTTTTAATTGTGGCCATCTGATCCTGACTGCATCCCCAAGAAGTATATCATTTCTTACCAAGTTCAGTCAAGATACTCCTGAATTTAATATATATATATATATATATATATATATATATATATATATATATATATATATATATATATATATATATATATATATATATATACATATATTTGTTTCAAATTGTGTACTGTATGTCGCTTTGTAGAGAAGAAGAACTGGCCTGAAACTTCCGGTTGATCCGCGTCTGGAAAGATTTTCTTGTCGAGACAAGACAAGACAAGAAAATCATTCCAGACGCTGATCAACCGGAAGTTCCAGCCAGCATATATATATATATATATATATATATATATATATATATATATATATATATATATATATATATATATATATATTGTATATATATATATATATATATATATATATGTTCTTGTTGAAATTTTTCTAGTAAGAATTCCAGTAATTTTCATAGATATTCGAATCCAATGAGTGGTGAATAGGTCATCTAAACGAACAGTTCGTTAAGACTTTTTTCAATTCACCAGAATAGTAGGTCGATGGACTATCAGAAAAGTATCCTCCTGGCTAATACCACGAAGGTCGTTGCATTATACCCGACTGATCTCTAGCAATGCAAAGTAATCACACCTAGAAAAAAAAACAGAAGCCAACGAGGAAAATGTGCCGTCTCCGTTTTAGTTCATTAACTTACTTTGAAGGTTTGTTGAGACTGGTTTGGACGGATTGTTCCTTCAGATGATTTGATTTATAGCCACTCTTCAAGGGTGCTCACCGATTCACTGAGAAGTTAACGTTTTGAGGAAACGTTTGAGGGATTGGGCGCATTGGATATGTTGCCTCATCTATGAGCAGATGGCGTGATTATAGCTCACTTAGTTTCTTGTTGGCTTGAGCTTGTTTCGGGGTAAGAATCTGAATTATAAAGAATGATGCCATCCGATTCCATTCTGACATATCATTCTGGCAGAATTAAAGAGTGATGATGATCTAAACTTGCATACGAATGGATCGGAACTTATGGAATATTGCAAATGAAATTTGAAATGCCAACCGTAAGAATATTACTGTCACATTTACGCAACATCACTGAAATGTCAGAAGCAGCGTTGCACATCTGATATATCAGTTTTGATAGTGTTAGAGGGGTACCTGATATTGAAGTTCATGATATTAGTAAGGATCGAATAAATTATCTCCGAGCTTTCGATAAATAGGCCAACTCTTTTATATATATATATATATATATAGTAGAAAGTAATATTTGCTATGAAAAAAAGAAATCAGGAAACTGATAAATAGATTATCAAATTCTCTGTCTATCACAATTTGCATTCAACTCGAAATGCCCACCACAAGACAACTAGCTGTTTCTGGCTTTGGCATTCATCAGCTGTGGGTTGGCATGGTCCTAGTATCGAAGACAAATTGTGATAGAAGGACAGAGGATTTGAAATGAATCGTGCCTATACGGCAAGCGACACATATTTCTCTATGATCCACCAGCCTTGCGAAAGTGGAAGTGATACGATTCAATGTCTGTGTGGAAATGATTTGAAGCTAAGGTCACTGGATCTAGCAAGTTTCGCTTCCTCAGGGATAGACAATGGGTTGGCTCCTGTAGGAAATTATAAATTGGCCAATCCCAGAAGATACTCAATCGCAGTGTATTACCCTCTCCCATCAAGACTCTATATATTGAAGGACGAAAATACACGTGTTCTGTCAAAGATTGCACGAGTTCTCACAAAATAGATTTGACATTTTCGATTTTAATGCAAATGAAAACAAAACAAAACACTCAGTTTTCTTGCCTGTGGACGTGTTACTGGCAATGCCGAAAACGTGTTCAGTAAAAACAAGAATCTGTTTGAATGGTAGACCTAGTTCGATCATCCGAATGGTGCAGTATATAAACGAACAAAATGTAGGAATTGCGTTCATTTTGATAATCATTGTGTAATTGATTTGTTTTTTCAAGGTTGATATTTAATAAATGAGAATATTAGTTCTCTATGTAGCCAGACCGTGATTCTGATCCGACTACGATCATACAGTCGGACGACTGTCTGCTAGGAGAATGGTACTGGACCTCGAACAGTGAAGTTTCCACCTTTCCGAATCTGCACATCCCAACTCCCACCCGACTCCGATCATGCATCCGATCGTGAAATGAAGAATTCCTGGGGTATTGTGAATTGTTTTGATTTTGATTTCTAGATGGGCCTTGACCGATATCAAGATTGTAACCAGGTTCAGGGCTTTGGGGAACCTTATTTTGAGCCTGAAAAAAGAGGTGGCACCCTCAGTTCGTTTAGAATGGTTTCGATTTTGCCTTCATTATTTTTTATTTGTACTTTATTATGTTTCAAAATTTTTGTTATAATGAAATGACCTGATATTTCATATTGTTTCTGTTGAAAAAATTTGGTTGATTTTTAACTCTTCACTTGTGTCACCTTTTATCTTAGTTTTTGAGACCACTTTCTGTTTGCCTGATTATAATTTTTCTTTGAATTCTCCATATACAGGACTGAGTTTCTGTTGTGTGCTCACACGTATGCCGGGAATAATTCTTCCGGAGTAAAAATCTCTTCTGGGTTAGTTGGTATGGCCAAAAATTATTTCAAATGAGTTATAACCAGTTGAACTGTGAATTGATATATTGTAACCTGATATCGCATGATAGATCAGGTCTGTTCCAGTGGAGTAAGTTTCTTTCAAATCCGTAAAAGTTCAATCAATGTCGAATGAAGTCTCTAAACGGGGCTATTGGATTCGTGATGTCTGGGGTAGTGATATTCACTTTAATTTTTTGCAATGTGAGGAGTTCTGAATTCACGATCGCTACCGGAAGTTATAGTTTGTAGTTTCAAATGAAGAGAAATATTCAACTAGAGCGTTGCAAATGTGAACAGCTGATTTGCCAGCAATCGGTATTGCTTGAGCAAAGTTAAAGAAAGAATCGATAATTGTTAAATATATTCTGGAATTGGAAAAGAAAGCATTATTATGGAATAATATTGGAAGGATTTGGTTGAGGTACATATGGAATTTTCCTGGTATATATTGTTCATGTACAAATATCGCAAGTTTATATAGTTAGTAATGAATTGTTTCATATTCATCCATTATCCGATTCAAGTATTGTAACGTTTCCAAGATACCTCTATGATTTGTTTCTCCTTCGAGATGGTTTTTCATCATATGAATTTGTTCACAACGAATTGTTCGTAGGGTTTGTTTGCTAAAGTTTTCTGAATTGACATTCGTGAAATTCAATGGTAATGGTTCGGACTTCCATTGTCTATATTATCAACTCTTTCAAAACCTGTTGCTAAAAACGAAAGGATGAAAATATAGATCAAATGAGGTAATCGAATCCAAACAAAAGGTTGAAATTGAATTTTTACAGAAATAAAATTTAAAGTTTGATTGATCAAAGAAAATAATGTTTTAACAAAAAAATTGACATATCGAATGTGAAATACTAATCAAGAAATGTAAATGAAGAAATTAATGGAATAGCAGTCATCACCTGAAGACGATTGCGGATACCAGCAATCGAAACGTCATGAGTACAATTAACTTGAAACTTTCAACATGTATTCATACTATTTAATTCCGATATCTCAACTTTTTTTTTGTCACAACATTATTTTCTGCGGTCAATCAAACCTTTGATTCCATTTTTAACCAAACAATCTATTTCAACTTTTTGTTTGGATACCTTTAATTTATATACTATTACCTCATTCAATTTGTACTTTTATCCTTCCGTTCTTAGCAATACGTTTCTATAGAGTTGATAATATAGACCAAAGTGGTCCAGGTGGATCCTCAGGGGTCCACGGGAGACTTGACGGGGGTCCATGTTGGCGTGATTTATTTCTGTCAAGTTTTGGGTTTATGATAGGAATATAGCTACCAGGGGGCCCACCGGAACCAGCAACATTTTCAAAGGGGTCTATGAGAAAAAAAAGGTTGAGAACCTCTGAAATAGACAATGAAAGTCGGAACCATTACCATTCAGCAAGAAATCTAGTCAACCACATTCGAGCAAACATTTGGGAATCACTCACTACTTGTTGATTCTAGAAATTAATGAAATAATAATTTATATTTGGTTTCAATCAAAATTGTTTTTGAAAGGAAATGAGGAGTTTCGATAGACTGAGGTAGTAGGTGAGGAGGTTTGATTTGGATATCAGAAACAATGTTGACTTTGGGTTTACTTCTGTGACAAATATTACTTGTACTGAGTGTTTGGATATCTGTAGGATTTTCTGAGAATTTTTTCAAAAAGTCTGGAGTTTCTCGACTTCACCTGGATTATTAAAAACTGAATCGGTTTCATACATATTGAGTTCAACACGAGGGAGAGTGGCATTAGAGTGGTATTAGAATTTACTTTTTCGTTTTGATTTGTTTTGATGATATTGTTCAAACTTGAAGGTTCAATCATGAATGATTTGGTTATTGTTATTTTGCATGGATACGTATTCGAATTCGTAATTTTCGTTCGGGCAATATCATTTTACACATCAATAATAGCTTGAGGAGATTCTAGTTTGTTTACATAATCGAAGTAGTTCAACAGTCTTAAGCCATCTTTCTGATTGACAGGAGGTTTTACTACTCGTTGTGTTCTGCCTGGAATGATTATAGTATGAAAGCAATTTTCTTCTCCTATTCTGAATGTTCAAACTCAATCAATCATTTTCTAGGAATATTGTTTGTGATTGTTTCGAGAGATCCATTCCTGTGAGTCCATCATATTTTTCGTTGTGAGTCATTATTATCAAAAATATCGGATAAAGGTATAAGAGCCACTTCGTCATGGAAAGAAATATTATTGAACGTTTGGATATTGGAATTTTCTTTAGGAAAAAGATTTCGGTAAAATGTTTGTACTAATAAGACTAACCGGTGTCAATAAAAAATTGGGCTTTCGTATCATCAGCATATATATATATATATATATATATATATATATATATATATATATATATATATATATATATAATAATTTTTATTATGTGTTTTGGTGTTTGGTATATGAATCGTAATTAATAAACCGATGGTCTCACAAAGGCAATTAGCCTGTGCGTGAGATTTTTTATTCATTCAATTCTAGTTCTAGTAAAATGGTAGTTATATACAGATAAAATCATGTGTGAAATATGCTTTTTACAGTAAATGCTGAGTTCTTCAACAAGTAATTAAGTATAGAGTATTTTGTTCATAAATTGGATATTGAAATCAATGTACAAATATGTGGATAAAATGTGTTAAAAATCGAAATATACATACTAAAGATAAAATAGTCTAAAATTTAGTTAAAATTCAGAAAGATTTGTATATTGGATATCTATCAAGTAACATCGAAGGTATAATTGAAATTATGGATGATTACAAATTTAAATGTAGTAAATACAACATGGAAACATATAATATTTTCATGAGTGGAGAAAATGAAACAGGGCTGTAGGAACTTGTTTATATTATTCATGATTGCATATCTATCATTTTGATGAGTTCATTTCTTGGGTATTCGGCAATGAATTTGTTTGATCTGTTTTTGAATTGATGAAGATTATGCGTGTCTGTTAGATATTCCGGCAGTACCTGATACATTCTAGGTGAAAGATATTTAAAGCTGCGTTGACCAATTGTTTTCGATGAAAATGGAGTTTGGTAGCGTGTATTTTGTTTCCTCGTGTTCTATATGTGTGTGATTGTTTTTAGTTCTGATTTATTTTTGAACTAATATATCACGATAGAGCGGTAAAATAATTGTTCTATGTCGAAAACCTGTGCTTCTATGTAAAGATCATCAGATGGATATGTATGTGGTTTCCGCATTATGATTTTCAATATTTTTTTTGAATTGTATTGATTTTTCGTAGATATGTGTATTCATTGCTCCACCCCACTCTATGATGCCATAATTCAGATGAGAACCAACTAGTGCATGGTATACCATTTTGAGTTTATCGTTATCTAAGATTTCTCTTAAAATTTTGAATTTGTATATTAAATATCTGAGATTTCTGCTAATATGTTCTATATGTTTGTCCCATCTCAAATGTTTGTCTATATTTATGCCCAAATAATTTATTTCATCTGTTATTTCAAATTTGTGATGTTCATTAATTTTCAAAGTGTCGTAATCCGACAAGTTCCTATTCATGCATGTAAATGTAATGAATTTAGTTTTTTCGAAGTTTATTGTTAGCAAATGATTGTCCATCCAAATTTTTATGATTTTCAGATCACTTTCCGCTAAATATTTGAGTTCTTCCAAACTATCAGCTTGATACAGAATAGCTGTATCATCAGCAAAACTTATTATCTTGCCAGAACTATTTATTTTGAATAAGCTATTCATATAAATGGTGAACAAGACAGGTCCCAGTACGGTCCCTCGAGGTACTCCAAACTTTACCCCCACTTTATCACTCAGACAATTCTTGATTTTGACGTATTGTTGTTTATTAGTTAAGTAGCTTCTCATTAGCTCTAGAACATTTCCTCTTAGACCGATATCTTCTAAGGCTAACTGCGTATGGCTTACCGTATCGAAGGCTTTCGCTAAATCTAAGAAAACGCACATTGTTGGTTTATTCTTTTCTAAAGCTTCATAAATATTAGAAACTAGATACGAAATTGCATCTTCAGTACTTTTATTCGGTTGAAATCCATATTGCCTACACGAAATAATTTTTTTCTCAGTTGAATATTTATCAATCTTCGGTTCGATTATTTTTTCGAATATCTTTGCAACATTCGAAATAACTGAAACCGGCCTGTAATTCACCATTTGCGTTTTGTCTCCTTGTTTGAGAAGGGGTTTAATTATTGCATTTTTCAGTATTGAAGGCCATTCTCCCGTCGTCGATATGCTCTGATTGATGAGTTGAGATAAGGGTTCGGATATATAACAAGCTATATCTCTCAAGTTTTCCGCCCTCAATTCGTCGATTCCCGGAGATTTGTTGTTTTTTAAAGTTTTTTTTATTTTTCAACTTCTTCTTTGTTCGTTGGTGCCATGAATATGGTATTTCCTTCAATATGTCTCGTTGGACGTGTTGATGGTTTGGTGATTTGGCTGTCAAGATTCTTTCCTACGTTACTATAATATTTGTTGAACTCGTTACACACAATGATAGGATCTGTTACTATGCTATTATCATTATTTTTTTTTTTTGGTTGTTTTTTTTGTTTAGGTCTACAATGAATAATTTTGTCGCTGAATTTTTTTTTTGGTTGCTCTGATAAGAATTCTCAGTTGGTTCCTGTTATGTATGAATCTAGTTTTCAGTGTTTCATTTCCTGGATTTTTCTGTGATAGTTTGTATAGTCTTCCTCTTCCTTGTATACTTCTCAGTAGTCCATTAGACATCCATAATTGTCTTTTTTTTTCTCTGTGACTAATTTTTTTGTTACAGTACATGTTTCTATTATATTACTTAGTTGGTTTATAAATAGTTCCGTCCCTATGTTTACATTTTGCGCCTGATGTATTGGTGCCCAGTCTACATTCACTATTTTTTCCTTTAGTTTTTTACCGTCTGTGTATTTTTTATACATATCAAAAGAATTATTTATTTCTGGGGGAGTTTTTTTCGATGGTATTTTTCAAATTACGGGAAAATGATCCGTAATGCTTGTGTTGAGAACTATGGGAAGACATTCTTCGTTATTATTTTGTTTGGTTTTTAGGAATATGTGATCAATACATGATTTCGAGTTGTTACATATTCTCGTGTATGAATTTATCATGGATATGAAGTTGTACTCACTCATAAGATCAAGATATTCATTGGTAACATCGTTGTCTAGTTTCGTATTAATATTGATATCGCCAACAAATAAATTGTAGTCGTAGTGACTAGTTTCATACTGGTGTATATAATTCTTTAAACCATTTAAGAATTCTATTTCAGGAGTGGAAGGTGGCCTATATGTAGCTATTATTAAAAATGATTTTTTATTTAGGTATATTTCAGTTTGAATCATTCTGCATTCTTCTATGTAAGCAATTTTGAACCTATGATTGATACAGTTCTTCACATAAACCACCAATCCATCATTTTGATTTATGATACCTTCATTATAGAATGTATCGTAACCATCCAGATTAAATAAAGAAATGTTTTCAATGTGCCACGTTTCCGATAGTATGATACAGTCAAATTTTGTTTTGAATTGAACGAGGAAAAGTTTGAACTCATCAAAATTTTTTGCTATGCTTCTGATATTCATGTGAATCATATTGAAATATTCCGTTTCTGGTATACCAATAGAGTCTAATTCCCATGAATATATCTCTTTCAAAAAGTTATATACTGTTACTATTACTTACAGAAACATAAAGATATATAAAACACTTGTACAATCAGAATGAATATAAAAATAAAATAGAAAATTATATAAGAATATATAAAAAAAATTTATGAATTATGTAAAAATAAAATCTCATCTTTATATCTATGAATAAAAAAAAACAAAATTAATATTGTAAAAGTGAATGTGTTAAGCCTTGCGCAGATCCAATACTTCCAGAGGTGCATTCTTTTCAATTCGGATGTGATCGGCCACTCTGAATAATGGTTGTCCAGTTGAAAGCATGAGGAGTTAAAATGAAAAATCCAGTTTCATTATATTTTGGTGAGCATACTATCGCAATTGCTTCCGGTATCAGTAATTGGTAAGGATAATGGGTATGAAGATCAACACTTGAAAGGAATGCAGTTTGAGCGGGGTGAGTGTGAATCCATCCTATTGTTATCAAATCATGATGATCTTGATAATCAAAAATCTCCTCTTCATAGATTGCCATGCAATAATCTGAGGTTCCTTTTTGTTTTGGAAGAATCATGTGAGTTTTAATTAGCTCATTACTTTCGAGTCTGACTGTTAGAATGCCACATGTCTCAATATCTTCAGAAGTATTACTTTGTGACATGGCTTGGAATATAGTTACCACTTCAATTGGTACCACTATAAGTCTATGTATGTTATACTCCTCTTGGACACTAATCTTTGAGGACTTTCTGTTGTGGTCTACTGTCGGAAAGTCATGAAGACTTGTGATTGTTGGAGAATCGCTTGGATTATTCAATGATTTCGAACCATATGTTCCAGTTGTAATTTTACATGTAGAGGAAAGCGGCAGAGATGAATTTTCCTGGGATGATTGGTTGATGTGGAAGACTTCTGCAAATTCTTGAGCAAATTCTTGAGATCGGAAAGAAACGGAAGATGTAGTTTTATTGTCGGAATATTGTGATTTGGGAACAAGAGGAATCATGAAAAATTCATCGAGACTTTTGGAATTAGGAATAGTCCCGAAACAAGAAGCTGCATTTCCCCTTTGTATCAAAATACTGATTCTTTGAATCAAGAAACTGGTAGCTCTTGGTTTCCGTGGTGATTCGATGGCCTATTTCATTTATAAATGTCTTCGCTTGAGGACCAAAGGAGCCGAATGTTTCGATTCCAACTGGATAAAAAATATAGTTATCTCCTAAACTTGAATATTTCCTTCTCTTCGAAGATTCTGCAGAAGTAGCTGCTGAGCCACAGGATACGGATGTTGTAGAAATATAACAAGAAGCCAGAGTATCTACGCAAGTAAAATCCCACACAACAGGTTTTCCTCTACGCCAGGGAATCAGACTCATGCCATCTGGACGTTCCCCGTCATCGCGACTAGTGCCTGGGGGTTCTAAGATGGAGGGTACTTTAGCTGAAACTAGGGCACGTTTGATGACATCATTGACTGCAAGATGACGTGGAAAACGTCCTGCGCTGAACTTGCAACTTAACCCGTGAGTTCCTCTGATGTCCACTTCTGCCCCACATATACATTTATGGTTGATGCAAATATTCGATCCCAAACGAAGGCCCACTGCAATTCTGAAAGAATCGTTATCCAGCAAAGTTCCGAGAGAGGAAACTGGTAAAGCGTTCAACCACGCTAGTATACGTGCTCTATCTGTGAGACTTGTAGTTGAATCTAATAATTTATTGAATGAAATTTTAATCAGAGGAATATCCCAAGTTTTCTGGTGTTTTTTCTTCTCACTTGGCAATTTAAGGTTAGTTCGAGAAGTCCAGAGTTCCTCAGCAGCTTTCAAGGTACTTTCCATTGAAAAAGAAGTTGGTAGAATTGAATCTATCAAATTGGCCACACTTTGCATTGATGATATGAAGGAGGGCAGTGATACATCGGTGGTTGTACGAATACCTAAGCCACCATGAGATATAGGAAGAGTGGCTTGAAGCCAAGAATTATCATCCATTTGATTGTTCAATAAATTTTGGAGTGTATTACGAATGGACTCATCGAATTTGGTCAAATGTTCTTGCTTGAGCCAAGTAGGTGTGCATCTCATGAGATAGGTCAACTTAGGAATTGTCAAACAGTGTCTGAGAAGGTAGAAAGCGACGACCTGTCTTGGGGGTTGTGAAAGGCGGGAAGACATCACTTTGAAATTTTCAAATTTTTCTTCAAAACAGTTGATGAATGCCTCATCCGTAAGAGGTGCGCCGAGGAGCGTTAAGTCAAATCTATTGGTAATTTTGATTCCAGGAGAGAGGTTGTTGAATTTTGCAGAAATTTTGGAATCTGGTTCACCTAGAAAATATAATTCGCATTTCTTGAAGTTCAGTTCGAGCCCAATTTCCTTCGATTTGCTAATAACAGATGAAAGGGCATCGAAAACTTCTTGTGGGTCTCCTCCGAGAGAACCATCATCAAGATACCAAGCATTGAATTCTGTCTTCAAGTCTTTTATAACATCATGAATTGTCATACAAAAAAGGGCAGGCGCTAAAGGATCTCCTTGTTGAACTCCACGCTCTGAAGATATCACGCAGTCATCGAATGTTAAAAAAGAAGGGTGCTGGTAACATTGGGAAATGAATGGATATAGGATGTTTCCAATCCTTGAATCATGATCATTTATATATCGTCGAGCAGCATGGGCCACAGCTTCACAACCTCCGGGAGTTCCAAAACCGTATTGTATGGGACGGAAGATATCACCAAGCTTTTCCTTCAACTTGTATGAGGCTAATTTTGCAACCAAATGGCGATAAACATTACCGACAGCAATAGGTCTGATTCCACCATCTTTTTTCTTTAGGGCACATAAAGAGGCGCCAAATATAAAAGGCCAGATTTCTTCATTTACAGAACCAGAGAAGAAAAAGTTGCAAAGAGCTGTTATATAGTGAAGATAGAACTTTAGTTCCAGCAGATCCAGCACTGTAACTTATAATGTCTTGTAAATGTGATGGTCTCAAGGAATCCAAACCCCCTGCAGAACTTGTGCGGGAAGACAGGATCGCTTGACGAACTTCGTTTTCATTCACTGTCAATGAATTGAGTGAAGAATGATTTGATTGGTGAGCAATGGGAGATTTCGCTTGGGGATGTTTCGATTGGAGTTCAAGTAAAGTTTCTTCATCAAATTTTGCTAGTTTATCGTTTGAACACAAAATCTTCACAGCTCCTGAGAGGTCTCCATCGTTCACTTTATTGTTCACTCTCCTATATAGGTTTCTCTCAGAGTTAGGAGAAATCTTACTTGGTTTAATTACAAAAGGATGACGTGGTTTGATTCAAATTTCTTTTGATGGTAGTCGCAAGGGATACTTTGCGTTTGCCAACATCATGTGGTATTTGAAGATTCTTATAACCAAACAACAAGAGGTTCTCCCAAGATGTGATAGAATTATGTTTCAAACATTCATCGATAGCATCAGAAAGGGCAGAAGCGGATAGTAATCTGGCAGCCTTCGGTATTCTTTTTGTGATGATGCAATTACGCTTCAGTGTTGACAGTCTTTTATGGAAGGATACCGGAACTTGTTCTACTCCTTGAACAGCGGAGATTTCGGGAACATGAACGTCTGTACTTCTATTCGAAGACTGATGTACTTTACTATTGTGAATTTTCAAACCAACTGCATTTTTAAAAGTTTCACTACAGGAATCGCAAAATGATGTTGACAGCGACATTGACATTTATTCATTTCATTTATTAGTTTATGGTTGATATCTCTCAGATATTGATTCATCTTCAATTAAATGTTTATGTATGTAAGTGTGATGAATGTATGGTTCATACAACAAAAGTAATAAGAATGGAATAGTGATAAACCGTTATCAATTTTGCGTATTGTTGTTCTTCTTTATATATAAGGTAAATTATCTTGTGAATGATTGAAATCTGTTTTGATCATGTTCTGTTCATTTGAGTCAAAGTTTGCGGAAAATTTTCATCGAAAATGAAATTTCCAGTTACACTTTCATGAATAGGTTGTTCCCGAACTGTAAGGTTTTGATTGTATTGGAAATCATTATACCTAATCGTATGATTGCTCACAGTATTCATCAGTGAACCCTGAAGCAATGTTTCCATAGTTATCGTTCTCTAATGGATTTTCAGACGGTATCTAATCATCCTGGCAATAACTCGATACTATATTGTGGAGTTCTGGTGAGGTTTGATAACGCGGCTCAGAATTTTGAAAAAAAATCTGTTTGCGTTGTGATTCTGTTGTTGCACTGTTGGATAACGAGAATGTTTGGACATTGGTTCTGGTTTATTTCGTGGTGTTCTGAATATATTTTTATTGGTGAAGTATTTTCGTGGAGGTGATTTTTTTTTTGTTGAATGTTGATAGGTTGGGATGGAAATTGATATATTGGATTTAGTGCAGTTAATTGACTTCTAGTATTAAAATTTGGAAATTTTGGATTGCTTATTGTGATCTGAAATTCGAGATCGATTGCTGTGGTCTGAATTGATTGAGGTTTGTGAACTGTTGCCGTGGAGACATCAATCGGTTTTACCGATACACATTTGAGAAGGAGAACCATTTTGTTTTTGGTTCACAATGGAATTTTCTGCCTTCAGAACATATGATATTGCAAGTTACGGAGAGTTTATGCGTCCCTTGTATTCTACCACTTGAACCACGTATTAATGTTTTCGAAGACAATTCGTCATAATTTTGAAATTGAAAGGACGTTCCTGGATATTCAGGTTCATTTAAGATTGATTCCGATGCAATACTACTCCTACTACTGTATTCTTCGTGCAAATGAAAAAAAATCTTCGTTTTCTTTGAGGTCTCATTACTATTAATTCTCTCACAAGACTATTCAAATTTCTTTGGTCTCCAAAACTCAATCTTGAAATATTTTTCAAGTTATCCAATCTCTTATTTCTCTTCTACTTCCGAATAATATTAATGCTTCTTCTGATAATTCTCCAATCACAGCTCTTATTGAGAAAGTGTTTATTGGATCATCGGGATTCTGAACATCAACATGAATTGAAAGCAAATGATTGTAGTGTTCAATGAAAACTTCTGAAGTATTGTCATTATTTCCATCAAAAATTGGCATGGTACCGATATATAGTCTATGTAATTGATAATTGATTGGCGGGTTGGCCACTTGTGGGTTTGCAACTCTATCTGGTTGGTTTTGCATTTTATTACAACAATTTTTTTGAGGTTATTCGAATTTTCAATTAATTCGTCGATTTCAACTCCTGAATTTCGAAATAAATCAGTCAGATATGTGTTTTGAAAACAGGATTTTGCTATTCAAAATATATGTTTCCGAATATTATATAGATTCATATTGAGAACGAAATTGAGTTTGATCAATCCCATCACTAGCACTATATAAAAAAATCATATGCATTGATTTCTTATGGATTCAATAAATGTCACATCTGCCACAAAATAAAAATGGAATGAGAGGGACGAAAGGATGGCTCAGCTATCCCTGGTCTTCTTTCGATCTTCCTGGCTCGATTCTGCATTTTCATCAATGTCCTCTTACCTCTGGCTCCTTCACGATTTTTTCAGGTTTCTGTCTGCTAAGAGAAATTCAGTTCTCAGACAATTATACCGACTGCGCCAATCATTTCGAACGATTTGCCGGTAGACTCTCTGAGAAGCTTCATTCGTACTAACAGTGACGGAAGACAAGAATTGAATTATGAAATCATGTTTAATAGGTTTTAATAAATTCGGTTCTGACGGTGCGCTGAGACGGTACTTGGAATAGGAGATCTACCTGGGAACATCCGTTGGTTATATAATTCATTGTTCTTCTTGATATAACTAGCGTTTATTTGACAAACAGGAGTAAACGTGAACCCATTTTTAGGAATTGGCTCCAAAACCTACGACTAAATTCGAGATCTGGCAACGTTGTAAAATCAATTCTGAATAACTGCAGTTCTTTTTCATTATTAGTAATTTCATGTTTCCTGTTCTTGCCATCTGATTTGTCAGCCATGTACTAAACTCAATCTGAGTGAGCGAAAATGTTGGCGCTGAGTTGTTCCCAGAATTTGGGTATGTTGAGTTCAACAGTGATTTCAATCGGCGGCAATTCACAGGCTTGCCTTGCATCCGATCGAAATATGCTCAAACTACAGAATTTATCAAGGTATACTGTTCACAGCAAAAAAAGGAGATTCACAACTTGCAAGAATGAGTGGAAAAATATATTGTATATTTTTTTTTGCAGTATTACCTCTACTTGGGATAGTTTCGTCATGAGATTGAAGAAAATTCTTGAGGCATACTGATTGGCAGTATACGATGTGTTCCAGCAGAGACCAATTCGAAGTTTTCCAAGAAGTACTTCGGGCGTGATTCTTTTGCAGATTTCAATTTTTCAATCATCAAATTGATTGTTTCGGAGGTAGAAAATGAAAATTGCTCTGAAATATATATGTGAATGCCGCCTGGTCCCTTAGTTCAATATGTTCTTCAGCTGGAGACTCATTATTATTCGGATGGAAATAGAAAGAGCTCATCATTGAGAAACGATCACCATAAGTTTCAGGTTGAAGACTTGTATTTGCATCAATCATGAAACTGTCGAATCAATGGCGCTGTTACCACTGATACAAAACTTCATCCTGTGGTCAGACCGATATAAATGTATCGAGAAAAAATTTTGCTGAAGGTGCAGAAGAAAATATCGATATCTTGAACTCACTCATAATGAAAAATCAAAATAAATATTTCTAGAAAATTGTTTTCGATTTCGTGTAGTTTGGTGATCCAAATGATATTTTGAAATGCCGTATTTGTTGGGAGAGGAATCCGAAATTGTTCCGTTGATACGTTAATTTTGAACCTCAGATACATTAGTATTAAAATGCTACCTTACTATAATTTCCATATTTATTTACTGATACCACCAAGAGTATAAGAAAGATTATCTAGACAAAATATTTCATTAGGACACCCTGTATCTTGAGAATGAGTCTAGTATTTTGGTACTGCCCAAAGGAACACCTAAAAACGAGTCATTTTACATCATAATATCTGTGATTTATATGCTCAAAAATGGATAAAACTGCGTCGAAATTACTTAAAACGGATTGACAGTATCAACTTTTTATATTTTTTCAAAAAATTGACATTGTTTCTATCAACAACTCAAAACATAAAATAAAATTTGGTAATTCCCAACATTCTCCCCCCTTAACAATTTAACTAATAACAAATTGTTAAGTGGATGAGATTTCTATTCAAAGCCATAGCGCTTCGGTGGCTTGACTGCTTGTCCTGATTTAGTCACTGTATGGAATTCTTCCTTATTTTCCGGTGTGTCTGCTTCAGCTCGCGTGTTTCCATTCTCTTCATCTCCATCAGGCTCATGAGATTTCTTCAATCGTTCATCATTTTCATTCATTTCATTTTCCGTCAGTTCTTCTTTGCTGTCGATTTCCAAAGGATATAAGCGCTGGTATGGACGTAAAATTTCACCATTCATCGTTTTCACTTGGGCTACTCGGTGTTGTTTATCTCTTCCAGGAAATGTTTCGAGTATCCTACCCAGGGGCCAATTCATTATTTTCACATTGTCTGCTCCAACATAAACAATATCTCCAACATTCAAGTTGCGTATTTTGCCTTGACCAGTATGAACCAGCTCTGCTAGGTATTCCTTCCTGAAGCTATGTCGAAAATCGTCACGCACTTCTGAAGATATCTGTGACGAGTTATCAGATGGTTCCTGTCAATTTCGTCAAGATCGTGTACTTCGCTGCTCGGTATGTTATTGATGAACATCATAGGAGTTAATGGCGTCAAGTCATGTTGGTCTTTCGAAATATATGTTAATGGGCGTGCATTGATTACTACCTCACAGTCGCATAGAATTGTTAGAAGTTCTTCATATGTAATTGATGCTCTTCCTAAATTCCTTCGCAAAAGTTCCTTTATGATACGGACTAGCCGTTCGTACCATCCTCCCCACCAGGCAGCTGTTGGTGGATTGAAATTCCATCGAATACGTTTAATGGTTGAGTATTCCAAAATTTTTTCCCAATCAATTCTTCTCATTTGATTATAAGCACCAACAAAATTAGTTCCATTGTCTGAGTATATGGTGGAAACTCTTCCTCGCCTTGCTATGAAACGTCTTAATGCTGATATGAATGAGTCTGTGGAGAGAGATTTTACCAACTCGAAGTGAACTGCTCTGTAGACGGCACACGTAAATAGCACTATCCATGATTTTTCTCCACATTTGAGAAACAAAGGTCCAGCTAAGTCTATTCCGACTGTTTCAAAAGCTGCCTTACAAGTGATTCTCTCTTTCGGGAGAGGTGCAACAGGTGTGTCTACGGATTTGGCATTATATCTCTTACATATCACACATTTTGAAACAATTCGCCTAATAGTTTTTCTCCCTTTTAGGATCCAAAACCTTTCTCGAAGTATAGCTAAAAGCGTTTGTACACCAGCGTGGCAATTTATTATATGGCTCTCTTCTATCAATTTTTCTACAATATGGTGCTTGTTTGGTAATACTATTGGGTACCTGAAATCTTCTGAATATTCTCCTAAAATTATTTTTGTCCTCATTCTCCAAAGTCCATTTTCATCCCGGAATATTTGAAGATTCTGAATTGATGTAGCCGCATCTTCAAAACTCTCCAGTTGGACTGTCCTCAATAAACGGATTTCAGCATCATCAATTTCTTCACAAGTGAGTTCACATAGTTTTCTGGTTAATAATCTCCTTGTGATTTTACTGAAACGTATCATCCAACCAATCATCCTTAAAATTTTTGAATATTTAGAGAAATAACTCAAATCAGTGGTGAATACGTCCACTTTCGAAACGAGGGTTGTTACTGTTTTTCGTTTCTCTTTGTTAACTTCTTCTTCTGGACAAAAAATATCATGGTGAGGCCAATATTTTGGATCTCTTTTCAACCAAATAAGACCATTTATCCAACCATTTTCCAGTAGAGTTGTGATCATACATCCTCGTGAAGCAATATCTCCGGGGTTCATTTTTCCAGGTACAAAGTTCCATTCTTCACTTCGTGTATGTGCTTTCATTTCCTTAACCCTATTACCAATGAATATGTTCCAACTTCCTTGAGTTTTTATCCATGTCAGTGCCACCATTGAGTCGCTCCAATAATATGTTTTCATGCTACGAAACCCTTCTATTTCTTTTAGTGAACGACATAACCTCACCCCCAATAATGCAGCTATCAGCTCAAGTCTTGGTATGGTTGTGTTTTTCGGAGCTAACCTAGACTTAGCCTGTAGCAATCTCAGTGAAGTGCTCAGTTGTAGTTCTCAAAAATATACAACTAGCAATAGCCAATTTGCACGCATCACTGAAAACATGTATCGTGGAGTTATTAGGAAAATCAATATCAAAATTTCTACCGAGTGTTCTTGGAATTTTCACAAGACTAATCATATTAATCTGTTTCAACCAAACTTCAAACGGTTTTATGATATCTTCTGGCATAACCTGATCCCAGCCTAACTTCAATTGCCAAGTTTTTTGTAATAGTAGTTTAGGAATCAAAGTAACAGGACATAAAATTCCAATGGGATCAAAAATTCTGTTAGCTGTGGATAATAAACCTCGTTTTGTGCGTGGAATATTTTCTAAATGGGATAAAGAATTGATATCACAATATAGGGTGTCGTCTTTATAATCCCAACGCAGACCTAAAACCCCAACAACAGTGTCCTCGTGAAAAGTAGCGTCTCCTGATGAAATAGTGTGAGTCCACCCCCTCAAATTGAACTTAGCTTTTGACATTATGTGTTTGGACTCGTCTATAAATTTTGTTAGATACTTTTCATTACTGACACTCGTTACACAGTTGTCGACATAGAAAGAAGTTTTTAATTTTACAGCTGTTTCTTTGTATTGCGTAGGAACTTCATTGAGATGATGAGTTATACTTGCTGACAAAATAAATGGACTTGGTTTCAAACCAAACACCACTCTACAGTGTCTATGAATTTTGAGTGTTTCTGCTTCTAAGTTATCCCACCATAAAAATCTTAAAACGTCTCTATCTTTTGGTTCAATACTTATTTGCAAAAAAGCTTTCTCTACATCTGATATTACTCCAATAGATCTTAAACGAAATCTGTTCAATAAATTAGGAATCAATTCTAATAAATTGATACCTTTCTCCAAACAATTATTCAAAGAATTTCCCGCATGGTCTTTCGCAGAGGCATCGAAGACAGGGCGTATTTTTGTAGTTTTACTTGCCTCTTTGAAAACCGCATGATGTGGCAAGTAATGAACCCCATCTCGTTTTTCGGAATTCTCAGTCACTCTTTCAATAATCCCCAATGACTCCCATTCATCAAATACCCTCTCATAGTCAAGAACTTTATTCGAACTTATTGATTTTTTAGTATTTGATAATAATCCAGTACGTGCTATTCCCTTGTTATTCGAGATTATTGGATGATCTTTGACCCATGGCAACGGAACTTCATATCTGTTATCATTGTTAACCTTGATTGTATCATAAAAATGTTTCAGAATGTTTTCCTCATAATTTTCTTTCGATTTGACTTCAGCAGAATCCTTTATTCCTGAAAGTTCTAAATTCCATAAATCGGGTATTGAAAAATCAGTGAAGCCAGAAAATAGCTTCGTATTTTTGTTTTTCGATTCATATTTCCCTATTAAAGTCCACCCAAAAATGCGTTTCTATAGCAACCAAATCATCAGTGACATTTTCAATATTTCCAGTTATGAGCTTGCCGAATATATCCCCTCCTAGTAGTAATTCGATTTCAGTAGAAACAGGATTGACATTGGTATCCGATATAATTATATTTTTGCTCTTCAAGTAAGCTATGCATGAAGCATCATCAAATTTTGGTACGGAATTGCAAATTTTATCCTGATTCAAAACCTTGACGTTACATTCGAATGAGTTATCTCGGCTTTTTAGTTTAATGTCATATAAATCATGAATTTGTGGTGCAGATTGATGACCGCCAAAAACACCTTGAATAATACTTTCTTCGCCTATCTTATTCAATTTCATTTGTTTGGCACAAGAAGATAATATATACGAACGCTGAGATCCTGAATCTAAAATGGCTCTGATAGTTTTCTCGTTATTTCCATCACTAATTTTGATTATAATTGTTTGCGAGAGGACAGTATTGATATTATTACTCGTTAAAACATTGTCAACTGTTTTGTCATTTTTGACATTTACGTCAGGACACATTATAGGAAAATGTTTTTTCGCACAAACTACACATCTTACGTATGCTCGACAGTTTTTACTGAGATGATTTTGTTTCAGACAGGAAAAACAACCCTTCTTGCTCGTAATGAGCTTTTTCCTCTCTTCAAAAGTAAGTTTTTGTGCCTTCAAACAATCTTGACTATTGTGAGGCTTCTCGCAAAACAAGCAAATTGGAAATTTCTTACCGCCTTTCTCTCCTTTAGAACTGATAGAATATAAAGCAGCCGCTGTATAAAGTTCACTCTCACCTTGTTTTCGATTTTCATTCATGAATCTGTATTTTTCCTTTCGAAAACTCGCCTGGGCTAAAGTAATTCTCTCTTCTGATTCCACCTCGCTCCTCAGAAAATCTAATAATAAAGAAAGGTTATCAGTATCTGCCTTACTTTTATTCCCAATTTGACCCATTTTGTTTATACTACTATTCCTATGTCTTTCCCAAACTTTTAGTAAATCCTCAGGTAATGCAGACTCAACGAGGGGGAATAACATAGCAGCGTACTTCTCTTTAGTGACCCCTAGTGATTCCAAAGCCCGCAACTGAGTCTCTAGTTTGTCATATAAATTAGAAAGTGTCATACCTGTATCTTTTGTAGCTTGTTTCAAAACCAAACTCAGCAACTCTCTTACATATACTTCTATGAGGAACTCGTCCCTAGCAAATCTAGCCTTCAACTGGTCAATGGCAATTGCGTAGTTCGCACTTGATGGAGGAAAACTCAGTATAAGTTCTCTAGCAGCCGATCCTTCCTCCATACACTGAAGCAAATACTGAAATTTATCCTCTGAGTCGATGTCTGGGTCGTCGTGGATTTTCCTGAATTGGCCCCAAAACCCGATCCAGTTCTTGACGTTTCCATCAAACTTTCTCAATTCTATTTTCGGAAGTTGAAATTTTCTTTTATTATGGTCATTGTAACAACTCCGAGAACTACTTAGATCGTCATCTTCTGTTTTCTTCAAAAAGAACTCACATCTGGATCGGTATTTTATGAATTCTTCTCTGTGGAATTCGACGGTATTATATTCTTCTTCCAAGGATGTTTCGTCGATATCTTTTGATGAAATTAAAATTTTTCTGATGCATTCATCTGCCTTGAACAATCTGTCGCCTTTGTCTTCCAGCTGCTTCGAGATAGCCAACAGATCTTGCTTACTAGTAGTCTTATCTAGCAACTTTTCTTCTAATTCTCTGCATATCTTCAAGAAGTGTTTTCGCAGGAATTCTCGTTCTTTCTTCATAATATCCATTTCTCAGCCTATAGAGTCCTGTCACGGTCGCCAAATGTAATTTATATGCTCAAAAATGGATAAAACTGCCTTGAAATTACTTAAAACGAATCGACAGTATCAACTTTTTATATTTTTTCAAAAACTGACATTGTTTCTATCAACAACTAGAAACATAGGGCGATAAAATAAAATTTGGTAATTCCCAACAATATCCATTAAATTGGTGATAGATATGTTTTTGCCTTTTTATCGTTCCTCGAACCATTGTTGATAGTCATTTCACCGATAAGATGATATACGAAGGTAGTAGTCCATACTCAAAGTGGAAGACTAATTATATTGAAAAAGGAAACACGAAGTTATCTGTAAGAATTAAATATTTTGTGGAGATGACTTCGTGTTTCCTTTATCAATAAGATGATTTGTTCTGGCCTAGCAGAGAGTATGTGAACCTCAGAACATCGTACCCAACAGCTCTTTAATATGTTGCTTGATCATGTCATGTCGTTTTGTAAATACTTGTAACAATACTCCGTATATTGACTCTTCTTCCTCGAGTAAATGTTGACAACGGCTCTGAGTGAATATTTCTAGGACACTTGATGAAATAATAACCACCGGATCGAGTTGAAGCTGAAACAGCTGAAATAGAATGCGAATTATTAGAAATAATGGCAAACAGTCGTTCTCTTGAGTATTTCCAAAAGTATAAGTATGCATGCTTACCTTTCTATAAGTCAATCACTGTGGTTTAGTTCTTCACTTCGTCTCTGAATCGATTGGAATTGGAAAATCTAACATAATATTTATTTTATCGATTTGTTAACAGTTTGTCTCAGTGTATAATTCATTAGCTTGTCTATGTTGCCAACTATTTAAGCCGAAATTCTCTAGAATCGGGTTCGGTTATGGAACACACCGCTCGAGAGTTGATTTGGAAAATAATTATTCATTGTATTTTGTACATTTCGATTGGGTTGTATATAGTAGTTGTAATGTAATATTGCAATCGGATGAATCATTGATCCTTAATCTGATCTGCAACTTCAGTTGTTTTTCACGGAACAAACTTAGATAAAGTATTCCGTTGAAGGTCAATGACTGTCAGAGTAGGTGGCTCTTCTGTGTCAACTGACAGGAAGGCCATTTCACCCGAGACTGTCACTTATCCATTTTTCTGTAGAGCTAGTAAAGATGGCTGAATGCGCCTTGGAGGAAGCAAAGGCCAATTTCTAGAGAGAGAGAGAGCTAGTAAAGAAAGGTATCGGTGGTATTCCTTGACTCGTAAAATTTTATTACAATCATCCTTCATTGGGTTATATTCTACGGGACAAATTTTCAAACTGAGGTTATACTGGTGTTGGGATTTGGCGTATTTTTGTTATATAACCACAGTTATACTCTTTAGAGGATTTTTAGAGTATCACACCTAACCTTGTATGTGAAAGCGGTTGTACTGGAATCATTTATCAGGTATGTGTATGCATCTTTCATATTCGAGTGCATCTTCATTCGTCCAAGTTTGTTTCCACGAATTTATTCGTATATTTGGTATTTTACCAAATTTTTCCTTATTGTCAGATGCGATAAGGCCGAATCTCCCTTAATGTAGTCCACCAGCGAAGTAACATCCTTTCAAGTGGAAATCGGAAATCGCAGTTTGTGGAAAAACCCCTTACGGCCAGGGTAAGTTAATGTATATTTTCCTTCTTTCATTATTATTTCGAGTGAGTATTTCATGACAATGATAAAATGAGAACAGCTGTTGAAATGAGATTTCAGTTATTCAGAATTGATTTTACAACGTTGCCAGATCTCGAATTTAGTCGTAGGTTTTGGAGCCAATTCCTAAAAATGGGTTCACGTTGATTTTTTTATTATGTTTGTCTCCATGGGTGATAATTTTTGATCATCATTTCCTTACATCCACTTATAAAGTGAGTGACTATATGTTTCGTAGTGGATAAAACATATTTTGTCTTTCAATGTTTCATTGGGGGTTTCCTACTTTTACTACTTGTACTGGGTTATTCAAAGAGGGGGATTCGATTTTTTAGTTTTCTAGATTTTTACTAACTCAAACTCCCCCTTCTGACAGGTTTTTTTCTCTCCCATTGGTTATTGGAATCCCATAATCCCTGGAATCCTGAGGTGGAATATTGAGGTGCTATGTGCAAGTCGGATGTCTGGAAGGATTGATTGCCGTCTGTGACATATACAGGGCGTTCCAAAACTACCAATATACAGGGTGCTACAAAGAATCGGACCGAACAGTTGCTGCGCCAACGAGTGTTATATTCTTCGGAGACCACGCAAGTTATCAACGTTAATTTTTATTTCCTTTTCATAATTGCTTATTTGCTAAGATATCACGTAGCTTGTTGCTAACTTACACTTCATAAATGTTAGAGGTGTAAATGCATATAATTTGGTAATGGTATCGTTATTTGGTATATATTGCATATAAGCGTTTATTAGCAGAACTATTTCCCTTATTGACTTTGATATTTATGCATTCTCCTCCCTCTTTTGCTTGATATTGGTTGATTTATAGTTATCAATTACCCACTTAGTTTTGCTTATGGTCTCTCTTTTACATGCTAATATATCAGCAAGCTTATTGTTTCTTTTTATTTTGAGTATTCTTGCTTGCCAGTCCAGTGGTCTCCTTGTCCAGGGATTAATTTTTTTTATAAGAAATAACTTAAAATTCAGTGACGTCTTATCGAACCACTCCTTCTTCACTGAAGCTAGCGGCAAATGCCCACTTGTCATCCGATACCTGTGGCCGAGAAACCTACCCACTGATACGGCTCATTGGTGAGGTTTCACCGTAGAAAAACAATTTAGTTTGTTGCCAACGTTTCTGACTTTATTGGGCCCATCATCACGACTAAGTCATTACTTTATCCGCGTTAGAAAGGTTAAATATATATACACAGTGGACACTTTGTTATCGTACCTTATTTGTCTGTTATGTATATATCTTCAATCTTTGAAAAATTAATGAACTGATGTTTGAGCCCCGATGATGGATTTGATGAAGTCAGAAACGTTAGCAAAGGAAAATTTGAAAAAATTGTCATCACTATCAATTATAAACCAGCTTCTCCTTTACAAGCAATATCCAGAGGTTACTGAGTCAAACACCCGCGGGTCGTAGGGGAGGATCAGAAAGACCAGCTCACCTGGAACCTTACTCAACGTTGCTTCTGATTACTCACATTTTCTAAGGATCAGTTCAATCATGATTATATTCATAGTACCGTCAATCGTGAAAAAGATATAATCCGTTTCCAGTAGGCTGGATAATCTTTCAACAGAACGATCTTCAACATAATAAAATATCAGAATCATGAATTTATCAAGAACAAAAAATCCCATTGAGTATGAAGATTAAGATTCAATGAGTAATTCATTAGTCGACGTGTATCATTATTTTTCGGTTTCGTTATCGATGTCCTGATATTCATGGAAGTTATTCTCGAATTAAGTGATTGCACTAACCCAGTATTTATATCTACCAAACGACGATATTTGAAGTAAGTTTAGTAACGATGTTCTCGTCTCGATCGATGTGAATTGATTTGAGAATCAACCCTCCTTGTTTCGTCTTCATGATACGTAATTTGTACATTATTGAAATTGTGACTCAGATCACGATGCTGCTCGGCGTTTGCCTCAAGCGATTCTTCCAGAACGAGATAAATCCATACAATCATTTTTGTGTTGTTCCACTTTGGTACCCAGGAGCTGTTTTGTGTTTTCGATATACACTTTGTTGCAATTTCCATATTCAATTCAATACACTGCATTTTAGTAAAACTCGTTTGAAAGTTTGTTTACGCCGTCGCGTCGGTAAAATTCTTTCATCCCTTTATCCAATATAATGGAAATTGTTGCATTTCCAAATACCTCACAAGATTTTCTCCGACAATCATTTTGTATCGGTAGGTCTGGATTATATAGCACATTCGTTCATCTTATTGGATTCCTCTGTTCAATTAGTTCAAATACATTCGATCATTCAGGATATGAGAATTGAAATTTCAATTAATCCAGGTTCAGAAAAATACTTCATTACCGAATATTTCAGATTTTGGCTTGATTTCATTATCCTCTCCGTCGTATATCATTCGTGACAACAATGATATAACAAATAAACAAGGAACTAGATTGTTCAATATTTCAATTAAGTCACATCCACCTTCTGAGGAGAATATTTGGAGTTGAAAGCAAAGAACAGAAAATTCTGTTTTTAACAGAAAACTCACTGCAACTTTTCAACCATCATGTATCTGTTCAATATGTAGGGAACAAAAAAACTTTTATTTCAAGGATTACAGATCGTATTCGCAGGATGCAAAATCTGAGATATGACTCACTTGACCGTTATCGAAAAACTAAAAGATGGAGCGTAGGGAACATTACAGAACCATGGAAAATGTTGTCACTGTTGCTGTACGATCCGAAAAAGAGAGCCTATCTGAACTATAATTTTGAGAAACTCAATCAAACACAAAAATTTCAAGAATTGAAAAAAACTGAACTTCAAAAAGACAAAAAATGCTCCTGTAGCAAAAGAACTACAGGACGTTCAGGCACTCGATAGGTACTTTGTTGACTCATGTAAAATTCTTGCCAAGCACTACTTCACTAGATGAATATAATATTGAATAATGAAAATACTTCTCACATCCGTGAAGGTGAACGGAGAGTCTGTTTTTCAAAGTTTGAAAGACAATGAGTCTAAAGCATTTGCTGCCCCTTCATTGTGCCACATATAACGTAGGTACAATCAACACTTGTAAAGAGAACTCAAATTTTTCACCGTCATGGAAGTAAGTTTCGTCAATCCTCTGCCAAAAGTCAGTTCACCATCAGAGTTTTCACACTTCCGTTCAGTTTCGGTACTAAGTGTTTTTTCGAAAGTTTTCGAAAGAGCCATTGAATCTCGAATAGTACACCTTCTCAACTCGATAAAGTATGTACCATCGAAACAGTCAGGTTTTAGGACAGTACATGTGTAGCTGTGCATAGACTGATATGTCAGATGACGTTCTGAGGGGAGCAACGATCCTGGTATTCATAGACTACCCGAAAGTTTCCATATGTTGATTCATAGACTTTATTGGCAATCCTGAATCACATCGGCTTTTCTATGCGAGTATGCGAATTGATGAAATCATTTCTAACGAACATTTTACAGTGAGGAGTATATAAATAAGATATCGAGAGCCATTGCTGTCACCACTGGTTTACCTCAAAAGAGTATTTCGGGTCCATTATTTCATGCAATTTATACTGCACAGTTCGTGAAGGATTATCTATACGCAGACAACTCGCAGCTATACTTGTCTTTTGACACATCAGATATTGCAGCAGCAGAATATTCCGTCAACCGTGGAAGTCTTTGGAATATAGATGATCATTCATTGAAAATCAATGCCAAAAATCTATAGCTGTACTTTTTCGTAATGATAGAATTGAAGAAGAATTGCAGGCATCTTTGAAAATTATTCTGGCTAATGAGAATATTTCTTTCAAAACATCCGCAAGAAATCTGGGTTTGATAAATAAATGACCATAAACACAAGTTTAAAGAGCACGTTCACCTCAAAGTTGAGAATTGGCTATTCTAATTCGAAAATAATCTACCTCCAAGGAATTTTTTTTAACGAACGTACAGAGAAAGAAATGTGTAATTCCATTGTTCTGACACTTCTGTGATAGTATATATGGGCCGTGTTCAGGTAACTGCGTTTTCAGACGCACTCGAAAATCACAAAACTCATATTTGAAGTTGATATTTGGTATAAGACGAAGACAGAGAGTGTCATATAAACTGAAAGAAATTAACTGGATGGATATCTATAATCGAAGACTACTTCATGCAACTGTTATATATTTTCGAATAAATAGTCGAGAAAGAACTGTATTTCAAGAAGAAAAACCTTCACATCAATCTGACAAACAAAATCAATAATAACTTTTACATGGTAAACATATATACAGAATGATGTAACAACAATATCTAATAGCAACCTGTTTCCTCTATAAAATTTTGAAATTCAAAAAACCTTATTTACGCAAAAAAACATTTTCAGAAGCCATATTCATCCTACCAATCTTCGTATAAGAGATATTATAACTATACCTTCCCATAAGAAAGAGATATTCAATTATTCCTTCATACACTACACGTCAATCTCTTGAATAAATTCCGGATCACTGACTTTACAAAATCGATGGCATCATTCAAAAGAATCATGAATGAGAAGCGCTCTCAGTAATATCCTTAGTACCATAATATTTGAAAAATAACGTAGTCTCAGTTTATTACCACTGTACTCAGCTATATGAATCATACCTTTAGGCTTCATCAGCGCCTGATCTCTATCAGAAAGCTGGCGATATGCTACTTAATCTGTATATAACGAAATATGTATATCTTATCATACTGTTCATGTAATTGTTAATTCGGATTGATATACGTTTTATTGATTATAATCATCAAATAATAAACTTCAGAGATATAGAGTTCGAATATAACGCAATCTCCAGTTACTTCTATTGTCAAATTGGTGGTTCTGATTATAGTTGTTCTCGGTGCTTTCCAACAAACGCTACTCAAGGAACTCAATACCAGGCCGGAATGCGACAGAGATCTTGGCCGGCCGCGTGCAAAACACCGTTATTTTCGGTTCGTTGCGTCTGCTAAGGACTCACGATTCTCGGAGCCAGTGATCACTCGGCCTGGGGTGCGTGGAGCGGTCATTGGTTGATGTCACTAGCGCGTTGGCCCATTGGGTCGGAGCAGTGGAAATTACGGACTCAACTAGGTTGGCTTAGAAGACGATAAATAATGATAATTTTAATACTTTATTTCCAGTCAGACCGTACACATTGCATAAGACATTTCTCTACTGAATAACCACCAAGGAACGAACTTTTGTTTTTTTACAGCTTCGTCGGCGGTGGATATCTTATATATTGATGTACATAATTCTATAGCCCAGTGACTATAGACAGTGTAATATCACGAGATATCAATATAATATATGATGTGTATGAAATAATTATATTATGAATAATTGAGTGGAAAAAAAGTGTCATTGCAAATAAAATTATATGTGCAATATTTTCGGAACGAATTGGTGGATTTTTTTTAGAGAAGGCACATTTCTCCCCAAAATGTTTTGATCATTGGAACATCTTTTGTAACAGATTTTTTTTTTGTAAAGGTACTCTTGTCATTTGACATCTCCTTCCCAACTTCCGCGTCTAGTTACGACTCCCTGAATCATTCCGGTAAATTTTTTCCCTTCCTTAGACCTTTCATTTTCTCAGAAAATGTTTCATTTTTCACTACCGACTATATCCACCAAAGTATTGCGAATACTCTTTCATTCTGTTCTGCTATCTAATCGTCCGTGTTCACGTATCCACCATGTTGAGAGATGATATCTTGTTCTCCATCAACTCATATGTGTTTCCCAAAAACTTTTGAATATTCCATATACGAGAGCAGCTATGTAAAAAAAAATTGAGATCTTTTTTCCCCTTTTGGAAACAATACGAAAAATTTTCCTGAGTTCAATTATACCAAACACGCATTATGAACTCATTATGATACAGTTTTTTCATTACAATACGGATTTTCAATCAATATAAGTGTATTATTATAGTATGGGTACAGTGAATAAGTATTTTATGCAACTTTCTATATCGAGTGATCATACAATGTGAGTTATATATTTCCAAGCTACCGATACCACAAAGCAATGGAGTGCATGAAGGAACCTCTGAAATTGAATGGCTTGCCGAACGACACTGTTGGAGAATATATATAACCAAGCACTCAGCAAGTTTTCAAAAATGAAAGTTGTTTTCAATATAATGTCTCCTTTTATGCTCAGCTCGAAAAAACAGCCATAGGTATAGTATTTTTCACAGTAAATGGTATTGGCTTATTAACTGCAATAAAGTACCCGATTTGATCCCATTGTGTAAAAAATCATCTGGTAAAAGATGCAAATGTGCTACAGGGTCGAACTTGAGAAATTTGAATTTTGCATAATGTAGGAGATATACAAGTAATTTGTTTGAATGTTACAATTCTATTCTATATTTAGTTCAGTGTCGCTATCGCTATCCTCATCTAAATTAATTATAATTGGCGCAATTGATTTTACAGAAAGGTACGAGTTTTCAACATTTACAACATTACTAACAGAACTTTTCCAACTCTCGGTAGGAATGTCATTCATACAGTTCCTAATCAATTCTACCACACAACCACGTGAAGTCGGAGAAGAATTTTTTCCGCGCATGCTCGATTTAAGTTGGTGCCACATAAGCTCTATGGGATTGAACACGCAGTAGTAAAGAGGTAATCGTAACACTGTTTGTCCCAATTCTTCTGCAATTGTATCACAAACATACGTTTTTTTTTAATTAAAATGACTGCAGCACTTGTAAAAGTTTTTTTTGTATAATTTTCCTCAAAATATATGTCATTTGCAGCCATGAAGTTCTGAATCTCCAATTTCGTATTCTTTGAGCCAGGAATTTTTTGCAATTGTCGACTATGATAGCTTGCGTTGTCCATTACTATAACGCTGTTTGGCGGAATGTTGGGTAACAGACAATTTTTCAATCAATCTTCAAAAAGCTCTGCTGTCGTATCTTCGTGATAATCAACACAAGAGTCCTTAATATTTTTGGCAGAAAGCCACATAGCGTTTGGGATCCAACCATTTTCTGATCCTGCGTATAATATTGTGATTCTCTTCCCTTTCTTTGATGGTGCTTTTGTTTAACACTTATCAGAGGAATCAGACCATCCTTTGAAAGAGGTGTAATGCGTGTCAAACCACGTCTCGTCGAGATAGGGTATTGGCCGATTTTCAGACCGGTATTTTCTTATTGACGTTATATATTCAGAACGCCAGTTTATCAAACAAGTGGGTTCCATTATTACTTGTCTCTTGTCAATTTTGCGATATTTGAAGCCCATTGCAGACAGAGCTCGCCAAAGTGTAGTGAGGCCACAGTTGATGTGAGTTTCGTCATTGATGAGCCGCTGTCTCAGACTTTTGATTGTAGGGACACGCTGCTCATCGTACATAGTGTAGATTTTTCGCCTTATCAAATCTTTTTCCCAGTCGTCTAGACTTTTTGTGACACCGGAATCTTTACGCTTTTTTCTTGATTCCATGGAATTTTCAACAATTCGTCTAACTGAAGTAAGAGGCACCTTCGTCAAATTACTGGTTACTTTTGCTGCAGCACCCGCGTTATATCCTTGCTGAAGTAAGGAACTATACACATTTTTTATAATGTTTTCGCGTCACAAGATAAGTGATTCTTCTTTAACGAACCACTGGAAGAAGCACTATTACTTTTTATCCACGGACGCCACATACTGCCTATTCTGTACGTAGGGGTATAAAATCTCTGCTATTAATGTCTGTAATAACAAATAAATGTTATAAAATTATTGCACGCCGTAACACAAGTGAACACTTCCAATGGAATACAAAGACTAAAATGAACAAGAAGTGTGAGCTGTAATCCTCTACAATCCCTCTCTGAGAAACAAAATTACCTGAATCCGGTCCTTTTACATTTATGATGTGCATCTCGGATTTCACAACGTAAGGGTCTAATTGGTTTTATTATAATCCTTCAGTCAATACCATTTATTGTGAAAACTACTTTAACTCATGGTTCCTGCCCTTGGGTACATCAGAGAACGATGCTAGAAAAGAGCTCAGTTACTTCCATAGGTTCTGGATCGGATATGTTGATTGCATATTTGCTACAAGAATAAATGACATTCGGTATATTCTTCAGTTGTGAAAGTATTGAATTTACGTACGGATGTATTATTCACGGGAAAAAAGCAGGCTCGAACACGTTCAAGTACATTCTTTACGACTTGACCCATTATCCACTACATTGCAATTTCTTGTCCATGGGCTCATAACATTTCCTTTTGGGAAAGGAAACTAAGACAATGAGGAAATATTGATAGCCTTCAATTTTTACTGGAGCTGAATTTGAATCCAAAATTCCACCCAACTGGAACAGTATATATATATATATATTTTTTTTTATTTTCTGTTGATTGGTCACGAATTCGTGAAATAGAATCTGGGGGCTGGTACTTTCGACAAAAATTCAATTTTTATATTCTGATGAATCAAAACTTCATTTATGCATTCATTTCATGTAGTCAACTATGAGTATGACCATCCAAACTCGTGTACATTCCAAATAATAAAAATATAATAATAATAATAATGATAATTTATTCACAAAATAGCTTTTACATCAACACATCAGAGATATGTTACAAGGAATAAACTCAATAGCCATAAGGAAATTATTCCGCTCATGACTTCAGTTCTCTTTAGTAACATTGATGATGGATACACATCACAGTTCAAGAACTCAAGCATGTTGAATTTCTCTGTAATGATGAAATGAGGAAATATGAAGTTAAGATAACAATTTTTTAAATAATATGAAATAAAGTGGAGTATAATTGTTTTTAAAATTGGTAAGCTGCATATATATAAAATTCTTCGATGACATTCTAATACAGTGCAATAAAAGATTGTGGTTATCAAATAAAATACAATAAAATACAATAAAGTTGGTTGAAACGTGTCAAGACTCTTTCTAATTGTTTTTGAGATCTATTAATTGGGTAATATAGTAGCGTTTTTGACTAGATATCCATTTCCTTATTTTTGATTTGTATAAATTGAAGGAATTGATTGATTCAATATCAGGAGGTAGATTATTATAGGCTCTGGGATGGCTCCTTTGTCCTAGAGTTTTATACATTCTTGGTACCGACATTGAGTTAGTACGGTTTCGGGTATGATGAATTGTTTGTTCTCATTTTGTACTGTTTAAGTAATATTGACTGGCAGTATAACTGTCTTATGTCAAAGAACCCGCTTTCATTATATAGTGCATCAGAAGGGTACCTGAATGTCTTTTTGTATATGATTTTTATTATCCACTTCTGAGTAACTTCCAACCTATTAAGATAGTTATTCGTTAGGCCTCCCGATGCAATGATCCCGTATGCGAGGTGGGATTGTACGAGAGCAAAGTAAAGTATTCTCAGATGGACCAGCTCACAGAATCCTGCGCAAATCTTGAATTTATTAGACAGGCCGTGTATTTTAGAAATTAATTTTTCAACATGGACATCCCATTTTAGATGACAGTCAATGTAAATTCCGAAATATTTGATACTTTTTTGTGCCATTATATCAATATTTTCACCAGAGAGTTCCATGCTAACTCTGTCATAATTTGGTAAATTCGATGAATAGCTAGTGAACGGTATGAAGAAGGTTTTTTTCGTATTAATGGTAAGTAGATTATTTTAAAAAAAGTTGATTATTCTTTTAAGATCCGTTTCCGTTTTATATTTCATTGAGTTCCATGATTTGTCTTCGAAGAATATCGCCGTATCGTCAGCAAAACTAATGATATCGCCACCAATAGGTAAGTCGAATATGTCGTTCATATAGACTGTAAAAAATATTGGACCTAGTATAGTTCCTTGTGGTACCCCATACTCAATATTCTTTATCGTGCTGTCCTCATTACCGATTCTAACATACTGTTTTCTATTGATCGAGTAACTTGATATCATTGAAAGACAATTCCCACGAAATCCTATTCTTTCCATTTTTTCAATTAGATTAGAGTGGCTAACCGTATCGAAGGCCTTTGCCAAATCAAGGAAGACGCACATAGCTGCCCTATTCTGGCCCATTGCTTGGTAAACTTTTCCAGTTAAATGAGCAATTGCGTCTTGGGTTGACCTAGCTTCTCTAAATCCAAATTGTCGTTCAAAAATTATATTATATTTATTTAGAAATGAATTTATTTTGTTCTTCATTATTTTTTCGAATACCTTGGCCACAATGGAGATGAGGGAGATAGGTCTGTGATTTTCAGGTAAAGTCCTATCTCCTGTCTTATGTATTGGATATATAATTGCAAGCTTCAGTGATTGTGAAAAATATCCTCCATCGATACACTTGTTTATGATATATGTCATCGGTACAACTATATTATCGGCTACTTTTCTGAGAGTTTCAGCAGTTATATTGTCAGGTCCGGGTGCTTTATTAAGTTTCAGACTGAATATCGCGGCGCGTATCTCTTCTTGTGTCACTTCTGATATTACTATCGAGTTCTGGATAGTTTTTCCTTTGAAAGTAATATTTGGTCCTTCAATTTCTTCAGCAATTTTTTTTCCAGTTCCTGTGAAATAATCAGCAAATATTTCACATATTTCGGGAGGGTTTGTTGTTATTTCACCTGAGCAAGTTGTGATACTCTTTATATCTCTTTTCTCCTTCGAATGGCCTATTGATCTAACACATTTCCACAAATTTTTTGGACTATTTTTGTTCCTTTCTATTTCATTTCTGAAACAATCATTTTTTGCCTTATTTATTAAGTAGTTTAGTTGTTTATTGTAATTTTGAAATTCTTGTTTAAGTTCGTTATTCAGTGGATTCTTTTTCATTTTTTTGTAAAGTTTGTTTTTCACTTCAACAGATTTCATTATTGCAGAGGTTATCCAATGACTTCTTTTTATGTGCTTTCTATAAAGTTTTTTTGTAATAGTATTATGTTCAATGACTTCTTTCAATTTATCAATGAACCCTTCTGTTAGGTCTGTCTAGGTTTTCATTTGTGTATATGTTATGCCACTGTTCTTCCGCGAGTATTTCATTTAGTTTTTTATAATCAATATATTTTATGTAATTACCATATTCACTTGTTTTCTTTTCTTTTTCAGGTACCTTTATTTCTAGAAGAATAGGATGATGGTCGGTAATTAGATAATCTATTACAAACGAACTGAGATGGTCATTTGAAAAGCATTCTGATTTCACAAAAAAGTGATCAAGACAAGTAGCGGAGTCTCCTTGAATTCTTGTGGGAATATTAATTGCGCTTATGTAGCCATATTCACTCAGTATATTTAGATTTTCTTCGGTATAATCATAATCCTCCGTAAGGTCAATATTTATATCCCCCACCAATATACTGATATCCCCCTTGTGTTTGTTACTATTGAGGTATTCTTCTAGGCTGTTATTGAACTGTTCAGGGCATACTGATGGTGGTCTTTATAAGGCTAGTATCTCCATGTATATTTCTTTGTATTTAAGTATAAGTTATATTGCTTTGATTTGTTCTAGATATATAATTTCATGGGTGAAATCGAAATGTTTTTTTAGGAAAATTACAACCCCATCGTTTTTATTGATTTCCCCTTCATTGTATATAGCTGTGAACCCTCTTATATTGTACAGCTGTATGTATTCGATTTTAAACGTTTCAGTTAGTATTATACATTTTATATCATTATCTAATATTGACAAGAATATGCAAAGTTCATCGAAATTTTTTGCTACACTCCTGATATCATTATGAAAAATTCTGAATTTATTTTTGGTTTTCAGAACATTTGTTGTCGAGATCTATGAAGTTAGTTTCAATGGTTCGTGCTGAGTAATCTCTAACGTATTGATCCATTATTTATTTATAATTCAAATAAAGAAATGGTTCGTAATTATTCAAGGTTACAGTTAACAGGTAAAAAGAAAAATATCAAAGATACAGTGTTAGACAGAAATACACTACAATATATAACATAATACGAAAATAATGGAAGTATGAGAATATCATTTTTTAGGTTTTTTTGGTGGTGGTGCAGGTATTTCAGCTCCGACCGTTTTCAGACGGTGCTTTTCCTGGTTTCTGGTTGGGTGAGAGCCTGCGGCTCGTGATACTACCAATTCTTCTTCCGCTTCTTCTATATAAGTGCTTGTTTGTTCCTTGAGATCCTGATAGGTATATGTGTCACCATTAATCACAATTTTATTCTTGTATATTTTAGTTTGATAATTTTTCTCCTTCGCTTCCTTATAATGTTTGAATAGTAATTGTTTTTCTTTTCTTTCCAATGGTGTAAGGTCGTGGCTGATGGATATTTTAGTTCCTTCCAATTTGTGGTGTAACGCCTTTTCCTCGCGTTAACAATATCCAGCGCCCTCTACCGGTACGGACGGTACCTCAGGCGCCAGCTTGTGCGTTATAGTGTCACGAAGCACCACTACTCCGGGCAGCTGCAGTGAAGAAACGGCAATCCAGGGGTCTGCGTGGTCTAGACAATGGCAGTGGCCAGAAGGTCAGATTTTACTTGACCTTGCTGGGTTCCTAACCTGTTTACCGGCTGCTAATATTGATAGATCTAATAAATGAAACACCAATTATATTTTATTTATATATTATAAGTAACGGTAGAAGAATTTTACTACTCTCTGAGCGAAGTACACCTTGAGTAAAGCAAGCAGGGAGAGGGGCGTGCAACGAAGTTAGTAAAATAAAGCGGTGGAGGGGCGGTTCTACGTAGTTAAGCTAGGGCGGCGGAGATGGGGACATGCAGCGGTAACGTTAAGCAATACAAAGCAAGCGGAATTAACAAGCGGGGGTCGGTTAGCAGAAGCTCTACGGAAATCACTCAGTGGTAGCTGTCAACTCGAGTTTGTTTTGTACGAATCGTATGCGTCACGACGGCCTCGATTTCGGTACTCGGCGGTAAAGGAATAAGGCTCAAGTGATAAGAACCACAAAGGACTTGATTCACAGAGACACAGCTCCAAGTGGTAAGAACCACAAAGGAACCGAAATAAAGGAAGAAGAAAAAGCCAGCAGGTCCAAGTGGTAGGAACCACAAAGGACCCGAAACTGTGAAATAACGGACAGACGCGTATCGCGAATCACGACTTTAGATGGCGACGGACAGGACGTCCTAAGCCAAAGTGGTACGAACCACAAATGGCCCGAACGTTAACAGAAAGCAGGTCCAAGTGATAAGAACCACAAAGGACCCGAAAGAAGAAGGAAGAAAAAGACAGCAAGTCCAAGTGGTAAGAACCACAAAGGACTCGAAACTGTGAAATAACGGACAGACGCGTATCGCGAATCACGGCTTCAGATAGTGACGGACAGGACGTCCTAAACCAAAGTGGAACGATCCACAAATGGCCCGAACGTAAATAGTAAGCAGATCCAAGTGATAAGAACCACAAAGGATCCGAAAGAAGAAGGAAGAAATAGACAGCAAGCCCAAGTGGTACGAACCACAAAGGACTCGAAACTGCGAAAGAACGAGTAGAACACTCCCGACGCGTATCGCGGATCACGACTCGAGGTGGCAACTAACACTTCAAACTCCACTAACTTCACCTTCGGTACACTACACACTGCACGGTCGGTATACTGATCACGATTCGTCGGCTGGCTTGGCGTGGCTGCTGCTGGTGGTCGCGGAAACAAACTGAATTGCACGTCTGGCGCTATGAGGTATCTCGACTGTATCCCT
Source organism: Zygogramma bicolorata (assembly GCA_032362365.1). Taxonomy (NCBI): domain Eukaryota; kingdom Metazoa; phylum Arthropoda; class Insecta; order Coleoptera; family Chrysomelidae; genus Zygogramma; species Zygogramma bicolorata. Next base: position 456,907 of record JAVJAQ010001076.1, on the reverse strand, counting down.
TCCATGCATCTCCCCACTCGCCGTATCTCTCGGCGCCGGTCATTGCAGGTCCATTGAGCGGCTACGGCTTAGCATGTGGGGTAGACCAGGAGATATCCTGAGGGTTCGCGCGCCGGGAATAGTGAGCGGGTTCACTTCGCGCTATCCTATCGAGTATTTTCCAACAAGAACGGTATTTTTATGTTAAGAAATAACCAAGATATAAATATAGAGGGAAATTTGATACTTAGCTTTTATATGCAAAATAGTAACTTCGTTACAGTGGCAGTTAACTAATATTTCTTGTTTTTTAAGGTATCTTGTCAAGTGCACCGCAATTGGTCGATATTTTCCAGGAGTTGCTTTTCCTATACGATATGCGTTACTAATTTCTTGTTCGTGCAATGTTATACCAAGTTGATCTCTCAGTAAATTTATTATTTCCTCCAGTAATTTTGTATTATCTTTTTCTCCGACGCCTTGTATAATGAGGTTATTTTTTTTTCGAATTTCTGTAGCTGTCTTCCAACCCTTTCTTGAGGTTATTGTTTTCCTCTTCTAATTTCTCCACTTTTTTCTCAAGTTCAACCACTTTATTCTTTGTACTCAGTAGCTCATCTTTAATGGTTTTAATATCATTTAATATTTCTTTATTCTGTTTGCACAAGGTTGAGAACATTTCCTTTATTTCCTTATCCATTGTGCTCATCGTCTGTAGATCTGAATATTATATCTACCATTTGGCAACAGCGTTCCAATTTGCTGTAGCGGTGGCGGGGATTTTTCGGAGTTCAAAGGTCGTATTTTGATTTCTTTCAAAGGTTTTATTTCTTAGTATTCCCAGAAGATCATGCAATAGTAGATTCAAAACTCACTCAGTGTTTCTCTGTTCATTCACTTATTACACAGTTACCTCCTTTATATTTATTCATATGTTTGAATATTAGTTTTTCTGTTTATTTTCTGTAGCTATCTAATAGTTCATTTACCAACGGTGTTGCCACGGTGTTATGTACATTCCAAATAATAGTTCGATATACTCATTCAATTAGAACGTACGTGAAATGAATTCTTGGAGAGTTCAAATGCCTTCTCGATATTGTATTTTATTACAAGATTTGGGGTGAGCGAGTTGGCGGGGTGGTTCTGTATCCGGCTCATCAAGGAATCGACCTGTGTCGACTTATGCACTCCTGGTAAGGAACATCAACAAAATTCGGGAAATGAACCGGGAATACTGGGAATTGGGGAGTATGAACCGGTGCCAGTGATTCCTGGAAGGTCTAAGGGTGATCCAAACCAAAGAGAATTACAGAAAACAATAATCACCAATACAGGGAGAGAAAAATTGGAGGACTTTGAGGAGATAGGGAACAACAACCCCTTACAAAATCAGACCAACCCCTCAACGAGCACTTCTGAAGGAGACTTACCGCCGGCGCTTGACATAAACGAAAGCTTTCTCGAGTATTCTCCAGAGCAGGAATCACCTGGTAGTAGGATTACTCCACAAAATAATGATGAAGAAAATCCTTTGCAAGGGAGAGAGAGTCTAGAGCCCCCAAATAACCAAGCACAGGATGAAATTATGAAAAATACTGTAGAGATACAAATACAGCCTGAAGCGGGGGATCGGGAAAAATGGGTGCAAGGTGAGGTTCAGGAGGTGTCCAAACCCCCACTTGACCATGGTGAACTGAGTAGCTGTGGAAGGGTGGAGGGGGAAGGCACCCTTGACCTTACTTGCAGCTCAGTTAGATCTGGGGACCCTTTTGAGTGTGGTGAACTGAGTAGCCACTCCGAGGAGGGGGAACCTTCTAACAGCAAAAAACTGAAAACACAAAGAGCTGCCAAAAAGAAACTCCAACAGAGGTTGTTGAACTCCTCTGCTGAGATAAGGGAGAAGAGGAAAAACGGGAAACAATTTCCATACCAAACTCTGATCGGCAGATGGAGAACACTCAAATTCTTCAAACCATTCAACCCCTATCATCGGTCCCGCCTCTACAAATCATTTCCTTCGAGGAGTACAAAAAAAAGTACAGTGGAACAGCATGGGATGCAATATTCGAGGAACAAAATAAATCCCCAAATTTTGCGTTAGAGTAGGTATATAACGAACAATCCGATACAACGCACTGTTGTTGATTTGACGATGGGAGGCTCGAACCCGAACCCTAATCAAAAGGATAGGGGGGGAAGTATACACATGGATTGCTCGTCACCCCCACCCATAAGGAACTCGAAGGCGATGCAGCTCATCCTGAGCAGGAAGAAAGGACAACAAGCTCTAGAAGATACAAAAAGGAAAGCTGTAGAGCTTTCGAAAAGGGTAAGGGCAGCTGATGCTCACAAGGCTGAAAATGAAGCCAACAAGGAAAAATTCAATAAAGGAGAAGTCATAGCGAAAAAGGCCCACAACTAACATCCCAACCAGCTTCGACGCAGACAAAGACGGGTTTATAACACAAGAATCCAGGTCGACCAGAAGAAAGAGAAGGAAGAAGCACTCTCAAACCCCTAGTCTTCAAAGGTGCAAAATGTCAGAATGGATCATCCGTTAGCTGAGGAGGCCAGAGAGCTGAGGAAAAGTCTCAGGGAAATCGGGAAAAAAATGAAAACAGCAAAATTGAACGTCCCACTGGAGCACGTCCAATCCTATTTCCACAGGTAACCGTTTCTCCCCCCTCGAAGGAGATAGGGAAAACTTCTCTCTCGAAGCGCAGGTGCCAAGGGAGAAGGAAAAAAGGCAAACTATAACAAAAAATCACAAAAAAGAGAAAACAACTCCCAATTGTGGTCCAAGGAAGACTACCTTGAGACAAGGAAATCGTGGGTGAGTTTTTGAAGGAGTATACAGGAAAAGTGGAAGTCAAGTTTAATCAGCATTCCACAATTTTTTACAATAATAATGAATCCGACCATCACGAACTCACCACGGCGCTGGTTGAAGGGAAAGAATTATATCACACGTTTTCTAGGTCCACCCAGAAAACCCAAGCGTTTGTCGTGGGGGGGCTGGATAATAGGCCTGACCCGAATGATTGAAAGTTGAACTGACTTAAATATCAAAGAGGTATACTTCGTGAACACTAAGTTCAGGCCCCTTTTTATGGTATCAATCAGTCTCAAGAAGCCAGTTCCCGCAATATCACATACCAATTTGCAGTGGGAACTGAAAAAAGCCGACCGAATAACGGTGCAATGCCATCGCTGCCAATTATGGGGTCACTGCAAATTTTCACCGACCCGTTCGGTGCTTGAAGTGTGCTAAGGACCAACTTACACGTTACTGTGAGAAGGGACCCGAAACACCGGCCACATGCGTGAATTGAGGCAAAGACCATTTGAGGCAAAGACCATCCTGCCAACTATAAACAGTGCGAAGTATACCTCAAAAGGGTCCGGGAGATCTAGGAGCGCCAGAAAAGCGAAAAAACGATCTCCCAGTCCAGAGTCCTGGTACCCCCTCCGATGGCGAACGCGTGGGCGCGGAGAGAGGAAGAAAGAAGCCTCGACGAAGAAGGCGCAGGCGGCTCCAGCAGGAGAAACAGAAACAGCAATCCTATCTCATCCCAAACCCCCTCATCCCAAACCCCCTCATCTCCCAACCACAATACACGCACCCCTGGCGGTCCTGGCGCAGCATTGACTGGTGATATTTTTGGAGTTGCCAGCGGTAAACTGAGAGAACTGCGAAGGTACGTGGATTTCAACGAAATAAATCGGGCTATGGACGATTTGTTGATTTGCTTGAGGGATGCGGGTGATTCACCAGCTGACAAGTTCATGGCCTACTATGGCTTTATTAACAATCAACTTCACTTATATTAGATTTGATGCCAGTAAGGGCATGCATGCTGAGTGTCAACGGAATTAATGACAAACTCCCTAGTGTTATTGATTTCATTGACTCCCACAATATTGATATAATGTTTTTATCCGAAACCAAACTCAGGCAAGAACATCGCCTGAAGGTTAAGAATTTTGTCACCACTAGGCAGGACAGACCAGTAGCGGTGAGAAGTGGGGGGGTGGCAATCCTGGTGAGGAGGCATATCCCGTACACACAGCTACCACAAGTACCATGCAGCTTAGATCATGTGAGCGTCAAACTTGTAGACGGTACCTGTGGGTACGCAGTATACAACCCACCAAGCAACCGGTTTTCTCAGCGGGATTTGGACAACTTGTTTGGTACTGACCGAAAGGTCCTATAAGTAGGCAATCCGAACGCAAGGAGGCCGGAATGGGGGTGCAGGAACCAGGCTTACATCAATGGCAGGACGCTCTGGGAGTATTCCAATGACAGAAATGTCATTATCGAATACTCTGATGAACCCTCCTTCCATCCGTGTCAGAGATTTGGGCGAGCTTTCTGTCGTCAAGGAACTGAGCTCCGATCATAACCCTGTTTTATTCCAATTGAACAGAGAATGTCGTCGAGGTAAGTAAGTAAGTTTGACTATTCGACGACTGATTGGTCGGAGTTCAGAAAAATTCTCAATACAGAAACTGATATTACACCAAAAATTCAAAAAGGTGACCTTGACGAGAGAACAGCAAAATTCATCGAAAATATATTAATAGCCAGAAACATGACGACCAAGTTGGTCCTAGAAAGGGATGTTGGTGAACTGATTCATGACAAAAATAGGGCGAGGAGAAAGTGGCAGCAGACCGGGGGCCTCGCCCAGAAAGATGTTGAATCTCGCGAGAGAAGTCAACAGAAGGATGAAGGAGTTCACCAACAAACGTTGGACAGATAAAGTTGCCTTCCTGTTCGCACAGGACAACTGCCTGTGGAGGATGGCGCGAAGGATCGATAAAAGATTCGAGCCCGTTCCCACTTTGGAGAGGGGTAATGTGCGGGCGACAGAACTGATGCTGACGTTGACGCCAGGCAAAGAAATGTGACTGCCAGGGCACAAGACCTCCGAAAGATGGATCCGGTACCAAGCGACGAAAAAACCCTCGAAAGGTTGATCACCGACCATGAGGAGGTCCTGGAGACCATCAAAAAGTTGCCAAACAACAAGGCACCAGGCGTTGACAAGGTGAATGCAGTCCTACTACAGAACCTCCCGCGGGAAACGATAGTATAATTTGTTTATATAATAAATGCCATCCTAAAGTGGCAGTACTATCCTTGTTATCTAGAAATCTCTGAGATAATTCCGATCCACAAGATCGGAAAACCGAGAGGGGCAGTGGAGAGCTACCGACCAATCTCACTTCTTAGTGTCGTCTCCAATGTGGTTGACAAAATTATTCTGAACAGGTTGGTCCGCCTTGAGGGGAGGATGAAACTCATCCCACAAGAGCAATTCGGTTTTCGGAAAGGCCAGAAAACAACCTCACAGGTCGTAAGAATTGCTCACGGGGTGAAGGAGTACTTCCATCAAGACAAGAGCACGGTCATGGTCCTGTTGGACGTCGAAAATGCGTTCGACAGGGTCTGGATAGAAGTATTAATCGATAAAATGTGGAGTGTAGGCATGACTTAACACTACGTGAAACTGATTGACAGTAACCTTTTCAACGGAACTTTTTGTGTAAGAATTAACGAGAGCGTTTCGAGTCGTTTCGGGACGGAGGCAGGTGTCCCGTAGGGATCTTGTTTGTTCCCACATCTATACTCTCTTTATGCCCACGATGTACCGGAATTTCAACATACCAATCTGGCTATGTACGCAGATGACACTGCTGTTTACGCCTACTCGTTCGCGAGTGAGGTGGCTGAGCAGCAGGTCCAAATCCATCTGGATAGGTACATCGTGCCGTATATGGAGAGAAACAAGATCAGAATCAATGCCAACAAGACTGAGTTCATCAACTTCACGAAGGAATTCACAAATGCAAAGATCTTCGGGAAGTTGAGGATTCAGGGAAATCAGATCGACGAACAGGAAAGCGTAATATACCTGGGAGTTGATTTGGACAAGCGCCTGAATTTCCGCAGGTATATCAATCTGGCGATTCAGAGGGCGGCGGCGGCGGTCAAACGCACGTACCTTCTCATCGCCCGGAACTCCAGACTTGATATGGACAACAAGCTGCTTATTTACGAGCAAGTAATTAGACCGGCTCTGTTGTACGCATGTCCAGTATTCTGCAGTCTTGAGAAGACTCCTATGTTGAGACTCGAAAGAATGCAGAATAAAGTCCGTATCGTCACCAACAGCGGACGATACACTCCTCTGGTAGAATTGCTTGGAACAGCTCGCATAGAATCTGTCACAGGGTACGTGAGACAGATCTCGTACAAGTTCTATAAATTTCTCTTGCGCAAAAGCCCTCTGACTAGAGGTATCACGGGCATTAGATCTTACCATAACCAACCCAGAAAACACGGGTTGCTATATGAAGCCTTGGATTTGTTCCATGAGCGCTTTGAATAGCCCAAAGTGTTGTAAGTAGTTTTTTTTTCCCTTTTCCTACAATCAGCCGCATTAATCTTGAGCATTCACAATGAATTCGTACCCAATTGTTTCATCTCCGTTGAATCCACAACACCTGTATAAGCCTTTGGGCAGGAGGAAGGTCTTAGTTAATTGCTGACGAATTTAATAATATTGCTGACGAGGGAGACCTGCTAACACCAGCAGGCGCGCTCTCCACTGTCGCGCCAGGCGGCAGTGTGGGAGCGTGTGGGAAAGAGCGGCCCAGGCGTTCGCTTGGGTGGGCGAACGGACTACTTACCATCTTTCCCCTCCTTCCCCTTCCTGTTGACTGGGCAACCAGTTCAACCAGGGAGGAAGTGAAAACTTTTTTAGAGTGTGTCATGTATTTTACAGTGTTTTGTATTTTATATATTTATATGTTTTACAATTTATTTTAAAAAGTATTGTCATATATATTAGGAAATGGAATGTATTACAGAAAGACAAATGAACTCGTTTTGAATTTGAATTTGTACCCGGCTCATGATCGACAGGTAGTGGGTTCGATCCCCGTACATGGCAGATATTTTTCCCTTGATCACTTCTCTATGTCGTATTAGGAAATGACTTTTTCACGTTGTTTTCAAGAGTCATTATTTTTTGGTAGATGAATTTTTTCTTTAGAGTATTTTGGGTTGTGAACCTACCACAATCTGATCAAATTAATATATTACAAATTCAGAAGGACTTTTGGTATGAAAATACTATGGAGAAACCTCTACTACTACCATTACAACATCGAAGCGTACTCGAAAATAATGTGAATTGCATGAGAGCTGAAACACAACTGAACAGGAAAATGAATTATGTTCATCATCTTGTTCGAAAGACTATATGCTGCAGCATCAGAATAACCAATTTCATGGTGAAGGTGACGAACTCGCTGATATATTTTCTTTTCCAGATATTGAAATCTGGAGGTCTATTTGGGGATCTGAACTCATGACAGGTCCAATGTTGAATGATCATTTCCCATTTTTTCTCTGGAGAATATTTAGAATGGGTTTCCTTGTAGGAAAGGAACCCAATCATCACCATTCTGAAATTATAGAGGATCATTGACCATATGCTAAAGATTGTGTTACTACCATGCTGGGGGATAAGTTTGGTTGGTTTTCTGCTAACATCTTTTTGATATTGTAGAAGTTTGACGCCTCTCAAATTGTTGATGGAATTTTCATCGTGGATTCCTTTCTAAAAAGTACTAATGAATTCATAGAATACTTTTATAGAGAGGAGAATTTTGAATTTGGTTGTTGTGGATAGAATGTTGATTTTTAAATGGTAATGGTTCGGCTTCCATTGTCTCTATTATTAACTCTATCGATACCTGGGACTATAATACCGAAAGGATAAACATACATAGGAGAAAATCAAATCAAAATCAAATGTTTTGACCAATAATGAAATTGAGGATCGATTGATCCAAATTACTTCAAAATTTTTCCTCACATTGGTAATCACAAGGTAAAAATTACGTAATCTAGTCTTCTTTCAGATAGGTCGCCGACCTAATCGAAGGTAAGATTAACGTGATTATAACTTAAAATGTTGGTTGGGCTATTCTTACTCCCAATGGTCTTTTGGTTTCTTCGATGTAAGATTTGTCACACTCGCATGGTATCCGGTTAACGCAGTTGTTGGTGGTGTCGCTGCTTTTATTCGATGGTCGAATTTTTGTGAGCTGGCTGGGTATTGTGTTCCCTGATCGAACACAGACTCTGAAGTTGTATTTCCCTCCCATCCTCTTGATCCTCTCTGAAAGTCCTCTCACGTAGGGGATGGTAAGAATGGTGGTAAGGATGGTAAGAATTTGCTCTCGTCCACTCAGAACAACAGAGGAATACCAAGCATTCAGTTTACGAAGAGCTGATACCATCGATATTCTACCTGCAGATAAAGGAAACGCCACAGTAGTGATGGACGCCGACCAGTATGGGGCAGAAATTGAGGAAGTGCTGCAGATAGGAAAATACAGCGAGCTCTCCAGAGACCCCACTTCGTCGATAGAGAGAAAGGTATGCCTGACATTGAAGAAACACCAAGTTTTTCCAGCAGGCAAGGAGAAATCCTCACTAACGCCCCATCACAGCAAGCCACCTCACCTCTACGGGCTTCCGAAAATCCACAAGACGGAAGTACCTCTCAGGCCAATCATCAGCTCCAGGAACTTAGCAACCCACAGACTCACGAAATTTTCACTTCCCATTCTACAGCCACAACAAGGAAACTCCTCGTCCTTCGTGGAGAACTCCAGACATCTTGTTGAGATCTTTATAAGAATCGAGGCCAAAGAAAGAGACTAGCTAGTCAGTTGAGATGGAGAAAGCCCATACACCAACGTTCAAAGAGGCACTCGAGATCATCAAAGAGAAGCTGAGAGAGGACAATACTTTGTAGAATAGAACAACACTACCAATAGAAGTCATCATGGAGTTGCTGGAATGCTGCGTTTAGAATTGCAACTTCCAGTTGAAGGATCGTTTCCTCAGCCAAGATGAAGGACTACCAATGGAATCACCACTATCACCGGCTATAACCAACATCTACATGGAGTGGTTCGAAGCATTTGCCATCGAACAAGCCAAGAATAACCTCCGCGTCTGGTTGAGTTATGTCGACGAAACATTCACAGTAGGGAACCACAGAGATTAAGAATTGGACGCCTTTCTAGAATATCTGAACAACGTGAGACCCACCATGGAGTTCACAATGGAGAGATAATCTTAGAGCAGGCTGCCGTTTCTCCACCTGAAGGTGAAGAGGATCAGAAATTTATTCAGTCTACAGGAAGCGAACGCATACTGGACAATACCTGGATGAGCAAACCAATCACCATCGATGCTGCTCGCCTCCCTGCTAGTACTGCCCCTTTCCCCACCATAGGAAAATCGAGGCTTTATTATCGAACACACCTCGAAATATCGAAACGTCGCGTCGGGAGTTCACTCAACTTGAAACTTGGTTTCAACATTTTTTCATGATATCTAATTTATTTCTTTATTAACATTTTCTGACTACTATTTCACATTCGAAACCTTAAATTTCTTTCACAATATAATTTCATTTATTTCTTCATATTTTTTTTTACTCATATTTCATGTTTGATATCTCGAACAATATTATGTTCTTCGATAAATCAATCCTCAACTTTATAATTGAACAAAAAAAAATTCATTTCGATTTGATTTTCTCACTTGATTTGTATTTTTATCTTTTCGTTCTCAGCCCCAGGTTTCGATAGGTTTCATAGACAATGGAAGCCGAACCATTACCATTCAAAAATCAATATAATATCCATCACAGTCAAATTCCCTCTGTAAAAGTATTCAATGAATTCATCAGTACTGTTCAGAAAAGAATCCACAATAAAAATTTAATCAAAAATTGAAGAGAGATCATACTTCCACAACATCAAAAAGATGTTAGCAGCAAACCAAACTTGTCGTCCAGCATGGTACTAACACAATTCCTAGCATATGGACAATGATTCTCTATGATTCCAGAATCGTGATGATTTGGTTCCTTTCCTACAAAAAATACCCATTCACGAAATTCATTATTCAATGAGTTCACTTTTGGAATTAGCTTTTAGGGTCTTGGTAATGAATAAGATTTCTCGAATTTCTGCTGATCTTAGTTTGAGTGGAACTATAACAGAAACTGCGTATGAATTCGAGGATCAAGAGATATCTGGTGAGCTGAAGATTATAAATCATTTATCAGTTTTCGAATCGGATATTTTTATCAGGTGAAGGCAGTTATTTCTATTGACGTGTTGCCCACGTCACGGTGTCTTCTGGCTGTGAGGTAATAGTCGGTCAAATCATTTTCGGAATGCGAATTGACAGGGTAAATGGGTAATTATAATTGCTTTTCGTTATTATTGCCGTTTTATTTCATAATCCCGTTGAGAATTGGTTTCAAAAGGGGTATATCCCTTCAGTATGTATTTCGATTCTATAAAAAACGTCCACGTTAGTATTGAAGGTTTAATGTTGTTGTTGATAATTGGTAGCTAAGGGTACGAGATGTGAAGGCAATGAGCAAAACTTGCCCAATTGGGTATTGTGAGAGAACTGCTTGACTATATTCCTCCCATGTGGTGTTAAATTTCGAATAATCCTAGCATTGCAATATCGGTTCGAACATCACTAAGTTTCTGCAAGCTGCAAAACTCATGATATATTGTGGATATGGACGATTTTTGCCGATTTTCTCAGACCTGTAGTCAAAGTTCAGAAATTTACTAGCATATATTTCATTGCATTGGTGTTCCGAAAATTTTCTTATCGCTCTGTTCATCTCTTGGTTGGGTTCTATTCCTTGGGGGGTCAGTACATGACCAAGTTAGGCGATCCCTCTACACTCTGATCTCTGATTCCACTGGATTTTATAATTAGAATACCTGCTCCTCCGAGATAAATTCCTCAGAGGGTCAATATATACTCGGAGAGCAGTGAAAAATATGATAATGTCGTCTAGGTGGGCAGGACATTGTTCGTTTTTGATATCTCGATTATATTATCCATCACTCGTTCGAAAGTAAAAGGGCTTTTTTGAGCCTATATTGCAAGCTAGGAAATTCGAAAGATCTATTTTCGGTATTCAATGCTGTGCTCTATTTTTTATATCTCCTTACTCATAATATATTCACCGCCATCTCAATTCGATGCAACCTGCACCCTAGGTCGAGCGTAGAGAAGTATTGGCACCTACCAAGTTTGTCTAATAAATCACTTGTTGGTTAACGCGTATTTGTCGTCTGATGTTTCATTGTTCGACAGTCTGTAGTCTATGACTTCTCGCCATTTTTCTTCGCTAGCAGCATCTAGCCTCTTTGGATAAGGACAGGGCGAGATACTAGTCTGAATTATTTTTCAATAAAATTGGTCTTCCACTTTGAGTATGGACTTCTACCTTCGTATTTTTGAATCTGTTTTTTATCCGATTTTCTACCTCTTTATATAAAAGGGTGGCCATGTGGTCTAAAATGTACTGAGGTATCGCATATCTTGATGCTAGAATATATTTAAATGTTTTTCACAAAAGTTAGAGATTTCGTTTTTTCCTCGTCATTCGAATAATAGGTTCGAATATTCCTCAAGTCGATGTCTTCTTTCTGTCTATCAAAATCCTTAACTAATATTGGTTTGGGTAATAATTATTATAATAGTGATTCGAATAATCAGGAAGATAATAGAAACTATAAAAATGGAGGTTATCACAACAATCTTGAACATTCCCGAAACCAATACAATCGAAACATTGAAACTATAACAATCAATGCAGACAAAGACTATGAAGTGATGGAAAGAATAAAATCACAGACGAATCAATAACCACATTCACAAGACAATAGACCCAGAATAACTTCATCAATTAAATGAGTACACTAAAAGAAGTGATAGTGCTGGTAGATGTGAGGTAGCTATCTCAATTTGGGTCATGCATTACTGAAATTATGCATCATGTCTCTATACACTGCCTCAACTGCGAAGGGTGTTTCACTTCCGTGAAATTTGTATACCAAATCAGGATTTCTAGTAGATTTCAGGATTCCAGGTGAAATTTCTGGATTTCAACAAGGATGTCATGGATTTGAATATGAATTCTACTGTATTTTGAACACTGTATTTCTGAAGTGAAACACCCCTTTCACAACTGATCATTTAGAAAAGGAATGTGAAATTAGGAGAAAATTGCATTCTTTCCATATTCAGTTGAAACAGTTGGTTCAACAGAGGTTGTATCACCAAGGATGACCATTGGAGCTGGAGGAAACATTGCTATCATATCCAATATTTCAATCAACGAACCTATGAACTTTCAATCAGTCAGGTGACGTATTGGAATCCCAGGTGAAATAGAGATGCTGGGTGCATCCCTTGTAGCCCGCTTCTCAGTTCATTGTTGAGAAATCAATAATTGGAATAATGAGTAGTAAGCCGATGAAGTCCATATCGGACCAAGAGAAATCAAGTATTTCTTGCAGCACCTCAGATTGTTAATATATAAAAATCTTCAGATTCAGGAGGTATCAGATTTCCTCTCCTGAAGACACTAACCTTGTAATCAAAGCGCTCGTTGGGTGCAAATAATATCAATTTGGTGTAACGATTTCGAGAAAAACTGTCAACTTCTACACCGAAGTTTTCATTTTCATCGTTTTTGTTGAAAAAATGCGGATATCAGTAATTGAAGATAATTTAAATGATAATGGAATGAAAGTATTCCATTTCACTTGAATTTTCACTGATGTGATTCGGAACATTTCCCCAATACTGTTTGTATCAAATTCTGATGCTGCAACTAGAACTAGAAAACTCATTCACTATGACATGCAATATGAACCCAAAGCTATTATAGTTTTTCCATCTCTCATAAATCAACTGTACTGAATATCGACAGAACAATCAAAATATTTCTGAAAGTTTCCACGAGAACAATAACCGAACACTATTCAGAATGAAATATGAATGATATTTGAGAAAGAATAGCATCAAATATTCAGAAGGGTCAATCTTTTTTTCGGGAAATGATATCGAACTTATTGATCTGAACTATCTTAAAGTTCTTGACATAGATACGAAAGTGCACATGTGAACATTCAGCGCATCCGGACTCTGATGCCTTTTTGCTTTTAAAAGTGGAATGGAGTCTATTTTCCATATTATCTCTATTATTCAGGAACAGTGAGCATGTCCACCCACTGCTTGTCATGTTTGCTGACCCTTGAGGGAGATACAATACATCTCCGAGCTCATTATTTTGCGGGTTGTTCATTTCAAACAAGTTGGGGTATCGATTGAAATAATTACTCTTCTGACTGAAAATTTGAAATCAGTAGCGAAATGCCGTCGAATATTCTCGTTTCCAATGATGAATCTGTTATAATCAGAATGACAATTTTTAAAATTTTTAGTGGCATCTGTATGAATTTGCCGTCAAAGACTGATGTACTACAGGTTTGACGTTCAGAAGAAAGAATATTGTCCCTGTCAATTCTCATTTGGAGTGGAGAAATCTTGTGCGAGCATTCTCACCATCGTTACTGCCACTCCTTCAGCAGGGTGAGATGTAGATGTAGATTTATTTGACCAGATTACAAAAATGTTCTTGGCACGTCAAAAAAAACAAACAAACATGTTACAAACATACAGAAACAGATTAAAATATGGAGGTAATACAAGAAATAATATACAAACACACTCGACTATTGATTAAAAAAAAACGATCAATAAAACTAAACATCAACAGATCAACTATTGAGAAAGAGGCGTCCTCAAGTAATCATCGATTGAATAAAAACAGTGTTCCAGAATGTGTGAAAGAGGGAAAAGGAAGGGATCTGAGCAATTGGGGCAGATAGTTATATAATCTGAAATCGAGAGAGTTCAACTGGGACCTTGTAAGCCTATAACGTGATGGCCTCAGATGATGAGCCGCACGAGTATAGTATTCGTGAAATTCGGAATTGGTCGAAAACGAGGTGTATTTCTAGGATTGTGGGATATATGTATAATGAGGGGATTGCCATTATTGACATATTCCTGAATATATGTTGACAATGATCTCTATAGCCCGCGCCAGATATAAGTCTGTAACGAGACCATTTGTCTCTGTTCAAATTACCCAGGCTATTTGTCAGTGGTAGAAGGCGTGGATTCTTTGGACACCCTTCTAGTACTAGATTTATTTCATGTGACTAGGAGGAGTAGTTTTTATTTGATTGGCATGAGCGCCAGAATTTTTTGTTTAGATCAAAATGTATATATAATCCTTGAAGAGGATAAAAATCCAAAATTCCCCTGAATGAAAACCAAAGTTTAATTTCTTCCTTCTAAACCAATGGATGAGCAACTAAAACACCTATGTCCTATATTACATATATTCAATATATACACATATATACATAGGTGAATTTCTACCTAGATGGAAAATATACAAAACTTGAATTTATACAAAACTGTTGTTATTGAGATAGACAATCTAAGTCTCGTATCTAATAGTCTATTACAGGCCTTTTAAACTTATTAACCAATAGATATTTGATTTACTGATATTTGAATTGTACCATGGCTGAGTCTGTCGGTTTGACGAAGAAATACCTTGTATCCTTGGAATATCTAAGCGTGGTACGTCTACCTACACTCTTTGCATAACAGCGCCTAAGGTATCAGGAATGGTACCGATCAAACTCTATTCTGTCGATTCCAGCAGATGTTGGTTCTGAATTTCAGATACTAGTATATCATAGGTGCCAACTCGATTCAGCAAATCATGTAAAAACAATACAGTACGTATTAGAATCAGTTTCAAAGCTGATACAATTGTATCGTTGTTAACTGGCCTTTCGAAAAGACACTGGATTAAAGTATTCGATACAAATAGACTATTCAATCTAAATCATGTAGGTATAACAAAATCAATGATACATGCAAACAGAAGTGAATGTTATATATTATTCTATCTACAAGAAGGTCAACACGTGTTGAGAAAAGATACAATATTGAATTTGGTCTCTTGCTGGATCTGACTGAAATTTATAGAAAAGTCAAAACTCAAAATTTAATTGAAAACTCAATGAATTCATCTCAAAAGCAAAAACAGATACTCTAGGCCTGTTCGAAAAGATTCTGACAAAACATACAAATCAGGATTATATGAGCTAGATCTCGATTGATTTGATATCAGAATGTACCAACAAAATAACGAGATTTTTCAATTGATTCAAGAAAACTTGAACTATCTGGTCTCTGAGAACCCTCACAAGTCCTGGAGTCCTCGAAAGTGGTTCAGGTAGCAGCATACACTCAATTCAATAAGTTAATGAAATTTTCATACAAAAATTCATAAATAACAGAAATATGTGCTACTCACCTGAGACACTCTCTGAAGATCGTCTGGACCCAGAATCATGCGAGTTGGACTGTCTTCCAAAAATTTTTGTTGTCAACAATTATTCAGAGCTCATTTCCCAGCCAACCAATCAAATTACTGAACAGGTTGAATTTCCTGAATTCAGCTGGTCAGGAACGAACGCTGAAAATATAAAAAAAAACAGTCACTGTTCACAACAAAAAAAAGTTCAGTTGCCAACCCATCGAAAATAATTCTGTAATGGAATCTCAAAAAAAATTATCAAAAACGGTTTCTTCAACCTTCAACCAACTATTCCAAATAACTACAGAATTCAATTATAAACGTTAAATGGCAACTATGTCTCTTGAAAATCCCTGATAATCGTTTTTCATTACCACGATGAATCGAGATGTTTCTCACAGAAACCTGGAAAACATGGCTTCCCTATGCCAATCCAAAAAGGTCATAAAATACACTATTCAAAGCATCGAAAAATCAAAAGCGTCAGAATCGATTCAACATACCTTTTGTATCGTAATCCTATTCACACACTATCAATCATAAAGGTTACACTTCGAATTTTTACTGGAGAAAAAGTTCTCAAAAAATGTAACGCTATCAGTCAGTACCAACAATCTCGACACCAAGCCAAGAAGAGCCAAGCTCCCAAGCTCCTTCCTAAAAATTCTCATCATCCTCATCGTTGAAAAGGACCTACGCGATCAATCCGTAATCAAATTTTCAGCATTTTAAAACTGCCATCTATTATACTTTGAAATCGATATTAATGATTAGATGGAAATTAGACTATTCTCCACTAGGTGTCACTAGGAGTACTCAATATGAAAATTAATTTCGAATTCATTCAATAATGTATTACGTGAAACGATATAATCGTTACAAGTCTAAGTGCCTTTTTTTACAATCTGAAAACTTTGATAGCATGATATGACCCCACAGTACTATCCCATAATTAATGTTTGTATGGAACGAAGAAAAATAACATATTTTTACAGTGGTGGAACAAACTTGATCTTTCAATCTCCGCAAGAGATATATAGAACTGGATAATTTATTACATAACTGCTGAGTATGTGATGACCACGAAAGCTTATCATTAATGGTAATACCAAGAAGTTTAACACTCTTCACACTGCTCAAACTATTGGTGAAAAATTTCAGTTCCTGCGTTTTACCACTGTTCAATTTCAAACTATTGGCACCGAACCAGGTTTGAACTTTATCCATAGATTGAACCATGTTGTTATGAAGGTCCTCCAAGTTATTTTCAGTATTCAACAAGGTGGTGTCATCAGCGTATGCTACACATTTGTCAGGAGACATAAAATTAAAGAGATCGTTTACATATATAAAAAAAATAGTGGTCCCAGAACGGAGCCTTGTAATACCCCTTGCGAAATTGTAGAGAATTCAGAGAGTGAGTCATTGATAAAAACAGCTTGTTTTCTATTGTTCAAGTAGGATTCGAACAGATCAAGTGGCAGACCTCTGACACCATAATGGTGGAGCTTATCAGTAAGAAGAGAGTGAGAGACACAGTCAAAGGCTCTCGACAGATCGCACAGAGTAATGGATACATCCATGCCCCCCTCTAGACCCCCGACTATGTCACTTACAATCTTGATGACAGCTTGAGTGGTACTGCATTCACTCCGGAAACCAGTAACTGACAACAGTTGATTAATTCATTAGAATACAAATACCTTGTCAGTCTTTCTTTGAGGATTATTTCAGAAACCTTCGCGAAAATTGGAATCATAGATATTGGCCGACAGTTAGCGATTTGTGAAATATCCCCTTTTTTGAAAAGTGGTATCACTCCTGTGATTTTCAGTATGTCTGGATATTCTCCCTCTGTGATGCATGAATTGAAAAGAATAACTAAAGGATCGATTATAAGGTCTAGAGTTCGTTTAAAGTTCAAACTCAACGGATCGTATTCTCGTCGAATAGAAATATTTGCGAAAACCAGTCAGTAAAATAGCTTGGTATAACTCTAGATAATAGATTGAATTCGCAACCTTATATTGATAGTCTGTGCAAAAAATTAACCTCACATCTCTACCTGATCCGTCGCCTCAAAAGTGCTATAGACTCCCAAACTCTTCTATCCGTTTATTTTGCACTGTTTCATTCACATTTAATCTATGGAATCCTTCAATGGGGCAATTCACCATATGCAATGAGAGCTTTTCGAATTCAAAAACGTGCTGTGAGAATAATGGCTGGTGTACCATACAATTCTCCATTCAGAGAATTATTCACACATTTCAAAATAATGTGTTTTTCTTCCATCTATATATACCAGAGTCTCTTAAAATTCATTAAAGTAAAGCTGAACTAAGCCAGAACCTCAATTTCCACAACTATAGTACTGGGGACGCTGATCATCTGAGACCTCCTAGGTACAAATTCGTAATGACAGAACGCAAATCTCTCAATTTGAATTTTTATAATAAATTACCCAGTAACTGGAAAAATTTGAATTTTCTGTCCTTCAGAAATATTGTAAAGAATCGCCTAGTGAATAACAATCACTACTCGGTCGACGAATTTTTAAATAATGCTATTAGTGACTCTCAGTTATAGCACTGACCATTTCTCATCCAGACAGTTCCGTTCAGATTTTAATTTGTAAAAGTAGACCTGCACAATTACTATGTGTGGTATTTTTTGATTCTGTTACCATGTGATAATGTTGTTTATATGCATATTTATGGTGCCCAATGCTCGTGATATTTGTTAATTATATATTTATTAATGTTAATTGTAGGTAAATTTTTTTTGTGATATTGTTGACCTGCACAATAAGGTGCACAATATGATGTATATTTCATTTACAACTTCCACCTGAGAAATTCTTCCTCACAGCCCATTGTGTCTTGCTACAAATGTTTTTATACATAATGTGGTTGAATAAATTAATTGAATTGAATATACGTACTATTGATCACTTGAGTACACACACCACGTATTGAAGACGTCTCGATGTTCTCCGTTTTTGTAAGGAAATAATGCGCTTAAAGTGAAGTGTTTGGTACCAAACTGTTCGTCATAAAATATACTATGAAATGACGATAAGTACATAACAGAGTGAGCTGTGAATTTAAAGTTATTCAAAAAAAAAATAGTGCAATATACGTAAATTGCTGCTGGATCCGAATGAAATAGTAGTCGTTGGCGAAAAAAAAACAGAGATAATCTAATAGTGTTTTTACTCCCGCGGTGCCAGATGTTCAGAAGCTGACCTCGATATACGAGGGTGGATCAATTAATAAAAACAATGGATCAAAAAGAAATTTCCCTCAAAGATGTCTACCTTCTTCTGCAGAAGATCAACGAAAATCTTAGCGATAGAATCGAAAAGATTGAGGGAAAAACACAGGAATTGATCCGAGGTACTCAGGCTCAAATAGGAACACTCGAAGAAAAAATTTATTCTCTGGAAAAAGAAAACAAAAATCTCAAAATAAGGATCAACAAGTGCAAGAATAAGCAAAAAACAAACAACTTGGTGTTCTACGGCGTACCCGAAGATATTGAAGGAACAGTGGAAAAACAAGAATATCTTCTGAAAACCACTATATTTTTACTCAATACTAATCTACAAGTCAGTGCCACTAAAAGCGATATCAATAATATCTTCAGGCTGGGAAGGAACACACAAGACCAATACTAGTCTCATTCATTTCGAATTTGAAAAAACGAGAAATATTGCGCAATTCTTCGAAATTGAAAGGTACTGAAATATACATTGGTGAAGATTTGAATAGAGAGGAGCTGCAAGAGAGAAAAGTGCTATTAGAAGGTTTGAGGCAAGCCAAATAGAATAGAAATGAAGCATTCATCAAAGGAAACAAACTAATAATTGACGGAAAACGATATACGGTATAAGATATCGAAAATAAAGAAAACGCTACAAATGATTATTTTGAACCCCCCGAAAGGAAAGTTTCTAGTGCCCCCAATATCCCCTCGCCAATCCATCTTGTGTATGCGCTGTTCATGCTTCCTAGAGGGGTCGAAGGATCTGTCACCTCCCTCTCTCCCAGAAAGAGCCTGAACTGCGTCATACACGGCACAGTTGATCTGCCAGATGTCGGCCTCTTCTGTAAGCGCACTACGAACCTCTGCATCCACTCGGGCCAGTTGTTCTGGCCTGAGGGGCTTCACTCTGTGAAGCATCCTCCGGGTCCCGATGTTGTGGGTTCTCGGTGCTTCCAGGCGCACCCTCTCCTCCACCAATCGCACTGGCGGTATTTCTACCGCCTGCTCAACCGGCCTCGGTGGGGCACGTACATAGCCACGGCCACGAAGATGGGATACATAATCCCTGAGATTTTGGGCGGAAAAGGCGGCATGCTCCGGGTGTGCCACGCACCACAGCGCATGCATTCTCGCCATGTATCCCCTTCGGGCGGGCTCACTACTCTCGTAGCACCGCATCAGGTCGTCTCTCAGTTCGTCGGTCCACTCAAAACGTTGTCCATGTCCATTGCCAGAGTCGTCATTGGGCTGTACATCGGTTTGGGCCCCTCCACCTTGCCCTTGACCCCTATCCGAATGGGGTCGGTTGTGGGGGCCCTGTCCTCTAGTGACAGGAACCAGAGTTGAGGGCCTGCAAGGTGGTTAGCCCAGCAGGCCCACGGCCGGCACCAGAGAGAAAAAGCTTTTCTCTCCCGGATGCGCATTAGCTGCCGGTCCGAGTAAGACGATATTCGTTATTGAGTTTTCGGCCCCTGCCGAAACGAATATCGTCCGAAAAGAGGAGGAAAAACGGACAAAGTACCAGGACTTACTTTACGAACTCCGCAGGCTCCACCCGGACTATTCTGTCAAGTTAGTGGTTCTGATTATAGGTGTTCTCGGTGGTTCCAGACCAACGCTACTCTCGGAGCTCAAGATCATACCGGCATGCCGTAATGCGGCAGAGAACTTGGCCGGCCGCATGCAGAAGGCCGTTATTCTTGGTTCGTTGCGTCTGCTCAGGACTCACGATTCTCGGAGCCAGTGACCACTTACCCCGCGGTGCGGGGAGTGGTCATTGGTTAATTTTACTAGCGCGTTCGCCCACTGGGTCGGAGCAGTGGGGAGTACGGACCCGACTAGATTTGTTAAGACGACAGATAATAATAATAATAATAATAATAAATGGCAGGGGAGACGACACAACATCTGAACAGTCTCTGGTGAGTAGCGCCACCACTTTCCTGAGCTTAGGATGCAAAATCGGACCGGCAGCTAATGCGCATCCGGGAGAGAAAAGCTTTTTCTCTCTGGTGCCGGCCGTGGGCCTGCTGGGCTAACCACCTTGCAGGCCCTCAACTCTGGTTCCTGTCACTAGAGGACAGGGCCCCCACAACCGACCCCATTCGGATAGGGGTCAAGGGCAAGGTGGAGGGGCCCAAACCGATGGACAGCCCAATGACGACTCTGGCAATGGACATGGACAACGTTTTGAGTGGACCGACGGACTGAGAGACGACCTGATGCGGTGCTACGAGAGTAGTGAGCCCGCCCGAAGGGGATACATGGCGAGAATGCATGCTCTGTGGTGCGTGGCACACCCGGAGCATGCCGCCTTTTCCGCCCAAAATCTCAGGGATTATGTATCCCATCTTCGTGGCCGTGGCTATGTACGTGCCCCACCGAGGCCAGTTGAGCAGGCGGTAGAAATACCGCCAGTGCGATTGGTGGAGGAGAGGGTGCGCCTGGAAGCACCGAGAACCCACAACATCGGGACCCGGAGGATGCTTCACAGACTGAAGCCCCTCAGGCCAGAACAACTGGCCCGAGTGGATGCAGAGGTTCGTAGTGCGCTTACAGAAGAGGCCGACATCTGGCAGATCAACTGTGCCGTGTATGACGCAGTTCAGGCTCTTTCTGGGAGAGAGGGAGGTGACAGATCCTTCGACCCCTCTAGGAAGCATGAACAGCGCATACACAAGATGGAGGCTAAGATCAAGTCGGCGAGACAACACGCGTCTCGTATCCAATGTGTGACGGACTACTTAGCGGCTAATAGACCATTTACGCACGCAGTGCGGCAAATCGCTGCAAAACTGCGGAGATCCCATCATACATTGAACCGAGGAGTGCTGCTCACCATCAAGCAGCATTGCCTCGAGAGGATACGAATGCTGGTGACTGCAAAAAAGTCACTAGTGAGGCGGGCGAGGGCTTTCTCAGAGAACAAACAGTTCCGCGAGAAACCCTCTCGCCTATTCCAATCGCCTCCGCATGTTGTGGATAATCCGCCGGCCGCTGATCGGGTGGAATCCTTCTGGAAAAGTATCTACGACCATCCGCAACCACTCAACCGAGACACTCCAGCCCTGACGCAGTTTGAAGCTTTCAGGCTTCAACAGCCTGAGCCCGAAATACTGCGTCAACCGATAACCACGGATGAAGTTCGGAAAGCTCTTGAGGGTTCGAAGAACTTTGCTTTTCCAGGCCCTGATGGCCTCAATAACTACTGGTGGAAAAAGTTATCGAGCACCCACCACCATTTGGCCAGAATATTCAGTTCTTGGCTGAAAGGAGAGCAGCTGATTCCGGAATGGTTTGTCGAGGGGCGAACCGTGCTAATCCCGAAGAACGGAGATTTGTCGGATCCTAAGAATTACAGACCGATAGCATGCTTGAATACGTGTTACAAGATGTTTACTCGCATCTTGTATATGCGTACTCTCCAAGCAGTTGAACCGGTGTTCGAACGGATATATGAGCAAAAAGGGTCGAAGAGGGGTTCCGCGGGCTGTAAGGAGAACCTGCTGATTGATAGATGTATCACGCAGGACTCCGTGCAGTATAAGCGGAATCTTTCTATGGCCTGGATCGACTATCGCAAGGCATTCGATACAACATCACATGAGTTGTTGTTGTACTTACTCGAGTGCCTTGCGGTACCCGATCAAATAGTGAGATGCATCGAACAACTGATGCCGCTCTGGAGGACCCGCTTCACCATAACATCAGGTGAAAGCAGGATCCAAACAGAGCCAGTCATCATAAGAAGAGGTGTTTTTCAGGGAGATTCCCTCAGCCCTCTTCTCTTCTGCATCTCACTAATGCCATTGTCCGTTGCACTCAGGAAATCCCGGGGATATAACTGCGGCACCCCTGGAAACCGGAGGCATAAGGTCACCCATCTTTTCTATATGGATGACCTTAAGCTCTATGCTTCTGGAGAAAGGGATCTACAGCAGTCCCTCAGGGTTGTGCAGGAGTTCACGCATGCTGTCGGTATGGAATTCGGGATCGACAAATGTGCACTGGTTCATCTCAAAACAGGACGATGCGAGGATTTCGCGGTGGATGCCCAACTCGTAGACGGAAGCATTCTACATCATTTGAATGCCGGAGAGACATACACCTATTTGGGTGTGGAACAACGACCCGACTAGATTTGTTTAAACGGAGAATAATAATAATAATACGTTTATTATATACCCATAAAGAATACAAAAAAAACATACATAATAATAATTTATCAATTAGAATTGAAAGGGCATATTAATGGCATTTTGGTTCAGATGTCAGAGGATAAACCTCTGACATCACCAAAGCCAACAATTTTGACCCTCAAAATTTTTTCTTTTATGTAGAGCACCCGTGAACTGAAAATAAATATAAAAATTACTACTACAGGTGTGTGTGAGAGAGAGAGAGAGAGAGAGAGAGAGAGAGAGAGAGAGAGAGAGGGGGGGGGAATATGTCTTACATTCAAAGATGTCGGGGAAGTATTCGATAGTAAATTGACTTTCACAGACCATTGTATACCTACGAAACTGTTCTTGCTTTGAAGTTTGAAAGATACCAGAATTATGTATTTTACTTTCGTAAGAAGCAAGCTGGAATATTCGACGTTGGTCTGGTCTCCTATTTATGAAAATTCAATTATACTTTTCGAATCTCTCCAGAATGAGTTCTGAAGGTTTTATTTTTCTTAGTTAATGGCAGATACCCGGAAAGAGGATTTGATAACACTGATATGCTATCAATCAAACTTTGTTTTCGATTCTTTGCGAGTAAGGCAATTACTTTCTTGTATAACATGTTACATGAGAATGTAGACTGTAGGAATATTGTGAACAAATTTAATTTTTGTGTACGTACAATGAAAAGACGGAGTAAACAAACATTTTGTAATAATTCAGCCAGTGCAAACGTAAGTACCATATCGCCAATATTTAACATGTGTAAGTCATACACTTCAACGCATTCTGAATGAATCAAAATTGAAAAGTTCTGTAATAACTGTATAGAAACAAATTGATTTTGATTTATATATAGGTTGAATTCTATTTTATTTTATTGCTTGTAAGATTTGGATTTTTATATTTCATATAATTGGGTGAAAGCCTGTCGGAAATGAATGATTCGTTATTATTGAATCCTCCACCTACAGATTACTTCATCGCGTTTTCTCACGTATATCATCACCTCACAACCTAAGGAAACAAAGTAATTCATTGAAGAAAGATTTTCGTTGCTGACATCACAGACTGACGTCATCTATAAGAAAAAACTTTTTTTTCTCCTCGGATGTGACAAAGACCTTTTTCTACGTATTGAAGCCTCATCTGATTGATAGAACTCTTTCTATGAACTCACAAAAACAGTGGATAATCTGGAATCACAGTGTCAAATGCGTTGCAGGGGTGCAAATACCAGGATTATTTATATCTTGCTACACACTAATTCACTTCTTTTAATAATGGTGACGTGATAATAAACTTCCATTGGGTCTTCGATGTTGTTCTTGATGACGATTTTTTCCTCTCTTGAATTCGTTGAAGATGTACGATCTCAGCGATGTGTGACAAACTACATCGAGGAGGAGGAGAGTTTGTGAATTGAAGATGTTAGTTCAGATCATCAGGATATGCTATCAGTCATGAGTGATGGAGAGTGTTTTCCTTCTTTCGATATTATTATTCCGAGAAATAATTAGAACCGAAGAATTTCCTTCACCTGACTTTCTTTGTGTTCACACAATTCCTTCGATATTTGAAAACAATGTTTTTACAAAAAATACCCTTGCTATATTTCACGCAGGTCATTGAATGACATTCAAGCTAATCGAGATGAAACTTTGCTTTAATATTATCTCTCTCGTGAAACCGTATAGTAAAATCTATGTATGTGCTCAAAATTCCCAAAATATATTTTGTGTTTGCTGAATCACTCACGAAAGAACATTCCAAGCAATCAATTATTCATCGAAGGATTCTCTTTGGTTGCTAATTATGAACATTGAGTTCTGCCTCAGATGGATATGATCACCGCTTCAAATTATTTATTACGAGAGTAATACATAATTTAGTGAAGAGTGAAAAACATGTATTCTGAATAATTCGAGTCATCTCTCATGGGCAACTAAAAAAGAAGTTTGATTTATTGACTGACTACTAGGGAGTCTTCACATCAGAATGACGCTGTTCTCCGCTGCTGAAATATTCATTCAATACTCTTGTTCCGGATGAGTATATTCACACACAAGCTGGATGTTGATACAATTTCAAGCGTTACATCGCCTACACAGAAAGTATCAACACTCTCCCGGCACCTTCGCCACTTTTGAGAATCCTTGCCATGTGAAGTGAATCACATGTCAACAAGTATTGAAGCCGTTGGTTCAGCTTGACAAATTCAAAATTTCCTCCAACGAATATTCCAGGTTTCTAGGAAACAGTCCAGTTTCATAACCTCTCGTTGTTGTGATTTTTTAGGTTTTCAATGACTTCTAGGGCACATGCTGGATTGTGGTTTTGTTCTGAAATTGTTCGCTCCGTTACCCTGTTGAGAAGTCGAAACATGTGCGAGCAATGGATTAACGATGCCTCACCTTTTAACGAGTGATTACCTAGCACGACTGCTGTTATAATTGATATTCGTTCTGTTGATAAAAATTGTCCAGTGGTAACGGTGGATACATTTGTTATTAAAAAAATTGTGCGGTTATCCCTTCGCATTCATGCTCACAAAAAACTTATATTCATGATCTTGAATTGGCTGATTCGCAATACAACTCACCGCAAGACATAGATATTTTTCTGGGTGCTGATATATTCTTTTTCATTCTTCTTGATGGACAATGTTATGGAGGTACAAATGAACCTATGGCTCGCCGCACTATTTTTGGTTGGTTAATTATGGAAAAAGTTTCTGGCAAACCGTTATCAGCGTCAGTGAATTCATATCATTCTTCTATTGATTCTGATTTATTGAATTTTAATTAAAAAAAAATTTGGGAAATTGAAAATGTGCCTCAAAGTTCGGAGATCTCATCTGAGGTTGAAAAAATATGTGAAGATATATTTTTGAAAACTTTTTCTCGTGATAATTGATATATTGCGTCTTTGTCGTTCAAAAACGGAAACTCGATCTATGACTATGCGTCGTCATATTCAATTTCTATGAAGGATTATATTCATCCCAATCATATGAGTCTTGTTCGTGATTCGCCCAAGGATTTGAGTGAAGTATATACCTCATTTTTGTGTCGTAGAACCCAACAGCATTTCAACAAAATTGGGGGATGTTTTTGATGCTTCAGTGACTCCAAGTGGAGGAGAATCGCTGAACCAAAAATTGTTAGTAGGTCGAAAATTGCAGAAAGATGTTTCAAAGTTGCTTCTGTCATTTAGTTATCATCGTAATGTTTTCATAGCAGATATACGCCTAATGTATCATTAGAATTTGATAGAACCTGAACATAAAAATTATCAGGACTTCGGAAGCCCTGTTGATGATTTTTTTCCGAACACTGTGGCATACGGAGCCAGTGGTTCTCCATATTCGGCTTTCGTTTTTTTTCCAATTAGCACAAGATGAACGGAAAAAATTTCCTAGTGCTTCACGAATTTTGTGACATTAATGTTGATGATTTAGTGACATGATGTAGTAATTAGGAAGAAGCAAAAACTCTTCAAATGAATTTGATAAGATCGTTTCAGAAAGGTGGATTCGAGGTTAGAAAATGGAATGGTAATCATTCATCTCATTTCCTTCATTAGAAGGAAATGAGATGTTCAAGTTGTCGAATGTATCGATTCTGTGATTCACCTGAGAGAGGATTTGCTGCCATCATTTTTCTTCGAAGTATTTGGAAAAATAAGTACAGGATAGGATAATCAAAGTGGATCCTTTTAAAAAATATCCTCACCGAGACTCAAGTTGTGTGGAGCTGTATATTTGCTGGATTTATTGAAGTTCGTTGTGGATACAATTGGGTCAGTTATATCAATTTATGAAATTTCTGCTTGGTCAGATTCAGTTGTTGCTTTGTATTGGATAGAATCTGATCCTTACTGTTGGCAATCTCCTCATTCAAGAGAGTAAGACGTGGTCAAGCTCAAATGCAGCTGTATACAGCTTATCCAATCCATCTTGGCACAAACTCAGATACTTTTTCAGTTACGCACTGGTGGTGTAAACCATGACGAAAGAAAAAACACCTCCTATGAAGAAATTTCAACACAGTGAACACATATGATATGTAAGTGTTTTTTTATCTTAGTATACTTCACAGAGATTGCTGGGCACATATGATATCAGTTCTGTGCCAAGTTGGGTTGGATAAGCTGTCCATCTATTGACAATCCAGCTGATTGTGCCTCCCGGAGATTATCACTACGGTGGTAACAACAAGGGATGCCTAATAACTCTTCTTTATGATGGCTTTCAGGAGGAGAGAGTAGAAGTGGCTGTTGCCGAAGGAGATGCGGGTCGAGAGTTTATCATGACGGCACTTTTCAAAAAAGCAGTAGCCGAGAAAATTGTCACAGTGGGAGAAAATGTAGACTCAATGGATGAGGCGATGAGAAAATACAAACGTCTACATTGAGAAGAGTACGAAGCACGGAACTGGTTGCTTTCTCTACTCTTCGACTTTCTAAAGCCATTAGGACTCCTAGCGATCACCAGGGACGGTACTAGTCACCCATGCGTTTACCGAGTACGATTCCATCTCAGCACATTCGGTCAGGAAAATACCAAAATTAGCACATTCCTGAGCAAGAGTTCTTCCATCGCCCAGACTTCACCTGAGAAGCCGCAAGGAAAGCATGCATATGCATTGTGGCTCTTCATGGGGGTGACATCGCGTGGGATAATTCGGGTTTCCTGAGGTCTAAGACGCTTGTCACTTCAACAAGCTTAAACCTCGCCCATTTGCCACCGACGAGAGGGAAGATGCTGCCCCACTGATTGGGGTGGAATCTCTTCTGTCTGAGACTCAACCGCGATCAATCCCCATCCCCACCACCGTGGATCCCACATTTCCTGCTCTCATGCGAAAAATTCCATTTGAATGCAAGAAAGGGTGCTCTGGGAGTTGCACGTGCTCTGGGCTCTACTGCGCGGTTCTCTACCAGTCTTGCGGCCGCAAACTCTGCAGTAACATCCCGTTCGAGGAGATGACATGCTCGGGTGATAACGACTCGACTAGAGACTGGGCGCCTCTTTCAGTACAGCCTTCGAGACAACTTTGTGCAAGTCCAAGTCTGAGCCATCTAAGCTGAAACTCCATTACAACTTCAATACATATAATATTTGACGTGGGATGCGAGTTCCAGAAGATACTCCTCAGAATAAGTGATCATTTCGAAATGAACTTCTTTTAAGAAAAAATTACATATTCTCTAGGAATTGTATCATGAAAACCAAAGCCTGTACAGAGCTTGCCCTAGTCTTAAATTATAGCAAATTAGATATTGTCTGAAAGTGGGTGAGGTGACTGACTATACCAGTCAGACCCTTCTTTCAGGGAGATATTCAGCAAAAACTGAACGAAGTCGTAAAATATCATGGTCTTTTGGGTACACTGCCGCTCGCCCAGCACTTCAGGAATCGCAAATATAATTTTCCGATATTGGTTCAGGTCCAACAAAATATGAAGAATTCAGAACGACCGGACCTTTTACAAATACGGATATACAGCTTATTCAATCCATCTTGGCACAAACTCAGACTCAGATACTTTTTCAGTTGCACACTAGTAGTGTAGACCATAGCGAAAAAAAAAACACCTGCTAGGAATGAATTTCAACACAATCAACACATGTTAAAGGTGTTTTTTCATCTCAGTATACTCCACAGAGATTGCTGGGCATATACGTTATTACTTCTGTGCCAAGATAGATTGGATGAGCTGTACATCTTTACTGGGTTACCATGAGTATTTACGATCTGCAAAGGCTTCCCAAAATAGGCAACTTTTTGTACAATTCGATCGACTTTGTAGGTGTCACCGTTCACGGAATAGCACAAGGGGGATTAGATAAAAAAAAGAAGACAGGGAATTGCACAATGGAAAAGGCTCTTGTGTGGTTCACGACTAATAAACTGAAAATAAATCCCAGTAAAAACCAACAACTTTTGATATCATCCCATTCAGAATTGTTGAAGGGCCAGAGTATCACCTTGCTAGGCGTAACTCTGGATGACAAACTGATTTGGTCTCAACATATTGACCAATTAGGGCGAAAATTGTGTGGTGTTATTTTTCTTTTTCACAGATTGAAATGTCCAGCTTTTGAGATCGATATGTATTTCAATTTGTTTCACTGCCGCATTTCATATGGCATTCTATGTTAGGGTAACGCAAGTACTGCTGACAAAATATTCATCCTGCAGAAAAAAATTGTTAGGATTCTGGCGTGTGTACAGTTCAGAGAACATTGTCAACCTCTTTTCCTGAAATACGATATCATGCCTCTTCCGACAATTTTTATTTATGGTACTCTTCTCCAAATTCATCAGAGTAAAAGTCTCTATACAACACAAGCTTCTGGTCACGAATATCCTCTCAGATCTGGAGATCTATTGGTGAAACCAAGACGTAGACAGGTCATGTCCGAGAAAAATTCTTTGAGAATTGATGTTTTCAAAAAATTGCCTCTGCAAGTGAGAAACCTGAGTTATCAGGAATTCAAAAGCAGAATGAAGAGGGTTCTCCTGAAGTTTTGCTTTTATTCTGTGAATGAGTTTTTGAATACGTGCCCTTCAAAATTTTTGTAAAGTGCTATAGTGTATTTTCAAATTGATTTTAATGTGAACTTTTATCATACTCTATGAAATCTATTATGTGCTCTCATTTCTTTTATTATGTGTTGATGTTCTATTTTTATTCAAATCAAATTCTTATAACTGTTTTTTGATTGTTACTTCTAACAAAGAAATAACACATTTGATCTAAATACTGTTTATGTATAGATTCATGAAAATAATGTTTTCCTGGAATCTACATTTTACATTTGTCATTAGGGCGTGCTACAAATGTACATTATGTATGTAACGTGGTCAATAAAGAATCTATCTATCTCTCTATATGGACAATTTGAATTCTTTATTGAAAAACCCCTTGATTCTTGACAACAGAATGATGATTTCATGAATTAAAACTCCCATATCATCTTTGGGAAAAAGCATAAGGGGATCTCGTTCATGACATTGAATAACAACGACCACAAATATTCAAAACTGTAAAATATTGGTAATCTTCGTTAAAAACACTTGTCCAGACAATTAGGTGGAAAGGTGGCTTTGAACTATGTTGCTTTTTCATACCACATAATATCTGAAATCATTTCATATCAATTGCGGTAATTACCTTCTGTATGAGAGTAGATAATTCTTTTAGATATTCATTATCCTAAACGCAAAGAGGTACTATTCTCACTCGACACACGTTTAGCTTACGTGGTTAAAATCGTCAGAAGAAAAAATTGATACTAGTATCAATTCATTAGCAAATACGCGTCGAGTGCGAGTAAATAATTTAGTGAGGGTGAATAATCCCCAGTTGTTATTCATGTTTGAACATTCAACAATAACAAGCAACATGATCATCGAATTGAGAAAATGATAATTATGTTTGTAAAAAACATTTTTTTGTCATATCGTTTTTCAAGAAATATGATGACTCCACAAAAAAAATGTCAACATTTTTATTGTGTTGAACTATTTTATTTTTCATGGAAAATTTGTCATAATTTTTTTTCAGTTGTATATGTCATATTTTTTTAGATGAAGAATTGAATCACAAAAACAATTGTATGCATCAATATTTCACAATGAAATACTTCAATTCGTCGTCTTACAAATTAAATTTTGCTTTTTTAATATATCTCAAGTTATTAACACTCTAATATCGTTCAGAACTTTTTCGGGGAGGATTGGATGCTCTTCGAAATGAGTAATGAGCAATTTTTTTACTGTGCTCATTCATCAGTTATTGACATTTGTTTCTTGACAATTTGTGATTATTCTTGAATCTTCTGATATTTTGTCTTTCAACTCATCAAATACTAAATATATTGTAATTCACGTCTATTATCATTGCATCTATTCAGAAAATAAGTGCCAAAGAATTTTTTGTCACAAAGATGAATCTAATAATTTTAATTATAATTATTCGTGAAATGGAACATTTGAATGGACCATATCTGATTATCGCTCATTTTGGTTGATGTGTGACAACATATTTTCATATTTCAATTTATCTGCGATATGATGAGGTGTATTGCTGCATTAAAAAAAAAGTATGCCAATTTTTTCATTAGTGAACGAATGTGAACAAAAATTATCATACATTTTGAATCTGAACTCATTTTTTTGATAATGTAGATTGATAGTTTTGTTGCTTCTGACCAGCTCCTCGAGAAGTTATAGACACAATCTTGATCATAGAGGTTTTTCTCCAAATTACTTACATGTGAGTTCGAATTTCGTAAATGAAACATGCTAACATTCCAATACACAGCAGTTTTTTTGAATGAATAAGAAATTGTGTTGAAATATCTCCATAACTGGTAGGATATTAAATAATTCAGTGAAGATGAATTCGACTAAAACTTCGCAATATTTTTGAACAATGTGGCAAAAAAGATACCGAAAAAAAAAAATTTCTGATATTTTTTATCAGGAGGAAACGTGGAGTTCTAGATGAGTATTCAAAAATAATGCTGAGTTATTCCTTCCGATGAGCAGTAGGTAAGCCTCATCATTATTAACGTAAGATAATCCCTTTTCACAGAGGTTCGTGCCCAAAAATATTGGATATTGTTCAATAACAGGAGTAAATTAAATTTGTATCCAGTCATATTGAACAACTCCACAATCCCACACCAGACATTCTTACAGCAGGAGTTTATATATATTCACCTACAATAGAATAGGGGAGGGAAGAAACTTATGGGTGTTGAGGCAATCATAATGTTTTCGAAGCACATCAAAGCAGAGATCAAGTGTGCGCCGGATAGATATATCTTAGCAATGAATGGGCCGTATCACGCAGATGCTAGGAATTATTATTCGTGTGTTCTGAACTACGAATCACGAAATGATTTGAATGGAATGAAACCATGGTTAGGCGATATCGTGATAGTCGATAGTGACTATCAAAATTCAGTCAATAGTTATAAGAACTTGGCTTACATTACAAGAAACACCTCGATATTCTCTATGGTGCTTTCGTACAGCCGCATATTCCCCATGAAATAAGTGCTTGGAAAAAGTAACAATATATATATATATATATATATATATATATATATATATATATATATATATATATATATATATTGTTACGATTTATCCCTCGGAAAATCTCAATTCTGACACCACTGTTACGATATATTCTTGGGTTCGTCGATTAAAACACCAAACAACACTAAACTTCTTTTATTATTACTCTCTATCACAATACAATACAACACAATCACTTAAATCGCTTCGATAACTTCCCAATGCTCGCTCGCTACTAAAACTCTCTGTACTAATAATTTTCTGTTATACAAATTCTACACGTCGACTACTTGCACTTAGCGATAACAAAACTCTCTCCACTTAGCTCTACTAAATCCGCTCCACTTAGCTCCGAATACAATCTTCCGAATAACTAACTCTCTGACTAAAAACTTCGTCCACGGCGAAGCCTGTCCCATATTTATACCCCTGCGTACGCCTGTGAAGAATCTTCGCGAATTCTCCACACGCGTTTACGGGTTCCAGGAAAATGACGTTCGCTACGACGCGATCCCTCATCTGCGTTTACGATTTCGTCGGGGCCGGCGTTAGGACGTAACAATATATATATATATATATATATATATATATATATATATATATATATATATATATATATGAAATGAGTATGATCTTGACTGTGCAATATCTAGTGTATTGGTAGTTTTGAACACTCTTTGTTATTTTGTCGAGCTTTCGAAAATTGTAATTTTTTTCTTCAGGACAATTAACGTGAGAAATGAAAATTTTGTGAGGGAATCATGAGAAGTCACTTTGAGTAACTCAAAGTTTTAATTTGAGCAACATCATTTTGTGACAGGAGATCGGACGAAATGTTTATATCAAAACTTTTTTATTAAAACAAATTTTCCTTCAAAACAAAACAAAAATGACTTTGACTAAACAATTGATATTTCAAACAAAAAAGTTTTGATATAAACATTTCGTCCGATCTCCTGTCACAAAATGATGTTGCTCAAATTAAAACACAAAAGCAATCATTCTCGCCGACACTGTGAGTAATAATTCATTTTCCTGTTTGTTCTTTATATGATATCATATTATTTGTAGCTTCCCTGACGATGACAGTAACAACTGTCGAAATATTGTTATTAAGTGTTAAAAGAGTATACATTTCTGCTTGCTGCTTTACCCAAAAACAATTTTCCTCATATTGTTACCGTTCAGCAAAGACTTCCATTCTACTTATATATATATATATATATATATATATATATATATATATATATATATATATATATATATATGTATATATGTATATATATATAATGCGTCAGTCACTTGACACGCTTTTTTAAAATTTTAGGTTGGTATGCCCTTCGCGCCATCTATCGAGAAATCGCTATGTCTTCGATTTTTCGATTTCAGACAACAGAATAGATGATTCTATTCAAAACAGATTTGGTCTTATATTCCTACGTTCGAAGGCACTGTATATATTAACTGAATTCATTCATTAGACATCCATTTCAGTTTCATTCCTAACAACACATTTCACAATCAAAGATGAAAGGAATGAGGACCCAAAAGTGAGTTTGACGGACCGGTGATTCCTATTTGAATTTATCATTTCGGGCAAACGGAACAGTTGGAATAGCTTGGGGTGATGGATAGAAAGCATAATATCAATCCACGCGAACACTTATCATCGTCAATACACGGTTGGTGATTTTAGTATATATATCCAGATCATAATCGTGGAAAATTAGAATCCAGAGGTTTTCTGAGATATCCAAAGATTCAATGTTGTAATCAAAATTCAATACTACGATCTAAGTTGTGGGACAGAGAAGTTGTAATATATTTTCCACGACTTCACACACCTTAGCAAATAATTTCGAAATATGTTCAATTCTTCAACGTGGTAAATCAAATTGGCAAGTACAACTTGTTGAAGTGAACAGTAGGAGAAAATGTATTGAATCATTTCTCAATTCGTTTCTGGAGAGTTGACATTATCATGAAACCGCGGAGATTATAAAAAATGAGGAGGCAAAAATTTTCTTTCGGTGAGGGATGAAAGGAGGTACGTGTGAATCGCGCCTGACAAGAAGGTAGAGGAGAGTGAGTTCAACAACTTGAAACCCAATAATTAAGTGTAATTTTTTTCAGGAAAGTAGCCTTTAGGATCATCGAATCGTTTCATTTGTTTTAAAAAACTGATTTCCAGGACAAAGACAATGGATACGTAGAAGAGCGCGATATTGAAAAACATATATCTACGTTAAAAAATTATGATAGAAAAAGAAACAGATTCGCAGAGCTAGGAGAAGAATGTACAGAGGTGAAAGGAATTTTTCAGCTGATGGATTTTTCAACAACTCAGTAGAGGAGATTTTTTATAAAATTTAGAAACCGACTTGGTAGCACTCTTGGTTTTCTGTGTGTCTCTATAGTTGAAATAGTAAATGCGCCAACGAAAATTCATTTGTTGAAAAAAATGAACCACTTGCTTCAATAAAATAATAAAGATTTTGTTCAAATTCATTTTGAGAAAAAAAAGATCTTTTCAGGTGCCCTCGAAGGAAATAATCCAATGGCGATTGGTCAGTTGACCTGGCAGGCAATTGATTTGGGCCTCTCCTTCCGACTAACCGTCCGGAGAACCGGTTATATAAATATTGGTGGAAGTTGATCAACATATTGATCTTGGTCATCTTACATTCGAATGGATTCAAATGAAATATTCTATCTAGTCGAAAAAAAGGAGTTCTACAAAGTGTGTTCTGAAATGCGGAAAATAATATTAATATAATTATCTGAATAAACTTACTTCAACAATCAAATGTATAATAAGTCGTACGAACATGAACTAAATACGAAAAAATTATAAATTATAGAACTGTGAAGAAGCAAAAACATTTGAATAACAGAAAATATAGAGAGGTATATAATCGGACACTATTCAAAATGGACACACGGTGAACATTGAACCTCAGTACGAGATTCGAAAAGTCAGAATTTGGTGCAATGTACTCAATCAATATAATAGGACAATGGAGAAGTATAATATTATAATATCTCATTTCACAATTGGTAATTAGTAAAATTATGGAAACGGAAATGGAATGCCCCTATAATCATAGTAAATATACCTACTCTATGGCAACTAGAGAAAATTCATTGTTGTTAGCATCTAGGTAGGATTCGTCCAATGAATGGCTGGCTTTTTGATACTGAAATTTATTACAATGATTTTTTGGATCTAGTGGAACATGTTCCTTAGTTCATTATCCAAGGAACTGATTTTTTTTTTTTCATTGTCTTTCAATTATAGAAGATATCGGAATGGGTAAACACGTAATTAATACATTGTCACGATCACAGCTGGGTCTTTTTGGTAACCAATTACCAATTTTCACTTATTGGAGGTTTCACTCTCATTTTTTTTCTTCAGTTTATCAACCCAGTTCATGAGGTAAGGTGGTTTATCAAAAGAGTTGGATAAGATCAATACATCTATTATTTGAAAGTAAAAACAAATGAATCATCATAATTTCTGACAGTGTATTACACCTTGGGGACATTCAGCAAGCAAATAAGTTATTTATTCCCTCTCTTTCAATATCGAGGGTGATAAAGCCTTGTCAGCAAATCCCACCATAAAAAGCCAACATTAGCCGAAGTTCTGAACTAGCAGTCTTAGCAATTATTATAAATGTTAATATTATTTGATAAAATTTGATACTTCCGGATAAACCGCCTGGTATTCGAGGGAAATGAAGAGGAATTAATATGTTCACAAATGAATTTGAAATTTATTGGTTTTCCCCAATAATGTGACAATATTTCTCTTGTTACGTTTGGATATAGAACTTTCAATTTCACAATTTTTTTTGGAGGACAGATACCCTATCAAATGAATAGTAGCCAGCTATAATAGAAAACCAAATAATATACATATACTTAGCATATAGAAATCAATGAGAGCAAAGTACACATTTTTGGCGGCAGTAGTGCCCAATTCATTTGCAGCAACCCGAAGAGAATTTTTAGCAAGAAAAGATCAATTGTATCTTCTAGCATGTTTAAAAAGACTTCACCAGTTTTATTTCCAGGTATGAAAAGTGATTTATTAATTTGACTTCATGATATGCCACACCAGACGTTCATTTTTGAGGGTACTGAGTATACATGAATTTGGGTAAATGTCATCCTGGTAACAGCAATTATTCAGATAAAATGTACTGTCATCGGTACAATAAAAGGTGCGTATCTTTATAAAAAAGCTGGCTAATTTGTTCACAAAATTACAGCAACCTATCAGAATCATTCTCATTCAATTCCTGTACTATTTTATTTTGGTAAAGATGAAATTTTACACTCTTAAAATCCGTATTTTAGACGAACGGCCGAACGGCAGACCCCTGAGGCTTCAACAAGTTGATGGGTACTCTGAGTATGAATGGGTCATCAACAAACCGAAGGCCGGTGTACAAAAAATAATTATTCATCAGTGAGGAACTTTCGGAGAAACGATCTGTATTAACAGAAACCAGAACAGTATCAATAAGAAACAGGTTTAATGACCCAAGCATAATTCATAACTCATTTCGAAACTAAAACAAGATAATTTTTCCCCAATTCATTCATCTATTTGCAATGCCTAATTGTAATAGCATTGTTTGTTTGTTTGGGAAGGATCTCGCACAACTCTTATGGAAATGGCTCTCCGTCAAATTTCTTGATCTTCTGATGAATGTTTTCAATGGATTTTGAAAATGGAAAATATATTCGAATAATTTTGATCACTCCATATCTCCCATATATGAATTTTTTGCTGATTGATCCCATGTGATATTGCCATCACATCATTGTGTGACAAATCATGATATATTCGTTTTCAAATCTTTTCGTATTTCAGGGCGATTTCATTTGATAATAATGCTTTTTTGAAACGTTCACAATTTGGTTGTTCTATTATATGAAGAGCACACGGGAAAAATGATGAATGTCCAGAGACCATAAATATTCAGTAAAGCGATTTTTAATTAAAATTAGGTTTATATTGCAAGTTAGTTGTGTATTTTCAGCAGATAGGAAAATCTGTCCACTTTTAATATATTATTTCATTTATGAAAAAACGTTTTTGAGCTATAAAATCAAGATCTTCATATCAGAAGATATCCCTCGAAATGCAATCTACATTTCATCGTTTTTCCCTGTATATTATTTTATTCGCCACCACTATTGCTATATGCCATTTTGAGATGTTCACGATTTGGTTGTTCTATTTCAATATGAAATCATATCTTATGACATGATATCATAATCACATCATATCATATCAGGTCATATCTTCTATAATCTTATGATGTCAAATTTTAGAATTGAGTATACTTTAATAAATA
This sequence comes from Zygogramma bicolorata, assembly GCA_032362365.1. Lineage (NCBI taxonomy): Eukaryota > Metazoa > Arthropoda > Insecta > Coleoptera > Chrysomelidae > Zygogramma > Zygogramma bicolorata. The sequence goes on along the minus strand of JAVJAQ010001076.1, from coordinate 419,694 downwards.
AAACCTTGCTATTTTTTTCCATATCGTACGATTTTTTCATATATTTCCTCTATATGTTAAGCTAATAAATGGCCACTTGACATCAGTGGATTGTAAGTGTCAAGGTTTTTTTTTTCAAGCGGAGTTGGAGAAAACCGCTGATACGGAGGTTACGAGCCTTCAAATCTTAATTTCTACTGTGAGACTCCCCTCGCTTCTACCAGGCATACTGATTAGAACTTCCGCCCACTTTGATAGCCAATGAGGTAGAGAAAATAGGGCCGAAATATTTTCGTTGTTAATGCAGATTTAGGCTACGTTGTCATTGGAATGAACTTTAAGCCTGTCTGACTGTTGCCTCCGGCGACACAGGCCATCTGGTTCATTTTTGTTCGATCACAAAACTCTCTTCAGCATCAGCATTTTTGTTCCTTATACAAGTTTGAACGAGTTATTTTCTGAGTGGGATATGTGAAATTCTGTACTGGCTGTCCAAAAATTGTATGTCATATGCAGTATAGTCCCTCGCAGAAGCATGGTATGTGTGTCACCGTTAAAACGATCCTGAACGCATAATTTGCTCAGGTCTTCATTGTACAATCCCAAGTCGAGGATCTTTGATTGTGAAATGTGTTGTTAGGAATGAAACTGAAATGGATGTCTAATGAATGAATTCAGTTAATATATACAGTGCCTTCGAACGTAGGAATATAAGACCAAATCTGTTTTGAATAGAATCATCTATTCTGTTGTCTGAAATCGAAAAATCGAAGACATAGCGATTTCTCGATATACCAACCTAAAATTTTAAAAAAGCGTGTCAAGTGACTGACGCATTATATATATATACATATATATTTATATATATATATATATATATATATATATATATATATATATATATATATATAAAGTTCAGGCTTAAAGTTCATTCCAATGACAACGTAGCCTAAATCTGCATTAACAACGAAAATATTTCGGCCCTATTTTCTCTACCTCATTGGCTATCAAAGTGGGCGGAAGTTCTAATCAGTATGCCTGGTAGAAGAGAGGGGAGTCTCACAGTAGAAATTAAGATTTAAAGGCTCGTAACCTCCGTATCAGCGGTTTTCTCCAACTCCGCTTGAAAAAAAAAACCTTGACACTTACAATCCATTGATGTCAAGTTGCCATTTATTAGCTTAACATATAGAGAAAATATATGAAAAAATCGTACGATATGGAAAAAAATAGCAAGGTTTTATTTATTAAAGTATACTCAATTCTAAAATTTGACATCATAAGATTATAGAAGATATGACCTGATATGATATGATGTGATTATGATATCATGTCATAAGATATGATTTCATATTGAAATAGAACAACCAAATCGTGAACATCTCAAAATGGCATATAGCAATAGTGGTGGCGAATAAAATAATATACAGGGAAAAACGATGAAATGTAGATTGCATTTCGAGGGATATCTTCTGATATGAAGATCTTGATTTTATAGCTCAAAAACGTTTTTTCATAAATGAAATAATATATTAAAAGTGGACAGATTTTCCTATCTGCTGAAAATACACAACTAACTTGCAATATAAACCTAATTTTAATTAAAAATCGCTTTACTGAATATTTATGGTCTCTGGACATTCATCATTTTTCCCGTGTGCTCTTCATATGATAGAACAACCAAATTGTGAACGTTTCAAAATAGCATTATTATCAAATGAAATCGCCCTGAAATACGAAAAGATTTGAAAACGAATATATCATGATTTGTCACACAATGATGTGATGGCAATATCACATGGGATCAATCAGCAGAAAATTCATATATGGGAGATATGGAGTGATCAAAATTATTCGAATATATTTTCCATTTTCAAAATCCATTGAAAACATTCATCAGAAGATCAAGAAATTTGACGGAGAGCCATTTCCATAAGAGTTGTGCGAGATCCTTCCCAAACAAACAAACAATGCTATTACAATTAGGCATTGCAAATAGATGAATGAATTGGGGAAAAATTATCTTGTTTTAGTTTCGAAATGAGTTATGAATTATGCTTGGGTCATTAAACCTGTTTCTTATTGATACTGTTCTGGTTTCTGTTAATACAGATCGTTTCTCCGAAAGTTCCTCACTGATGAATAATTATTTTTTGTACACCGGCCTTCGGTTTGTTGATGACCCATTCATACTCAGAGTACCCATCAACTTGTTGAAGCCTCAGGGGTCTGCCGTTCGGCCGTTCGTCTAAAATACGGATTTTAAGAGTGTAAAATTTCATCTTTACCAAAATAAAATAGTACAGGAATTGAATGAGAATGATTCTGATAGGTTGCTGTAATTTTGTGAACAAATTAGCCAGCTTTTTTATAAAGATACGCACCTTTTATTGTACCGATGACAGTACATTTTATCTGAATAATTGCTGTTACCAGGATGACATTTACCCAAATTCATGTATACTCAGTACCCTCAAAAATGAACGTCTGGTGTGGCATATCATGAAGTCAAATTAATAAATCACTTTTCATACCTGGAAATAAAACTGGTGAAGTCTTTTTAAACATGCTAGAAGATACAATTGATCTTTTCTTGCTAAAAATTCTCTTCGGGTTGCTGCAAATGAATTGGGCACTACTGCCGCCAAAAATGTGTACTTTGCTCTCATTGATTTCTATATGCTAAGTATATGTATATTATTTGGTTTTCTATTATAGCTGGCTACTATTCATTTGATAGGGTATCTGTCCTCCAAAAAAAATTGTGAAATTGAAAGTTCTATATCCAAACGTAACAAGAGAAATATTGTCACATTATTGGGGAAAACCAATAAATTTCAAATTCATTTGTGAACATATTAATTCCTCTTCATTTCCCTCGAATACCAGGCGGTTTATCCGGAAGTATCAAATTTTATCAAATAATATTAACATTTATAATAATTGCTAAGACTGCTAGTTCAGAACTTCGGCTAATGTTGGCTTTTTATGGTGGGATTTGCTGACAAGGCTTTATCACCCTCGATATTGAAAGAGAGGGAATAAATAACTTATTTGCTTGCTGAATGTCCCCAAGGTGTAATACACTGTCAGAAATTATGATGATTCATTTGTTTTTACTTTCAAATAATAGATGTATTGATCTTATCCAACTCTTTTGATAAACCACCTTACCTCATGAACTGGGTTGATAAACTGAAGAAAAAAAATGAGAGTGAAACCTCCAATAAGTGAAAATTGGTAATTGGTTACCAAAAAGACCCAGCTGTGATCGTGACAATGTATTAATTACGTGTTTACCCATTCCGATATCTTCTATAATTGAAAGACAATGAAAAAAAAAAAATCAGTTCCTTGGATAATGAACTAAGGAACATCTTCCACTAGATCCAAAAAATCATTGTAATAAATTTCAGTATCAAAAAGCCAGCCATTCATTGGACGAATCCTACCTAGATGCTAACAACAATGAATTTTCTCTAGTTGCCATAGAGTAGGTATATTTACTATGATTATAGGGGCATTCCATTTCCGTTTCCATAATTTTACTAATTACCAATTGTGAAATGAGATATTATAATATTATACTTCTCCATTGTCCTATTATATTGATTGAGTACATTGCACCAAATTCTGACTTTTCGAATCTCGTACTGAGGTTCAATGTTCACCGTGTGTCCATTTTGAATAGTGTCCGATTATATACCTCTCTATATTTTCTGTTATTCAAATGTTTTTGCTTCTTCACAGTTCTATAATTTATAATTTTTTCGTATTTAGTTCATGTTCGTACGACTTATTATACATTTGATTGTTGAAGTAAGTTTATTCAGATAATTATATTAATATTATTTTCCGCATTTCAGAACACACTTTGTAGAACTCCTTTTTTTCGACTAGATAGAATATTTCATTTGAATCCATTCGAATGTAAGATGACCAAGATCAATATGTTGATCAACTTCCACCAATATTTATATAACCGGTTCTCCGGACGGTGAGTCGGAAGGAGAGGCCCAAATCAATTGCCTGCCAGGTCAACTGACCAATCGCCATTGGATTATTACCTTCGAGGGCACCTGAAAAGATCTTTTTTTTCTCAAAATGAATTTGAACAAAATCTTTATTATTTTATTGAAGCAAGTGGTTCATTTTTTCCAACAAATGAATTTTCGTTGGCGCATTTACTATTTCAACTATAGAGACACACAGAAAACCAAGAGTGCTACCAAGTCGGTTTCTAAATTTTATAAAAAATCTCCTCTACTGAGTTGTTGAAAAATCCATCAGCTGAAAAATTCCTTTCACCTCTGTACATTCTTCTCCTAGCTCTGCGAATCTGTTTCTTTTTCTATCATAATTTTTTAACGTAGATATATGTTTTTCAATATCGCGCTCTTCTACGTATCCATTGTCTTTGTCCTGGAAATCAGTTTTTTAAAACAAATGAAACGATTCGATGATCCTAAAGGCTACTTTCCTGAAAAAAATTACACTTAATTATTGGGTTTCAAGTTGTTGAACTCACTCTCCTCTACCTTCTTGTCAGGCGCGATTCACACGTACCTCCTTTCATCCCTCACCGAAAGAAAATTTTTGCCTCCTCATTTTTTATAATCTCCGCGGTTTCATGATAATGTCAACTCTCCAGAAACGAATTGAGAAATGATTCAATACATTTTCTCCTACTGTTCACTTCAACAAGTTGTACTTGCCAATTTGATTTACCACGTTGAAGAATTGAACATATTTCGAAATTATTTGCTAAGGTGTGTGAAGTCGTGGAAAATATATTACAACTTCTCTGTCCCACAACTTAGATCGTAGTATTGAATTTTGATTACAACATTGAATCTTCGGATATCTCAGAAAACCTCTGGATTCTAATTTTCCACGATTATGATCTGGATATATATACTAAAATCACCAACCGTGTATTGACGATGATAAGTGTTCGCGTGGATTGATATTATGCTTTCTATCCATCACCCCAAGCTATTCCAACTGTTCCGTTTGCCCGAAATGATAAATTCAAATAGGAATCACCGGTCCGTCAAACTCACTTTGGGTCCTCATTCCTTTTCACTGCACGACCGGGTACGAAGTATCAGTAGCATAATCCATCGAATTTCGAACAAATTCGTTTCATACTTCCCTAACAACAAAGTATTTTGTTGTTTAGTTATCCCTAGGTCTTCCTCGTAAATCAAACGAGATTTCGACTGCGCATGAGAAACGGAAGGTTGATCAATACGCGAACCAAAAAGTGAAGTAGCGCCGCCAGCGTCGCCACTCACAAGACTTGCTGTTGAAACTATGTCTTTGAATACTTCGACCTGACTTTATTTCAACATGGAACTTGTGTGTCCATAGTTGACATATTCAGGCCATTTTGGAGAGCCGACCATCTCTTTCTTCGCTTTGTACTGGGATAGTATACAAATCGGCGACTCGAAACCAGATATAACTTTCCACTTATGGATGCGCTTAATACGACTGCTTAGAATTGGCCGCTATACGCATTTGAATTCCAGCAATGAAAGATGGCAATTCAAATTCACTTCATAGATTATGGCCAATCATGTTGAGTGCGATTGAAAATCTTACCAGTATATGAATGGTCGCAAGATGTGGTTAATGGTGTGGAGGAATTCATTTTAATTGAATTTTTTTAATCCTTTTACTATCACAAAAAAGATTGGACGAGTCACAAAATGTATTCGTATGAAGTACCTACAATCATAATATGAAATACGAGAAGATAACAATATTAAATTAAGGACAAATCGACTTAATTATAAATTCGGAAGGGGGTAAACTATATGAAAGTTTGAGTTGAGAGTTATAGGTAGAACATAACACCAAAATTATCAAAGTTTTTTGCTTTCACTTCAAAACCAAATGTTTTTATTCTCATAAAAATCAACAAAAATTTTCTCCTTTGTGTTTTGAGCATGCAAAACTTTGTCAAAGCAAAAAATTTACTTTCGATGTTTTGAGAAAATTATAACAAATAATTCAAATGAAAAATTTGGTAAGCGAAAGTTTTTTTGATTTCTGAACTTACAGTTTAAGAGCAAAACAATTTTAAAGTGGAAATGATGCATTTTTGATTGTCAATATGAGTTTCCATGAAAAGCGGTATTTCGTATCACTACATAGTATAAAACGAAGTCTTGAAACTAAGCAACGGATTTTGATGCGATTTTTTTAAATAGATATAGTGATTCAAAAGGCAGGTTTGGTACATAGGTATGGAATAATTTCATTTTTAGCGTTGTTATGTATGTATATTATTTTATCAAATCTTATTTCATTTATGTCATGTCAATATTCATTGTCAATTTGACAATGTATAGTCAGACAGTACCAGTACCTTCCACCCCCTCTTGATTATGAGCTCCTCTTCAAAAATTTCAAATGAGAAGGGGCGTGTGTGACATCTTAATTGAAAGGGGTTTTCATTATCTATTCAGCAATATTAAGTTTTTCATATTTGGTGCAACCATAATGGAGAAACTGCGTTATCAAAATGAAAAAATATTGACCCGATAAATTCTGTATCCGTTGAAGAAACCTGAAACAGGTCGATTGCTATTGTCAATTTGACAATTTACAGTATGCAATCGACCCTTTTCCGATTTTCTTAACGGACACATAATTTACAGTTTCAATATTGTTAAATTTTAATAACGCATTTGCTGCGTTGTGGTTGCTAAAGAACTTTTTTCGTAGCAAGAGTGCTAGCGGATAGTCCACGAGACCATTCACAACGGAATTGAAGCTTTCTAAGATATGTGCCACAGGATGATGTATGCATATTAGAGAATATTATTTGTGAATATAACTTATTCCAGAATTGTGTCACTCAAGAATTATACAAATTTTGAACGAAATGGAATACAGCAAGGCTGCATTCTTTATACATCGTCCAACTGGAAGACAACATGTATAACGTATCGAACATATTATAAAATTCAACATATGTAATGTAGTTCCAGTAAATTTCAAAAATCAAAATTTTTCAGAAAAATACTACGGTACAGTTCAACGGTTACAAAATGAATGATTTCTCAAGTGCGTGTTCTCACTAGGAAGAAAATCTGACAAGTCAGTTTCCAGGAATCGTCGAAAACTGCATGAGCATGTTCACCGATTCACATGGGAACAGGCGACCTCATTCCTTCCCTTGAAGATTCAGCCTAGGAGGGTTAGCGAGGAAGCTAAATCCTGGACATATCGAATTCCTCTGGTAGTTGTTCTGGCTCCGAAGTTTTGTAGGTTCTGCAACTCATCGTTTCAAAGGCGAAGTAAGGCGTGTTGGTATCAGAATGATATAGACGAACAACGTCCAAAAACTGATATATGCTACGTGTTCAAATGGAATTTTGAGTTTGTTTTCGGTAATGATTGCTTTTATCGAATGGAGTTCATCCAACTCTATATCTTGAAGGTGGAGTCTTATACTGGTCTCGGATAGTTCGGAGATTTTACTTTCAAGATCTGGCAGCATAATTGGTTGCAGGCTAGTTGGCACTCGACTGGAATGTGAAGAGATAACTGCCGGTGGCCAAATTTTCAATTTTGTTTTGGTTGTGGCATGAAAGCTTGATTGTCTCTTGATGTAATAAGAGGACAATTCATTTGTTGGAGTTATCTAATTGCCTGATGGTCGGTCCCGAGAAGTGAATAGGTGTTCGTCAGCAAGTGGAGGTGTTGGATTTCGCAAGGATTATCTCTCGAAAGCTCTCTAATGTTGGTAGTCGGACAGATATAGCTTTGTTGGATAATCTCCAGACAAGGAGTGCTCAGAAACGCATACGATTTTCCATTCTTTGCAAAAAAATCCGGGATATTACTACGTAAAGTAAATGCTATTGGTGATGTGTACGTTATTCTTGAGTTTGATCTGTAGCTACTTTTATGATTTTCTCAAATGATGAAATGTTCTCAAAACTTATATCGATTGGTAGTTGATCTTTGCCTGTAAACCTTTCCAATTTCTGTAGTTCAATAAGCATATCCCTTGTTGTTATTATACTAGGATGAAGGACGTTCAATATATAATTATTGAGTCTGTAATCACATATGTACCGATTATTCTATTCATGATGCCCTTGATTACCATAGCATTCTTTCTGTATGTTTGGTTTTCCATAATCGATTCAATTTGTTTGAGTTTTGATGCCAGTAGAAGCTCGTTATGCCCAAATTTCTGAACTATGTGTTTGAATTGGTCTATAAATGAAATAGATAAAGAATGTTGTGTTTTAAAGCTCGATGCTGAATTATTTTGATTAGTTCGCAATTCTGTGATCAGTCGATCGCACCCACCACTTTCGTTGGAGTCCTAATTTTCTGTGACAGATTTCAAGATTGATCCTAATCCATTTATCAAACCACGTTTCGTTCTTGAAGGGTGAGGTGGAAGTTCAGAAAGTTTGTCAGATACTCTTTCCCCAGAGAATTGAAGTATCTTTGAATAATTTGATGTTCCAATTGAGTAGTCTTCATGATTCTCGACAAGTGTTCTCAGTTTTTTTTGGATGAAGTTCCAATTTATTGATTTCGACGGTAATTGATTTCAGATCATAGTAATGAATCAATGCTTAGTTTCGATTCTATCTGGCTGTCCCAATTTTGAGAAGAATAAGTCCTTGGTTAATTTCCGAGTTTTGTTCAAATATGTTTACCTGGATTCCGAGGATTCCGGATAATCTGGAAAAATGCTTCTTTGTTTTATTCTTTAACAGGGGATGGATTTTTTCAGGGGACGTTTCAAATTATCCATATTTTCTTTTTTTGATGAGAAGTTGACACTGTCTTCACGTCACTTCTATTATTTTCCTTGGTTTTTGTAATTCATTGGCTTTTTTTTCTGGTATGTTTTTTCAAATACGTTTTCACTTTTGTTTTGAAAAGAATTGGATCGTCGCGATTTCTATTATATCTTTCTAGAACTTTTTCTTTATGCTTAATAAAATCAGTATATTTTTTTGCGTACAGAATTTAGGACCTTCCTTTATGTTCATTGGGGTAGTCATTCAGAAGATTTCAATTTCTGTATTGAGAAAGTCGTTGGCTGAAATATGTAAATTGGTTTACATTTTGTTACAAAGTGTGTTTATATGCCAAAACTCAGTATTCATTCTTGTAGAGGAATTCTACAGCCCCTTTGGCATCCTCAGGTACTCACAATGACCTTGTTTTGTGTTGAAAGCCGTTCTCCCGATATCGCGTTCCTCCATTTCAATCTGGCGGGAGCCGCTGGCCAAAGAAACGAAACTTCGTCAACTGAAAAATGAAAAAAATCAATAATTCATTATTTAATTGTATCAAATATCGTTGATGATACTACACTTAATAAAAAAGTAATAATAATAATAATATTAATTCACAATAAAAATTACAGGTACAAATAACATTTTCTAAATTTACTGACGATACATGGTGAATAAATACGAAGACCCACAGAAGTTAAACTTGTGCGTGGGCATTAGGTATAGTAGAATGTGAAATGTTACATTAAAAAAATGTTTACGTTCAATAGTAAAAATTAAAACATAAAATGTGAAAAGTATAAGGAGTTATAATTTTTAAAGTACGCTCTTGAATTAGGCATAGAATTTGACAAAGATGTAAATGAACAATCACTTATTAGGTGGCTCATCATATCAAAAAATATCACACGAAGAAAACTTGTTGTGGAACATTTGATACAGGCAGTTTGATGAATGTATCTTCGTTGGAATGTTCTGGAACATTTCAAACTATGTTGGGAAAAAGAAGGTGCATGCCTTTAATACAGGCAAACTCGAATACCATTTTCTTGTACGGAAACTGGTGCTTGAAGACTATTCAGTTTGTCAACATTCGAATCAATATCTCCAAGGTTTCAATCTCTTCAAAGAATGGAGTCACTTTAGTAAAACCTCAGCGAAGGAACGAAAGTCATTGTTATTCACGTACTATTATCACTTGGTTGGAATTCCTTTAATAATAATAACTCCACCCTGAATGTTATCACACCTACAAATTTTCGAAAAATAGTTCGTTTGAATTTGGAGCTAATATGGAATGTGTCAATGAATGATTCTTATTCACTCTTCCCCTGTTTTCATACTGCCCAATTTCATCATTGAATTCGCTTAAAAATTTTTGAAAATAGTTTTGGGCACTTCTAACTCACTTTTTGATCTTTTCGTTATCGGGATACGGTTTCATTGTTACCCCTAATAAAAACCTGAAAACCACGTGATTAATATCAAGCAAGTTTTCAGGCTTTGTTGATTATTATACTTTTTATGCTATTAAGTGAGAAATAGTGGATACTAGAAAGATGTACCCATGATTTAACTGGTTCATATAACGAGACAAAATTTAATTTCGGTCCTATTCTTCATAAAGATCTCATGGTCTATTTTTTTGTTGAATGTGATTACACGTATTCACCTCCATCAGCATCAAGCATACTTTTCCGAAAAAAATTTAATGATTTTCGAAAACAATGAATGTTTGAGAATTTTCAACAAACTTTTCCGCTGTATTTCGCTGCATAATTTTCGACTCCATAGATTCATCTGTTTTCGTTAGTAGAGAAATGGCTTTTTCGAATAGGGTGCGGTATATTACTTGTGAGAGGAATTTTGTCGTTACAGCTTTTATGAATCAAAATGTTTATATTGATCTGCTTCAGATAGCATCAAGTGGAAAACGGGCTGCTGGTCATTTGCTCACAGATGTTATTGATGATATGAAAGGGTATGTAAGAGTTGTTTTCATATTTTGGAAAATGAACAAATCCAAATTGGGAGTAACCCGTATCGTATCCATTCTAATGATCTGTGTACTATGTAATGCCTGTCAAAATATCTATAGAATTTCTTCGGAGTGCAGAATGAAAGTATTTGTAGATTCTGAAGTCTTTTCCAAAATTTTTGCGGATTTGTGCATTAGCGCAAGCGCTGCGAAACATTTCGTTTACAAAAACCGATGACCTCATTCTGATTGATGATTTGAGTTGAGTATGGTCCAGTTTTTTTTTCGGCCCTATATTTGGAGTTTTCGATTCCATCGTTGTAGCTGTGGAAAAAAATGTTCTTGACTATTAACAGGTTGTTTGGGTAAGGTATGGAAAGAAAGGGCATGATCATGACACAATACAAATCTAATGAAAAAAGGATTCTCATATTGATAAGTACTGATGACTTATAACAAAATTTTGCTCTCATTCAGATAAGTTTTGACAACTATTGCCGATGCATTCGCAAAGGATACAATTGGTTTCGCTTTGATGCAAGTGCAAAAAACATTTTTCTGCATTCAGCATAACATTTGCAAGGCCTGTTCAAAGAATTTGGCGAAGGTGGATTTGCCATTTGTCTCGGGTATAACTTTCCATCTCGTCTTTCATAACCGAATTGAAGAAAGTTCAGAGGCTCATGTTTTGGTTCTGAGAAATTTTCACAGATCTGTTTGAGCTGCAGCCCACAAGCAATGTGAATGCAAAGCATCAGAAGTGCGAATAATTTTGGATACATTCAAATTGAACCCGATATTACGAGATATTTGCTTGGAACGCAGTTCATCAGCTGTATATTTTTGTTGCAAATGGATAAGTACAATTTTTTTTCCGTCAAAGTTTCATGATCTTCATCAACCATTGTACCCTGAATCTCCTGTAGACATATATTTAATAGTTCGACGACACTCTGTGATAAGGTCATATCAACAAATTGTATCAATTGTATGCTCCTCAGAGCTCCATATACCAGTTTATGTGCTTGTATGCCCCGTTTGTATTGTGTAAGATTGATCCGTAAATATTACTTTCAATAAGTATCTTATCAAGCCCACAACCTTCAATAAACTATTCTTAACAACGTGAAAAATATTCTGTGAGTGAAATGAACCATCTCGCAATACCATTGAAATGAATTCGTTACTACTCAACTGAATTTCTTCAGCTATGAGGTATATGGCCATGTCACAAAGAATAGCTACCTCATGATTCGAAGATGAGCATAAATCAACATAGTTTTTCATGGCAGTGTAAACTACGTTTCTTGAAGTGAGTGGATGTTGAATGACCGGGCAAAATCCAATTGTAGTTACAGTTTTGTTTCCGGTGGAGAGAATTTGTTAAAATAGAGTCCATACCGGAATGCTGTTGGTGGTTCTTCTGAGTAAATTGTTGGTAGATTCCGAACGACATAACACCCACAACCAATTTTTGTGTCAAGCATAACCCAACTGGTGGTTCAATAAGCTGCTGCTTTCCAAATAATCAGAAATGTGAACATATTTTATTTCAAAATGACAATGATATATCTCACAAAAATTCATGGGGATGCTTGAAGACTGGCTTTAAATCAAATATTCAAAAAATGAACAATTTGTTCAGGCCAGCCTCAACTCACCTACACTGTAGGTTGACGGACTAACACCTATTAGAAAACAACTACTCCCCTGGCTAATACCACGAAGGGCATTGAATTACATCCAACAGGTATCAGTGCGGAATTCTTCACAGAAGAAATTCCACATATGCTCGTGGCGATACAACTTCCCATGGGAAGTCATCGACTTATGTTGATGATGGCACTGCCTTGCACTGATGAGGGGCCAAATAGCCCGAAACCGGTCTGCAAGTGTGTCCCGTCCCAGTAATTGGAAATCAATTCTGGTAGTTGTATCGCCACGAGCATATGTGGAATTTCTTCTGTGAAGAATTCCGCACTGATACCTGTTGGATGTAATTCAATGCCCTTCGTGGTATTAGCCAGGGGAGTAGTTGTTTTCTAATAGGTGTTAGTCCGTCAACCTACAGTGTAGGTGAGTTGAGGCTGGCCTGAACAAATTGTTCATTTTTTGAATAATGATATATCTCTTGGCAGGTTAACATTTTTGAATCGTCGTTGTCGTCCGTTCCACTTCGTTTGGTTAAGAAATATGTGAGGTATTCTTTTCATCAGCATTCTTTTGATAAACTCCTCTTCTCCACTGCTGCGTGAGGAAATAGTTTTTCGTCGCGTACGATATTTTCAGGTATGAGTACTTTTTGATCGACATCAACTCGAAAAATTGAATTACAATATTAGCGTCTTTGGCCTTATTCGTTGCTTTGTTACCAATGCAGTGTACAAGATTTTCCAACATTGTTAGAATATGTTCTGAAGTAGTTGGGTGGTGAATCGATTTGGCTAGAGCTGTATGTTTACGTGTCACCCTGTTATTTACACTGAAATATATACCACTAAACACCGCTAATGCTTTATGGAGCATATTGTCTGACAATTTTCGATTTTGAGTGCTGAATGAGGTTGTCATTTCGGGGTGAATGGGCATTTCTTCAAGGTATCTTCTATGGAAATTTCATCACATAAATTGTCCTTTGGTATAAGTTCAGTAGTTGATAGTTCCTCCCGTAATTCTTTGACACGAAAGACGATTTTGCTACAGTCTAGCCGACTACTTTGCTCAATGAAATTCCTGCCATAAAAACCAAAAAGATCGCTTCCTCTCAGTTAGGTATGAGAATGAAATCTTGTCACCAAGTTCATCAATCAGCATCGTTTTGAGATCACGATTAGAGTTAACTACATCCTCTAGATCGTCGAGAACAGTCATGCTTTGAACCAGGTGTGTATTCAAAAGGGAAGATTTTCGGAATGAAACATAACTTCTGTGACACGATTTGTGATATTGAAAGTTTTTCCAGAGTTTCGTATATACAAATTTTTGTGAAAACTTTATCGTGTTTTCCAAGAGAAGCATTGAAAATCAGCGGAGCTGCTGGAATTTCAGTAAAGAGAAGAAGTGTTTTTCTTCTACTTCTCGTATGACCACGAATGAAACAACATCAATCACTCAACGATAAGCTGCTTCATTTTGATTTGCGGGTCTTTTCTGCTGTTGGACCAGCCATGCTCTGTGCTGATGATGAAGCACTTTCTTCCAGCGCTCTATGCAATGATATTATTTCAGGACGATGATTTTTTTTTCTGATATAGCTGGTCACGCAACTTTTATTCCACGAGAAATGTTGTTCATCAGCATTCGGATCAAACAACTTCTCAAAATTGTCTGAAATTTCATCTTTGCGTCGACTTGCTGCATTTTAAATCGTTTCAAATTACTTTTTTTATTCAGTATCACTACTTGTCTTCGGGTTTGAAGGCCGTCGTTCTTTGGAATTTTTTCCTGTCGTTTCGCTAGAGCGAGTGGCTAGCTTCTTCAGAGGCTCACTCATCTTGAAATTCCAAAGGACGACGGCCAATCAAACCCGAAGAAGAGTAGTAATACTGGAAACTTTGGCCGCGAAAGCCTTAACCATTTTTTTATTGATTCACCTGGTAAATCACAACAAAACATGATTTTTCGTTCGTTTTTTCACAATTCAATAATTGTTCTTCACTTCGAATACCAAATGTATGACAAAATTCGAAGCACTGCCATTATGGAAATAATGAAATGTACTCGTCAAAAACGGTTGAGAAAAGCGTGGTGTGCTGCAAAATTCAGAAGCAAGTATGTGACGCTGGGGAGGGGTTTCATAATAAAAATGCCTTGTCTGGCAACCTTCAGTTCCAGATAAGTGAAGATCTTACAGAAACATTCGAGTCAAGAAATAACGGTCAATGGTTTTTGAATTCTATAGAATATTTTTTCCACAGCTACAGCGTTAGAATCGAAAACTCCTATTATGTAGCCAAAAAATCCAAATCATCAATCAGAATGAAGCCATCGGATTTTGCAATCGAAATGTTTCGCAGCGCCCGCTCTACATACCATCTTGACAATAACGATATTATACTACCCTACCTAATTGGGCGTTATCAACTTGTTAATAAACCGTGTACGATATCATATGTTCAGCAGTTCCTTAAAGGATTGAGATCAGTAGCCCAAGAGGATAGGAGTAAAAAAATTTGGTGGTCTCCAGATTTGAGAACTGAAAACTCTTACCTCATTGTCCAGGCAGAAATTCCAACAATTGTTTGAATTTTCTCATACAATTCTGCAATATATGAATGGGACAAAGGTGAATGAGAAGCATTATTCCAATATTGATTCTTATTTTTTCAGATTGTTTTAGGTTACAAACCCGGAAAACTACAGAACAAGTATTGATCCACCAACAAATAATGACACTGAAAAAGTACATGTGATTGTGTTTTTGTATTGTTTATAATTTTCATATTCTCCACTTCAGATGTTTGCTTGAGACCAAAGGTAGTATTGAAGCCGTTTTTTACATTTGAAAAGTAGTGTTTAATAAGGTGATCTTTCGTTGCATTATTATCAGTTGATATACTAAAAAATGATTACACAAGATTTTTTAGTTCTTTACATTGTTTCTTCATGTTAGAATTTTCCATTTTATAATTGAGATGTTCCTTTTTTTATTGCAGAGTTGACGAAGATCCTGAGTTCTTCGTAATAAGTCCTGTGACGAGAGTATTCAAATCGTTTGAAACCTATGTCTCCCAAATTCTTCATTAATTTTATGTTTAAGATGAAAATTACAGAAACGCAATCGCAGTTCAATGTTTTCAATAATTCAAAAGCCGAGACACGTTAATCACTGGAATATGAGAATTACCGCCTTTTATTTATGTATGTTCACAATAAAATAAATATTCACGATTTTGCAAACCAAGTTTTTGGAAAGAAAATTAGTTTTTTTTATAAGTTTCCTTCATAACACATGGAACATTGAATATTTTGCTTTCAAAAGATTTTGGGTCATTTCAAAAACAAAATAAAATATTCACCGATTTTTGTGATAGTTATTAATTGAAGAAAAATAGGTTTTTGTATTTTTCCTGACAAGTTTGAGGTTACGGTTGATAGTGAATCGCAATAAAACAAATATCTAGACCTATACACAAATATAGGTGTGAACATTCTCCTACCACTTTACCGGGACTTTCACTCAGTCGGGTGGATTTTTCCTCAACTACTCACACCATCAACTACATGTTTCAACCATTCCTACTCTGCTGAGAATATATCGTCTATTGCGGTATCCCACACGGATAGGCCCTGGTGTATTCACAGAGACACATATTCATAGATTACAGTGTAAAAACAAATTCAGTACGTGAATACACGATGTGTTTCTCTTTCTTGTTTCCCATATCCCAGTTGGAATTCGGGATATTATGAAACATGAAAAAGACGATATCTTATAAACAAAAGGGATCGACTTTCGTCTCTTTAACGAGAAGTAATGGAGTCTATTTCGAGCGAAAAAGTTATATATTCTGAAAGCATAGGGTAAATGATTATACTTGAGGGGAAAATATGCAAGGTCAGGATCTTCTGACTGAATATATTTCAAATTTCCCGTGATAATTATAAGTCTGATGGCCATGAGACATATATGCCGTCCATTATCGAATTTGAAAAAGAAACTTTGTATTTGGTTTCTTGAATAAGTTTCTGGGTATGTAATCAGATGGGGTTTGGTGTTCTTTCGATTTAGTGGTTTGTTCAGTAGTTTTCTGGGTTTGTAACCTACCACAATCTGAAAAAATAAGAATGAATATTGGAATCTATAGAACTGTAGAAGGGCAGATTTTCAATTAGTGGTTAGTGTGACTCGGAAATTGGGAATTTCCCCGGATTTGGGAATTGTCCCGATACAGAAGCTACATTTCCCCTTTGTATTAAAATACTTTGAAACAAAACTCTGGAAGCTCTTGGATCGTTGGATTTCATGGTGAGTCGATGTCCTATTCCATTCATGAATTCCTTCGCTTGAGTACCAGAGGAACATATATAATGTTTCGAATGAAACTGAATATAAATTGAAGTTACCTCCTGAACTCGCATATTTTTTTCTCTCCGATGATTCTGCAGAAGTAGCTGCTGAAACACAGAAAACAAATGTTGTAGAAGTATATCACGAAGCCAAAGTATCTCCGCAGGTGAAATACCACTACAACAGGTTTTTCTCTACGCCAGGAAATAAGACTCATGCCATCTGGAGGTTCTGAAATAAATGGAAGGTACTTTAGGTGAAACTAGGGCACGTTTGACGACATCATTGACCAGAGGTGTCAAACTTTGTAGAAATTTTGGAATCTGGTACATCTAGAAAATATAGTTCACATTTCTTGAAGTTCAGTTCAAGCCCAATCTCCTTCGATTTGTTAATAACAGATAAAAGAGCATCGAAAGCATCTTATGGTTCTCCTCTGAGAAAACCATCATCTAGGTACAATGCATTGAATACGGTCTTCATGCCCTCAATAATATCTTGAATTGTCATACAAAAAAGGGCAGGCGCTAAGGGGTCTCCCTGTTGAACTCCACGTTCTGAAGATATGACGCATTCATCGAATGTTAACAAAGAAGGATGGTGGTAACATTAAAAAATCAATGGATGTAACTCTGGAGTAATATTCTGAACAACTCTTCTCAAAATGTAATCTAATATCTCTATCGGAGGAAGAGTTAAAAACTTCAGAAAGGTCAAGAATGAAAATCAACCAAAATGTCATGAAAATAAAAATTTTTCTCTTCCGTGTATAGTTGGTTCAGAAAGAACTTGAGCAATGTCTGGGTCCACTAAAACATCAGAATCTTCGATTTCTGATTTTGCGTCTGTAAGAAGATCCCAGAATTAATTTTTATCGGAGTATGTGTGATATATGCCATAAAATTGTTTTTAATGAAATAATCACTGAATATGAAGAATCCAAACTGAACTAGATTCAAAATGATATTCACTTATAGACATCAAAACTCACCGTCAATTCAACACAGATTTTGATATTTTCAAAAAATACTAGTTCATTCATCAAGCTTCAAGTCGGAACGAAGGAGGAAACTTCACTGAACGAATCTGTTGAACTACAGTATGCAGGGTAGCTTTCAACGTGGATAGGTCAAACAAAGATTTGTACATGTCTATGCAAGATAGCACTGCAATTGGTTCATTAGCCGCCATTAAATGCAGTGTCACAGTTCCTCCGAATTTAGACTTACTCGAGCTGACTATATTTCAAGTTGTGACGGGCAAACTGAAAATAGTTGATTTCCATAAAGTTCTTCCGCAAAACATCTTTTCGAGTAGTTGTAAATAACCCTGTGTCATTTGATACAATATACCTTCGCGACTCTTGTACTTTGAGCTGTGTATTTATCTGAAACAATGCAAGACAGCCCCATAAAACCGCTTTCATCAAATTGATTGATGAATTTGCAAACAAATGCAAATTCTGTGTTTACCATGAATTACCTACCCCGCTGCGCGATTACAATTTCATTTATTTCCAGGTATTTCCTTTTTCGAAGGAAGACTGTGAAAAATTAATCCAGAAAATATGTCACTGCCGCCCGGTCCAAGAGTACGTGTATCTGTCACCATGGTGCTCGTATCTGAATTTGAATTCTTTTTCACCGTTCCATTGTATCCAGTAATCGTGGCTTTCACTGTATCTCTCTGCATTGTATCTGTTGTCACACATATAACACTCCGTGACTGTTGTTAGCTGGAATATTTACGGATTCGGTCCATTTCCATCCAGGCTGTTAGCCCACTTCTATGAGACGGTCTCAATGCCTTTCATTCGCCGTCGAAATTTCGAATCCTCTGCCTTTTATCGAAGGATTTCCTTTGTGATGTCGATACGGTAGCAGCGACTTCAGTCACCTTTTCATGCACTGTAAAGATGGACGTTTATGGTGGAAATTTCTGGCAGTATATTTCGACAAAACTTTATTTCTACCATGTATAGACGGATCATATTTATTTTTACTTCATTCGTGCAAGAAAATTGAATATGCCCATTTCAATAATGAATAGCAAAATCTAGATAAAGAGCCCTCAAATCGAAAATTTACTGTTAATATTTATTATAGTGTATGTTAGTAGATATAATTTCTAGTTGATTCATTCTAGTTTTATGGTCGGGAATTTTTATTTATTGATTGATTTAAAATGACTGACGATTTGTTTAAATTTCTGTATTTAAAAAACACAATGAGAAAAATCAAACATCCACTAGGTATAACTGGCTAGAGTAATGAGGAAGCTCAAATTGTTGGATCATTCAAAATGTTTTGATATCGTGGATTGTTGTTCTATTATATTAACTTTCTGTTATATTTTTAAATTGTTTCACCATAAATGCTCGACAACTATATAGAGTCTATTTTGATTGAATACTTCGATTATTCGAATGATACTCATTCGAAATGTGTGTTCATCATTTTGCCACAAGGTTATTCGACAACACAATAAATACGAACTCACAACGGCAGCGGTGTGAGTGCAACGTGCAACGAGTATATTTAGAAGTGATCTTGCATGGAACACTTGAGTTGTGAAATTTAACTTCAAATTTCTTGATACCTTATATGGTAACACTGGGCTTCAATGAGTGAAAATCAGTTCTTTTTTGGCATTCAAGACACTTTTATTGGGAAAGCTCCCAATCAGTTGCTAATAAGGGGTTTGCATGCGATGGCCCAAAAAGACATAGTTTTTGTTGTAGATCGCTGGTTTTCTAACAACAGCTACTAGTTCACCACTCATTTCATAATGGATTTCACCAAAGAAAAAACGATTACATTATTCAAGAGATATCACATTTTTATCAAATCCTTAGGGGTGAATTCTCTCTATATATGAATGGAACTCTCAGTGATATCAAGTATAAAGTCTTGATTATTAAATGCAATTCGGGATTGTATATAATAGCTTGAATGGTGAGAAGTTGAATCAATTGTCTCCATAATTCTTGAATCGAATCATATCACAATTTTCCACTACCTGCATTGAATTGATCAGCCTATAATCCTTCAACGAATACTCAATAGCACACCAGTATCTAGTTCGGAAAACGTATTCGGGAACGATATATGTTTTGTTATTTTTCTTGTTTTATACTTACCATATCAATATTCCTCATCAGTGTCACTAGAAAATAAATAGAGAAGACCATACACTGCAAATCATTGGAACGTACGCTGCTTATTAATTTAAAGTCCATAACCAATGGAATGATACTTAACGAAATTGAGAATAGCAGACAAGAATTCAGATCCTGCATCGGAGCTGTAGAAGAGAGAACTGTTCTGAAACTCGAAGGCTCAAATCGAAGGGATAAACATGCTTCAATCAGAAAACAAACGGTTGACAAACCCTATTGCGAGTCTTGATAGACATTACATAAAAAATATTATCATCGTTTTTGAAATGGAAACTGATTTAAAAACATAATAACCGAAAAATTCATACATTGAACACAAAATTTAGTAGGACCAGAAATTTCCAATGGTAATTTCAATAATTTTCATCCGTTGGGAAAATCAGGTAACCCTCCAATGAAAGTTGAATTCCGGTTATTCCTCGAGAAAAAATTAGTCCCATGAAAACGCAGAGAACCTGAGAGGAACTGTTATTTCAAGAGCAAATGACTCAATTAATTCAACAACGGCAACAATATCGTATCCTGAAGAAAAACCTAGAGCTAATCAAAACGAACCAGAAGGTGAACTGTTTCATCAGAGCTAACAAACTACAAGTAAACAGCCAAGTATACGAACCAGAAGACCTTAAAAGCCCCAAGGAAATTGAAAAATAGTGGAAAATCTGCAAAACAATCCAAAACCTCCAACAATAATATCAACAGCCACTACAGGACTCCTACAACCAGCTGAAGTGGACCTACAGTAACGAAAAACAAAAATCGATCCTGAACCACCTTGAGCACTCCAGGAACTCGAATCAGAAAATCAATTCACTAACACAACCAGAAAAAAATACAAAAGAATTACCGATAAGACCAAGCACGCTTAGGAATAATGTAAAATAGAAGGTATTAAATCACTCATTTTCACAAGATTCTTTTGAATTACATACGTAGTTCTAGTTGTTTCAATCAGTTTATTTCATTTCTGAGTTGGTATTTGAGATATTGTCACTACTTCACAATCCTAACGGAAAATTATATTATAGATTTCAGTTATGTCGAGCTCGAAAATGAATGATTTCCTGGATACTTAACTGGAGGCATAACTCGTCCAATATACGCGATTCAAAGTATACTGAAAAAAAATGATGAATTTAGAATCTTCATTGATACATTCCTAGAAAAACTGGACTGTATAATCTCAACCGAAACCTACCTACACAATGGATGGGAGATAATCAGAAACGATGGGGTAATTTTCTATATTAGTTGAATTCTTGCACGACATAATGATCCTTGGCAAAGTAAAAACAATTCAACTGGAAATGAAAGATAGAAATATCGACATATTCGCAAGAACGTTTCGGTAGATATTGAAGATGTGGACAACATCTATCAAATTATTGCAACGATAGAGGAAAACTCGACCTACGTAAGCAGCCAATAACACTACTGCAGCTAATAAACGCATCATTAGTAAGTACTGTAAATATTGAAGAAGTGGATAATAGCAACATAAATAAAATGAAATCTCTCTATAGAATTTCCAAGAGCTGCCACAAAAATAATAGACCAGTCTCAATTTGAAATAAGTGTTAATATAAGTCTGGATATGAAACTTGTGAGTTGACTGATGATATATTTTGTGAGACAATAGATTATGGGCAGTTGAATACAAGAATAGTTATGTTCAGCACCAAAATATTAGTGATATCAGTGATTTGCAGTTGTTTCTGAATAATATTCTAGGTCTTTCTGAATTTACGAATATCATTATAGTTTCAGAATGCAATGACTACCATGAGAAAAACATTAACAGGATTATTTTAAAACAACTCAAGGCGTTCACATGATTCAATAGAAACTGACAGAAAATAAATAGGGAGCAAACTCGAACTGAGAGAAAAATCGAAAAAAAAATATCGATTTCATTTCAAAAAAACAACAGAAGATTGCTCTTAGAAGGATAAAAATAAGTGATTTCAGTGGCATAGAACCAGTTGCATACACAACAAAAAATTTAATGTCCCGAACCCATATGTCTTTACTTATATCCCTACATGCCTGAAAAATACTAAAGACCATGATCAAATGGAAGAAGTATTTCTACCAATAGGTCACGATCTGCTGTAGCTCGAAATGAAAATATTTCATTCGCTCATCAGAATATTCAATGTATCAGTAATAAGATATTTCTTGTAAACAATACGTTTACGGCACATAACATTTGTGATTTTCTGATTATTACGGAGCACAGTCAAAAGCATAGACATTATAACTAATGGATTGGCTCTGAGAGAGAGGACTGCAGAGTGAGCAAGATAGAATACAATCAAAACCTCTATGAGAATCCCTTCCCCAATGTAACATATAAAGAGAGGTTGAGAAGGATAGAGTAATTGAAGTATAGAATTATCATTCTGTCCTTCACAATATCTCTCCAATGTGCATATAATTTCTCTCTCTATTGTATTCCGCATGGAAAACTGTCATGAAGGGCAGTCCATTAGTTATAATGTCTATGGGCATAAGGCTGAACAATTAGAAAGTATCAAGTTAAGTTGTTTTGATATTTGTACCTCTTTCTCGAGGGATACCAAGATCCATAGAGGAGTTTCTATCTATAATCATGATAATTTCGTGGGAATCATTCACCAGCTGAATATGATTAGTTTTTGTGGAGGTGTTATAGAAGTGTGTGGCATCAAATTACTAAGTAAAATTATGATTCGTTTGTCAATTTATGGTCCACCTGATAATGACTAAAGTGATTTCCTGCTTTTATTCAGCGGAATTCTCGCAGAAATTGATGATGAGACTACATCGATAATTAATCATTGGCGGAGACTTCAGCATCAATTTTCTAGAAATCGGTTTGAGATGCCAACAAGGGTTGCAGTAAACTCAAGGACATGTATCGATCGAAATTTTTTATCAAGACAAGCCACCCCTATAACGTGGCAATAGTAGACCTTCATCTTTCAGATCATTACTCACAATTTTTAAAAATTACTTCTGATCTGCAACACGACGTCAGTAGTGGTAAAAAAAATTGTTTTTCTTATCGTCGTGACCTATGCAATGAAAATATTGTAATATTTCTGAATTATGTGTCACAAGAAAACTGGGCAGACGTATTTGATCAAAGTTGCCCTAAATTAGCATATTATGATACTGCTGACTACTCTAGACTCTCTAGAGCGACCAATAAAAAATACTCTACATAAAATAATGATGATAAAGGAGCTAAAAAATATGGGCTCGTTGTTTAATACGTTAACTAGAAATGATAATAGATATAAGGAAGAATGAAGAAATTTAATGAGATGAGATGAGATACAGAGAGAAATTGCAATCGCTGAACAGACAATGATGATGATTCGATATTAAACTCATGTAACAAATTTAAAACAACTTGGGCCATAATCACTAAAATAAAACAATGAAACATCGTGAAATAACTGTAACAGTCAATGATGTTCTATATTCAGATGAAATGTCAGCTGAAAAACTTAATCTACATTTTATAAGGAGAATATCACAAAATTTCTCTGTTGACACGAATTTCCTCTAGAGCAACGTCACCTTGGATAACTCAGAATTTTTTATGTTTCCAATTACTGAATGGGTACTCGCACAAGTGATCAACAAATTGAAGAACTCTAACTCCACCGGGATCAATGAAATCTCCAACAGAATAATGGAAATTTGCTCTGGTGTATTATGTGGTGTACTGACTTTCTAATTCAATCTAACCACAAGAGGCATTTTTTCGAACAATCTCAAACTAGCTAATGTATCTTCTATTTCAAAAAAGGTGAGACAAACGATATGGATGACTATAAAGCAATTGATATCCTTTCAAGTATCTCTGAAGTCTATGAAATAAACATTAAAGAACAATAGGAAGCCTTTCCCACAGCAACTAATTTGTTATCTCCGTCACAATATGGTTAAGCAAAAAAGAAAAAAAGCACTCATATGGCACTGTGTGAATATCAAAATTAAATAGTAAGTGCTCTGGACAAAATAAAATTGTTTAAAGATTATTTATAGACTTTTCACGGGCTTCCGATTTTGTGAACCATGATATTCTGCTCGACAAACCCTCAAGATATGGTGTAAGAGAAATCATTCTATCCTTACTATACTCACACGTGTATAACAGAAGACAAGTAGTCAAAGTTGAAAGAAGTCTGAGTACTCAAAGAAATATGGAGGATGTGGTACCACAGGGATCCATACTAGGATCCTTTCTGTATTTAGCTTTTGCCAATGAATTGTCAGTGAACTCGGCCATTAATTGTACATGTTATGCTGATGATACGAATATATTAAGTACTGAAAATGATATGGACTCAGCGAAAAAACACATCTCCAAGACCCACAAAAAAGTTATTATGTGGTCAAAGAAAAAGAATATAATGTTGAATGAAGCTAAAACCAACGTGTTAAATCTCAAAATGGATAGTGGACAATAATATGAGTTGAATCTGTTTGTTGATACTGCTTTGCAACTGAACTCAACTAAGCCAACAAAAATGTTGGGTGTTGTTTTTGATGATAAATTCCAATGGAGGATACATACTGACAACCCATGTAATAAACTGAGAGAAGCCTGGTTATTCTCTTAGATTTTTCTTCAATAATTGTGGTCAAAGTATTTTATTGACTTCAATTCGCATCTCAGATGTGGCATCCTGAACTGGGGCACATCCTCTACCATGTTTCATGTGTTTTGTATATAAAAGTATGCTATTAGGGTCATAGCTAAGTTGGGCTACAGAGACTCTTGCAGACAAGCTTCCTAGAATTTGAAAATTCCAAAGCTAGCAGAAGTATACATAATGGAAGCTCACACTTATATCTATCGAAATGGAAACACGTTAACATAAACTCAGAAATGAAATAGCCTGATAACGTATGTAATCCAAAAGAATCTTGTGAAAATAAGTGATTTGATACCTACCATTTTACATTATTGCTACGCGTGCTTGGTCTTATCGGTAATTCTTTTGGATTTTTGGAAACAGTTGTGTTGGTGAATTGATTCTCTGGTGCGGGTTTCTGGAGCGCTTAAGGTGGTTCATGATTGATTTTTGCCACGACGAAAGCCCATACAACTGCAGCAAAATGGCGTATCATAGCTCGCAGACAATATATCAATGAGCACAAGATATATTGACGACATGCCGTCCTTCGGAGGTGACGTGAAGACGGCAGTCCAGAGTTCATGGATGTTGGGCTCGTAAAAGATCCCTACCTCTGATTGGAATACCAGAGGATTCGGCAAAATTTCTGGTGAGGGAAATGTGCCCACCGGCGTCGGTGATTAGCCTTGTAGCCTTGGTAGCGGATATAGGCCGACCTTAAATAAAGAATAAAAAAAAGAAGGATCGATTTTTGTTACTCCAGGGTCACTTCAGCTGGTTCTAGGAGTCCTGTTGTGGCTGTTGATATTATTGTTGGATTGCTTTGCAGATTTTCCACCATGTTTACAATTTCCTTCGAGCTTTGAAGGTCTTCTGGTTTGTATATTTCTGGTCCGTTTTGATTAGCTCTAGGTGTTCGTTCAGGATACGATATTATTGCCGTTGTAGAGTCATTTGCTATAGAAATAAAAGTTCCTTCTAGCTTCTTTTCGTTTCCAGGGACTAATTCTTTCTCGAAAAATGACGTGAATTCAACTCTCATTTGAGGGTTTCCTGATTTTCCCAAAGAATGAGAATTATAATAATAATATTGCTTTTATTGAATAGGTAGCAGTTACATAGCGATAATGAACACATCCAAGAGTAGCACCTATTCAATGGCAGAGTTCAAAATGCTTGTTCTAGGAACGAGATTTTGCTCTTCCACTCAACCAAAAAAATTGAAATTATTTTCGAAAATTTCCACACCCACTAAATTTTGTGATTCATGTATGAATCTTCCGTTTGTTATGTTTTTCAGAATTGTTTTGCAATGTCTGTCAAGAGTCTCAATAGCGTTTGTTAACTGTTCGTTTTCTGATTGAATCTTGTTTATTCTTTGATTTAAGCCTTCGAATTTCATAGCGGGTCTTTCTTCTACAGCTTCGATGCAGGAACTCAATTCTTCTCTGCTATTCCTAATTTCGTTCAGTATCATCTCATTGGTTTTGGACATTAAATAAGTGAACAGCGTACGTTTTAATGATTCGCAGTGTATGGTCCGCTTGGTGTGTTGTCTAGTGACATTGATAAGAAATATTGATATGGTCACGAAAAAACAAGAAAAATAACAAACCATATATTTTTGCGAGCAATAACCTCCCGATTACCTTTTGTCGAACTAGATACTAGTGTGATATCGAGTATTCGTTGAAGGATTGTGGCTGATCAGTTTCATGCAGGTAGTGGACAATTGTGATATTAATGAAGTCGAGAATTGCGGAGCCAATTTCTCTTCTCACCATTTGAGCTACGACACATATTACCGAACTGCAGTTGATAATCGAGATGTTATACTTGATATTGCTGAGAGTTCCATTCACATAGAGAGAGAGTTCACCCCTAAGGATTTGATAAAAATGTGATATCTCTTGAATAATACAATGTTTTTTTTCTTTGGTGAAATCCATTATGAAATGAGTTGGGAACTAGTAGCTGATGTTAGAAAACCAGGTATAACATCTACAATGAAAACTATGACCTCTTTTGGGCCATCGCATGCAAGCCCCTTATTAGCAATTTGTTGAGGGCCGTCCCAATCAAAGTGTCTTAATTGCCAAAAAAGAACTAATTTTCACCCATTGAAGACCTGTGTTACCATACATGGTATCATAAAATCACGTGTTCAATTTCATAACTCAAGTGGGTGGGGCTAGTGTTCCATGCAAAGATCAGTTCTAAATGTACTCGTTGCACTCACACCGTTGCCGTTGTGAGTTCGTATTTATTGTGTTGGTGAATACTCTTGTGACAAAGTAATGGACACACGTTTCGAATGAGTATCATTCGAATATTCGAAGTATTCAATCAAAATAGACTCTATATAGTCGTCCGGCATTCCTCGTGGAACAATTTCAAAATATAACAGAAATTAATAATATAACAGAAAAAAAATCCACTGAATCAAAAACATTTTGAATTATCCGACGATTTGAGCTCTCTTATCACTCTAGCCAGTTATATTGGATGTTTGGTTTTTCTCGTTGATTTTTTTCAAATACAAAAATGTAAACAAATCATCAGTCATTCTAAACAAATCAACAGATGAAAATACCCGACCATGAAACTAGAATAAATTAACATGAAATTATATCTACTAACAACTATAAAAACTATCGATGGTGAATTTTCGAGTTGAGGGCAGTTTATATAGTTTTTGCTATTCATTATTGAAACGGTCATATTCGATTTTCTTACACGAATGAAGTAAAAATATATACCCAAAACAATTATATTTGTGATATCAGTTACAAATATAAGTGGTATATCATCAACATAGGAAGTTTCATTTCCCAATTTCATGATGATCTACCAGTTAGAAAGTAACTGCTAAAGTCATCAATTCATTCAAGAACAATATGTCATAAACCTCACATGTCATCAGGGTAATTTTTTGGTCGAATAAGCTTGAGTTCAGACAAGAGGGTTTTTGTTGAAAGAACAACAACTAGATATGTTTCTTTAGGATTTGAAAAATATGTCGATCTCTAGAGTAATGAATATCAGTTTCCAATCGATGAACTGCAGAACAAACTTCTCATGCAGTTCACGTACCACTAATGGTATGTTATCTATAAATAGAAATAGTATGGATAGCTCAGACCGTAGAAAAGACACTCGACAATATTTTCTTCACACTCATCTTTTTGTTTGTCTATGAATACCAACAAGTTCCATCTTCTCGCAATATCACTATAATACGGTATGATAATGACTATAGTAGGAACGGTTCTCCATAAATGCCTTAACGTTATTCATATTTTGATATTTTATGATGACAAAGACTTGAATTATTCTGAAATGTACTGCTGAACATTTCCCTTCCATTTTCTAGTAACCCTTGTGGAACATTTGCGAATACGTGCAGTTTGCCGAGCCTTGTGTGGACAAGAGACAACACCTCATTGTACCCTAAGATGTTTTGATATCGCTATTCTCATCACGTTTCTGGCATTCTTTGATACATTCATTCATTTAGGAGATTTCGACCCCCCACTCCCACGAAGGGAGTTCGAAACCATAATGCGAACAAAAACCAGTTATTTCAATATCTAATTCGCTATCCAAATGCCATGTTAATTATATTTTCTGTGATGATCTGAGAAACAAAACAATCTGGAAACGAAATATAAGGCTGCCCTGATGATTATTCGGTCTAGGTGAAAGATGGCACTACTAGTATCATCATCATGTTGTCATTCCCAAATATTCACTTCGAAAACACTGCTTCAATACAGGTAATAGAGGATTTTGTTTTGCAAAATTAGGCAGGAGTTATTTTATTGCATGGATAGTTGCAGTCTGACGTACTTAACCTAAAAACACAAAATACTTACAAAAATTGCGAACGGAAGTGCCGCCTTTTTGTGAAAAACCGTTTGGGCCTGTATCTCCGTAACCGTGCACTTTAGACCCACAATTATCAGGACCTTTTTTATAGATAATTACATTTCCTATCTTTTTTATTCAATAATTTTTTCGTAGCACTTACCGTTCACGACTTATATTATTATTACTTTTTGTTTATTCACTTTTTTACCGATATCTTTTAAAATAATTGTTTGAACAATGAATTATTTATAATAAAACTTTCGAATCGATCAATTTTCTACAACTTTTATTCAAAACTTTTTTCTCTAAAGTTGATATTTTTGAAGTTACAACGCGTTTAATGTTGTACTACCGAGTACAAGGTTATTGAGAACGAAGTATGCATAGCGTAATGATGTAGCGAATCCGATACATAATAAATAAAATATGGATTTTAAAATTTTTTTGATTTGATAAATGATTAATTATTCGAGTTCTTACCTGCAAGAAATAGCGAATACCCATTAAAATTTTTTATTTGTATTTTTTTTATACAATTAAATATTACTATAATTAACTTAAGAACTACTGCCATAATTAAACACGCAAATAAAAGAATGGAATATTCATTGAAGAATATATGTGAAATTTATTTTTACAAATGTACACCAAAATGAATCATATGTCTTCTCTGACCCTTTGGCGTTTCGAGGGTGGTGAATTTTCGATATTGGTTACATTCTCCTCTTC
Organism: Zygogramma bicolorata; assembly: GCA_032362365.1. Classification (NCBI taxonomy): domain Eukaryota; kingdom Metazoa; phylum Arthropoda; class Insecta; order Coleoptera; family Chrysomelidae; genus Zygogramma; species Zygogramma bicolorata. The sequence goes on along the minus strand of JAVJAQ010001076.1, from coordinate 390,536 downwards.
GTTATCTTCGTCAGTGGCATATAAAGATCGTAACGCCTCCATTAATTTGTCGTTAGAATCATCACCCATATCTTCATCGATGTCGCACAATTCTGTGTTGTTGACGATTACTTTCAGCTGATTAGTGCACGTTTCCTCTGTGCAGTTCTCACAGATTACCGTTCAGTCCAATCCTGCTTTTCGGCACCCACAGGCTCTGCCACAGCCAGTTCCGCATTTGTATGAAATGCACTCTAATTGATCTCCCAGATACAAGACGATTGAAATTAACGCGTTGTAACTTCGAAAATATTAACTTTAGAGAAAACAGTTTTGAATAAAAGTTGTAGAAAATGTATCGATTCAACAGTTTCATTATAAACAATTTATTGTTTAAACAATTATTTAATGAGATATCGGTAAAAAAGTGAATAAACAAAAAGTAATAATAATATAAGTCGTGAACAGTGAGTGCTACGAAAAAAATTTGTGGATGAAAAAGATAGAAAATTCAATTATCTATAAAAAAGGTCCTGATAATTGTGGGCCTAAAGTGCACGGTTACGGAGATACAGGCCCAAACGGTTTTTCACAAAATGGCGGCACTTCCGTTCGCCATTTTTGTAAGTATTTTGTGTTTTTAGGTTGAGTACGTCAAACTGCAACTATCTATAAAATAAAATAACTTGCATTATGGACACGAGTAGCTGGCTCCCTATTACCTGTACTACTTGTCAACTTTAATATTGTTAGGATATTACTGGGTTCGTTTATGATAATAATATTCCAAACAACACCAAATAATATTTATCTACAGAGTACTGCATTGACTTATAATACGCTCACAAAACACTCAGATATCTAAATTGGCTAAAACACTCGACACTCTCCACTAGAAAAAAAAAAGCCGTTTTGATAAATTGCCTTCTTTTTCATACCATGTTCGAATAGAGAAGATCCTTCCGAACTACTCTATTTGCACCTCGACGACGGGAATCTTAGTATCGAGAACTTCTGGCGTTATCTCGATTCGCCGATCGAACCAGGTAGAGATTTGCCTTCTTCTATGATGCTCATCGGTGGTGTTAGGGAGTTCCTTTAGATTTCGTGACATTATTCTCCCCTTGATTTTGATGGTCCCGATCGAAAAGTGTTTTGTTATCTCCACTGTAACATTTGAGTTCCTCCTCTTCACTAACGTATGGGGTCCTTCTCGAAAATATGTTATTTTGTGGAAGGGCGTTTAAGCAACACTCGATGTTCTTATTTGAATCCGCCAGTGGCTGCCTAGATATCTAGCATTTATCCTGGTTATCTTCAATCTTTTTCTTATAATTCGCCTGTCAAGCTGTCCCGCAGTTCGTCTTCAAAGTTGTACACTTCTTCTTCTCCAGCACTTGATGATCCGAATACCAAGTTACAGGGCAGACGAAGATCGCTCTTGAAGATTATGCTGCCTGGAGTGAGCTCTGTGGAATTGTGCCCAGCTACTAGGTAGACCAACAATAAAAGTGTAAGATGCCGTTCCCAGTCTTTTCGAAACTATTCCACTCCTTTCGATAGATGTTCTTCCATAGTTCCGTTGAACCTTTCAACCATATTATCAGACTGAATGAGTTCAATCCGAAGTTTCTTCTTCGATCGGAATGTAGCTCCATTGGCACACCAAAGCTTGAGATTGTATATGCTTCTTGATTGCTTGAATGGGCAGGGCATAAATTCAAACCATTCATTGGAATTATCCATGGCAACGAGGATTTACTGTCATCATGGTCTAGCTACATCTCTAGCTATTCGTTCGAGGGAACTCTTACATCGTATTGTTTCATCTCGCCTCTGGATCTTGTTCTGGGGCCTTCATTTGCTTCGCATTTTGAATATCTCGGCCACCATCTCTTCGAATATTCAAGACATGGCACCCAGTACAATCCTTGCTAAATTTCATCCAAGCTCTTGTTAACTTCTACAGCATTCCAAACGCAGGTTTAATTTCGTTGGATCAGACGAATTTGTCTTCTGTCAACCGGAGTGCCAAAATGTTAGCAAATGCTTCTACGAACCGACGGTAGTATATGCAGAGACCTAGGACGAACTCCATGTTCGTATTCTTGTCCCGACAAGTCAACAGAAAATATTATAGTTTCATCTTAGATTCAAACTCACAATGGGTTTACTAAACCGACTGCCTCTTATCGCCTTTTACGTTCTTTTCTCAGTTAGGATGCCGTCTGTTGAAAATATGTGGCCCAAAAAATTCACTCCTCTATCGAAAATGAGAATGTCTACGAATTCAGTTCCAGGTTGGTATTCCCGAATCCTAAGAACAGTTCTTGCAAAGTTTGCAGAAATGAGCGCAAGCAGAAGCACTGACTTATAATTCGGTCTCAACTGACCGATACCGCCAACATTCTCTACAGAAATAATGTTGTTTCGATGAATTTCCTTCCTATTCATACTTTGTTCGAATAGAGAAGATCCTTCCGGACTTGTCTATTTCTACCTAGACGACCAGAATCTTCCTATCGAGAAATTTTTGCGTTATGTTGATACGCCGATCAATCCAGGTAGAGAATTGTTTTTAATGATGATCAATATCGCCAAATTATTCAGTTTTTGTTTGACAGTTATGTAAAGAAAACAACTTTTGTTTTGTCAAACTTGGGAACTGTGCTTTATTAAAATCATCTACAAAAAACTAGACAGATTAATTCGAATGCGCGAATGCGATCGTACCAACATTCTTGATGTTGAGCGTCCAGGCCGTCCAAATTACAGAGAGTATCATGCATAGTTGCTGAAGCGAAAGTGGTCATACTTCATCAAGATGTGCTTTTTCACCAAGTTAACGCATAATCGCACACATGTCACAAAGCGCAATATCCAATGAATTGCGCTACTACTGAGTTCCTGAGCTACCGTATTCTCTTCAGATTTGGCCCCATTCTACTACTCATTATCACCAGACTTGAATAAGAGGTTCGGTGGTGTTAGTAATTCAGGTGGTGGAAAGAGTTTCTTTACCTCCAGCTTTCGTATCAGTCAGAGGTAATTGAAATTGGAAAATCGTTGGATGGAGAGAGCATGAAGATGAGTGTGAAAATAAAACGGCTATCGAAAGTTTCGTTATCTTGCTTGGGCCGACCGACTACCCCTCGTGACCCACCCTCGTATAAAACCAATAACTGATTCAAAATATACACGAATACATTCAACATCATATTTTCTCACTCCACCAAGGGAAGAGTAAAGTCTCAGTATTCATTTCTCATTAGTTATCAGCAAAGATATACGATGGTGGTCTGCAAAGTTTCCGACCTAACGAAGAGAGAAGACAGTTTTTTGATTCTTTATTTTTATTTTTCAACATAATCTCCTTGTAACTCTACACACTCCTCCCAGCGATGCCCCCATCTCTGTAACCTGTCCAAATATTACTCGGCGTTTTTCTCTGCAAAATAATTGTTTACGAAGGTGATTGCTTCTTCATTTTACGAAAATCTTTGTCCTCCGGGCGCAATTTTCAGCTGAGGGAACGAAAAGAAGTCGCTTGGGTCTAGATCTGGTGAGTAAGGCGGATGGTCAATCAGTTCGAACCGTAATTCGTGGATTCTCGCCAGGACAACCGCTGAGGTGTAAGACGGTGCGTTGTCTTGGTGAAAGACAAGTTCTGCATTCAGCTTGTGAAGTAATGATGCGTAATATGCTCCTGTAATGGTTTTTCCTTTCTGAAGATAATCAATTGAAATAACACCATGACTATCCCAAAAACAGTCGCCATCACACCAGCAGAAAATAACAGTTTTTGCTTTTTTTGGAGCCGGTTCTTCCTATGCAGTACACTGTTCGGACTGTATTTTTGTATAATGTATATAATTTATATAATATATAATCGGGCGTATAATGGTGTATCCAAGTTTCATCTACAGTAATTATTCAGCGACAAAACTCGGATTCATTGCGCCTAAACTGCGCCAACAGAGCGTTGGAAATGTTCATTCGAACACGTTTTTGGTCTAACGTGAGCAAACGCTGATTCAATATGTGACAAACATGTTCCTTTGACATGTTCTGTTGAACGTTCATCGTCTGCCAAGCTCTTACGGCTACGTTTGAATTGAGCTGCTCAAAAATTCACTGTGGTAAATGATGGCGTAGAGTCCTCATACACGGAATTCAACTCATATTTGATTTGCGTATGCGTATTGCCTTTCAAAAATGAATATTTAATGATAGCTCGATACTCGATTTTGTCCATTTTCATATAAACACTAATATCAACTTACTCAAACGCCTCTTACACAAAAATTGCGCGTATAAAATGCATGAAACTTTAGCGAGTTACTGTCAACAGATGAATGAACTCACTTGCTTTCATTTACTAGTGCTGCCATCTTCACATTGAGGTCGAAAATTTTTCAGACCACCCTCTTAGAATTAGCTCAAAAATAAATCTATTTCTGTTGTGCCAGCGTAACTATGTATTCAGAAAAATATTTTGTTATCTTCAAATAGACTCATTCTCTACTAAAGCATCTGAGTCGATATTCAATGATTCACGGAAGTTGGTCCTGATTTTTACCAAATGCACTGAAACTGTTTATTGAGAGAAAGGTGAAAGTTTGACTGTACGTATCATACACATCCTACGCTTAATGCTACTGATTTATTCGGATTCATCCGCAGGCATTAATTTTTTTACTATGAAAGTCTATGTTCATGCTGGTTATATACTTGTCCTCCATAGCGAAGAAACAAAGCAAGGAAAGCAATTGCAAAAGTGAGAACGTCAATGGCCAAGGATTATGGAATACACCTGAGGAAGTTTCCCCAAGAAATAAATACAAATCAATTTTTATTGTCACCTTCTGAACTCTTTCGGTGTGATATATTTAAAAAAAATCTTCGAAATTGTTTCGGAACTTCGGAGATTCGGAGATTCATTTCGATTCATTTCAGTGGAAAAAGTGTATATTGATTTCTCTTCAGAACTAACCATGTCACTAATAGCTTATGTTAATAAAGTGCTGAAATTGTGTCATGTTTATGTTGGCAACCAGAGTGATTTGGGACGATCTCTATGCCGGTTCATTGCGAATATGGTTTGACTTTTTACGTCATTATCAATATGAATATATTCGAGAATGCATGCGAATGAATGAAGTCAATGAATTCAGAAGGTGGAGATGTCATCATGATTTGTGAATTTGTAGCATTTTTTTGGAGATTGAGAAAAACCTGTTTCAGAGACCCATCAATAGATATGAATTATCTTCAACTCCATCAGTTCAAAGAGAAATGCTCATATTATAAAACCATATATTTTTTCATTCAATTTCATTGAGAGCGGCAGGAAAAACTCCATTCATCAATACGTATGAAATCATTGCAGAACGATAAGCTCTCGCTGTCTACAACACAATTGAGAACAATATGATTCCATCTTTGGAGTTAAACAATAAAAAAATAGAATAAATATTCGTGAGGGAAACGTTGCAGCAACCAGTCTTTTTCGATTTTTCTGAAGTTGTTTCACTTTTCATTCAGAAAAATATATAACGTAAATATTGAAGGAAAATATTCACTCATTACATTGGTAGTGATGAGTTCACAGTAGGAATACCAATGATTTCTTCGATATAAATATAGATGTCAATTGCAAAATTCGTTTCTCAAGTATATGTTTTTTCATTCAACTTTTCTATTCTTTCAATATTTTTTGTATTTCCATCATATTCATCCGTTGAACTCTCTAGTCGTTTATAATGACAGACATTATGAGCTAGGATTCAAAAGAGAATACTTTTTGGGTGTTTACATCTTTATCTTTCATTCATATCTCGAATATTGGAATTGATTTCATGACAACTTTTCGTCATTAAGCATTGCCATTACTGGCAGCGTTAATTCAAAATTCCGGAATGAACCTGTGGATATGATGCCACAAGCTATTCCTAGTTCGAATGGTTATTGTGAAACTATTGATTTTATTGAACCCTAGAAAAGTGCTTTCCATACTTAACCAGTAGTTGTTGAACTGGCCTTGTGAAATCAATTTTCGTTCTCTTTTCATTGTCAACGATGCGAATATAATTACTTCCATTGAATGACTAAGGAATTGTATCATTAATGTTTTTCAACTTCGTAGGTTGAACTTTTCCTAGAGATCAACACCAGACTGATATTTTTGCACTCGACGGGCGTTTCGCTAACAAGGTTAGCATCTTCTGGAAGATAATCTACCGAAGATTCCAATCACATCATTCAATTCGGTAGGTACCTTTCAATTTTTTTAATATGATAATTGCTTCGTAAAACATTCTTATTCTGATATAAATACTTTTTGTGTATTTTCAAATCAATGATATGAAGGGAGGAGTGATTGTCGAGTAATTATTTCAATGTAATATTCCATATATATATATATATATATATATATATATATATATATATATATATATATATATATATATATATATATATATATATATATATATATATATATATATATATATATATATATATATATATATATATGATGAGTTGTATTTTCGGGTTTCTTTCCGTGTTCTCTGGACCAATTTTTGTAAATCTTGTGTTCCCTGAAGATGATAATTGTCACAACGTTTCGGCAAAGTCTCATTCGCCATCTTCTAGGTGATGATTGGGTTTCGTCCTCCGAACTCGACTTCGAACTCATCATACTTCGTCCGTGAGAATCTTCATGCTATTTTTTTTTTTTATATATATATATATATTATATACATATATATATATATATATATATACAGAGAAAGTTATTTGCTATGAAGCAAGATGAATCGATGAATCAGGAAACTGATGAAAAGATTATCAAATTCTCTGGTCTATCACAATTTGCATTCAATTCGAAATGCCCACCACAAGATAGCTAGCTATTTCTGGCTTTGGCCTTCATCAGCTGTGGGTTGGCATGGTCCTCGTATCGAAGACAAACTGTGATAGATATCCAGAGGATTTGAAATGAATCGTGCCTTTACGGCAAGCGACACATAAGTGGAACCACCTAGGGTGTAACACTATAAGGAAATGCTGTCATAGTTTTCCGTCAGTGGTGAGTGACACTTCGCCACATCAACTAACAACTGCGTTTGCAGAAATAATGACAAGCACTCTCAGAGTGTTATCGAAAATCGAATCCACAAATGTATCTGAAATGATACAAAGAGAAAGTTATTTGCTATGAAGCAAGATGAATCAGGAAACTGATAAAAAGATTATCAAATTCTCTGGTCTATCACAATTTGCATTCAATTCGAAATGCCCACCACAAGATAGCTAGCTATTTCTGGCTTTGGCCTTCATCAGCTGTGGGTTGGTATGGTCCTCGTATCGAAGACAAACTGTGATAGATATCCAGAGGATTTGAAATGAATCGTGCCTCTGGATATCTATCAAAGTTTGTCTTCGATACGAGGACCATACCAACCCGCAGCTGATGAAGGCCAAAGCCAGAAATAGCTAGCTATCTTGTGGTGGGCATTTCGAATTGAATGCAAATTGTGATAGACCAGAGAATTTGATAATCTTTATATATATATATATATATATATATATATATATATATATATATATCCCTCATTTAGCACAAAGAGCTAATTACACACATATAAAATAAAACACATAACAAAAAAAAATACAAAACACATTCAACTTGAGCTAATCACAGTTAAAATGAATGTTGGAAATTTATGCAATAACACAAAGTCAGTACTTAAATATATACAGGTCACTTCAACATATGACGCTTCAAACTTGTCTTGAAGGTAAAGAGAGAGGTTGCCTCTTGAATAGATAAAGGTAATTCATCGAAAGCATTGAGAGCTCTGAAAAATATGGAATTTTGTGACGAGCTTTTCAACAGTTGTGGCACATGAAAATTACTTCTGTTTCTTGTTTGATATGGGTGCATCAGGTAGTTATAAATTATTTTATCAAGACGATATGGAGGTGCTACACCCATCTTAATTTTATAAATAAATACTAATGTCAAAAATAGACAGTATTTGGTAACAGACATCCAGTTCAGCGCTGCTAGCATATGTTGAATAGATTCACGTCGATTACAAGATAATGGTATTCGCATTCCTCTATTTTGTAGCTCTTTAGTCTATATATCTCATTTTGTTTTAGTAAATACAATATAGTTCCATAATGGTTGAAATGAGGATGATCCAGCTCCATTCGTTTTCGATAAATATGCTGTAAGAATAACAATAAAAATCGTTTTCTTTTGTTTAATCCCATAATGGATATTTTGGAAAAAAAAAATTTTTCAACAGTATTTCTTCAGTGTAGTATCAACATCAGACGAAACAATAAGTGAATATACGATATTACTGGTATCTTGATTCTTTTCGTATTCTGCTCGATTCTGGAAAAAAATATATTTCTTTACCTGCGCTTCAGTCAAGGAATGAAAATTTGAAACTGAGTTCGGTTTTGTTTGATCCGGCTGAAACATTACATCAAATTGAGGCTGAAATTGACTTTTCTTGGGTAATTGATGAATAAAACGAAGCAAGTGAGAAAACACGATCACATGGAGATATTTTCATTCTTCACTTTTTGAAAACAAATCACTCGAGGATCATGCTGTACTTAATTATTTGCTTTCGTTTCATTTCAATCATACGAGATTTAATCCTTATCAACTGATGATGTTCGACAGAGAAAACATGTTTCCGAAATTTTGCGAATTCTTTTTGAAAAACTCGTGAAATTCTTGACAGAACACCTGTATTCTCATTCTTCGATAAATGGAGTGTTGAACAGAAACAGATATACTTACTTTGCACCAGTTCAGCCAGAAGAATTCGGTATTATATGTGCTGGATATTCGGCAGAAATATACTTTTTCTACTACGATGTCACTTACCCCAATTAGAGGTCTGGTTAGTTGTTTCTGCGGGCATTTTCCTAAATAAATCAAAGCCCACAGTACGCATAAAAAATTCAGACAATCCAAGTGAAAGCCATTTCCCATAAGAAAAGTGCGGAGTCCTTTGTGACCTGGTGTATTTTTACGACGATGCTCACTGGTAATATATTTTTCTTTGTTGACATAACATCAGGGGCGGTCTGAAAGGTTTAGTAAGTGAACTTTTTTGGTCTGTATCGGAATATGTGGTGGAAGACGGATTTTCATTGAAATAGAAATGTTATTGTAATTGAATGAATTGGAACTAATGTGATTTCAATTGAACAGTTTACGAAAAACCTATACGTGTTTTACCATGTAGCTTTTTTGTTAACTGTCTAATCAGAATCACCCAATAAAGTATTATTTGATTATCTTGGATAATAATCATGTATGTGCCGAATCTATCAGTTTAATGAAAAAAAGTCATTATTTGTCATTAGTAGAACCTCGAAAATGGTCGATTTTATTTTGAATGCAATATTTACACTATTCCATCTCAAATTGTCTCAATTTGTAGGGCTCCGTCACGCTATATTACTGAATTTGGTTTCTCAATTCAAATTCTGATTTATTGAGTCTATTAGCCTAAGAGCCGGCGATCGCCAGATTTTCGTTATTTTATAAAAGCTGAAAGTTCATCTGCGCGTGTCCCCAACAAAGGTGAAAACAATCAGCGACTGTGGAGTTTGGATCTTGGTTGCTTGGCCAGGAAACAGACAGCAAAGATTCTTATCCAAGTCATGTGTTTTCTTATATATTTCTTACGGATGTCATAGCTTCAAGCGCACATTTTCTTGATTACTTATACATAACGTCAAAAGATGGCAAGCAATTCAGCAACAGATGTGAAATAATTTCATCAATATCTTAGATTATTCATATTTTTATAAGTACTTTCAGGATTGGACTATTATTTTCCGTATAAACTTCTATTGTTAACACTCCTGTGAAGCTTCATCATCTTTCTGCCAATATTTCAGTCAAACCATTTTATCAAACTGACAAATAGATATCTGCACCTACTTTACCCTTCAGAAAAGATAAATTTCTCTTACATTGACAAGTAAACAAAAATATCGACATTATAGGCAAGATGGCGTCACAAAAACCCTTCAAATACTGTCAAACCTAAGTATAATTATGATTTAATGAAGTTGAGGGGTGTCTGGCAGCGGGTTGAAACCAGAGTAAGTGTCTGGCAATGGATGATGTGATTTCTAATATCATTCCGAAGAAGATATGAAAAAGCTGAGCTTTATACTTTGACGAAAGTGAGGTACTATTTTATACGCCTTTGCTACCTGGTATCTGAAGAAGTAACTATCATCCAAACTTCATAGTCGCTGATCGTTCTCACCTGTGTTAGGGGAATACGCAGAGAAACTTTCAGCTTTTATAAAATAACGAAGGTCTGGCGGACGGGGGTCTTGCTCTATATAGCCTATTACAATAAGAGATTAGACCAGCCAGGTAGAATGGCACACAATATGTGTTATATCTATACTAATATACCTAAAAAAATAGACTAACTAATTTGCAACCTTTGAAATCAATCACAATCACATAATCAATAACAGTTACATCATTAAAAACGAAGTTTCAAATGACAGCTTAAAAAAGGTGTTCAGCTAAAAACATTGGGAATCGTACATTTGAAATTAATTGCGGTGAACATCCATCAGTAGAGAAACAGTCAAAGCTATGATCGGCTTTTGAGGTAGTACTCAAACTCGTGCAATGTATAGAAGCAGCCTTTGATTAGAATATCTTTCAACATGCGTTTAAAGATCTCTGGGCTTCTGCATGCCTTCAGAATTGACGGTAGAAGATTGAAAGAGGACAACCAGCGATATTCGGAGATTTCCTTTGGAACAAATGAACTCCCCTTTCAATGATGAGGTCAGTTTTGTTCCTTGTGTGATGCTGGTGGGTATCACAATGTCTCAAGTAATTGTTTCTATTAGAAAAAATGAACAGCAATAGTTTCGAAATGTATATCGACATAACAGTTAATCTTTTTTTACTCCTGAAGGTTTCTCTACAGGACTCTCCATAAGGCAAATCAAAAATTCTCCTGATGATTCTCTTTTGTAGGATGAACACTCGTTGTGTTTCGATCGCCTGTTCCCATACCACGATACCGTAGGAAATATAGGTATAACCAAGAGCGTAGTAGGTGTTTAACAAATAATCCGTGTCCAGCATATTTTTCAGTGTGTTGATTACAAAAAAGCACTTATTCAGTTTATTGCAGACGCTATCTATTTGTGTAAATGACAAGTTGCAGTCTATTTGTATTCCTGAAAATTTGACCGTTTTGGAGATAATTATGGGGGTATTTTCAAATGAAATTTTGGGGTTGGATGGTGACTTGTATTTATTATAAAACTCCACGCACACTGTTTTTTCATGGTTGATCATTAATTTGTTTTAACAACACCAGGCTTTGAATTCTTCTTAAATAACAATGATTTTTTCACTAAGTCTTCGCTGTGAGTGATCTGATACAGTTATAGATGTATCATCTGCATACATCAGGACATTGCCCATACTTATGTGATTAGGTAGATCATTAATAAAAGTGAGAAAAATTAGGGGACCAAGTACACTCCCTTGTGGAGTTCCAAGGTCGTTGTCGAACTCATCCGAGTTGACATCACCTAGCTTGATCACAAACTTCCTTCTTTCGCGAATACCGAGGTCATCTAGTTTTCTCGATACGAATGTGCTATCCACGGTATCAAACGCACTTGTGAGGTCGAAAAAAAGTGTAACAACGTATTCACCATCATCCATTTTATTGCTAACTTGTTGTATATATTGTATAATACCAGTTTTCGTTGATCGCATAGCTCTGAAGCCATGTTGATTATCGGATCATATACGAAATTTTTCAAGAAAATTATTTATTCTGCTGGCAAGACATTTTTCGATGATTTTGGATAAATTACTTAATATAGAAATTGGGCGATAGTTTTCGCAATTGAATGGATCGTCTTTCTTGTATATTGGGATCACCGAAGCCAATTTTAGACTTGTTGAAAATTTTCGTTGCGTTACTGATATATTGGTTATGTTCGCTAGGATTGTGGCAAAAAACTCGGCACTATCCTTGATCACTGAAATTGGAATCTCATCCAGTCCAGTTGTTTTTTCATTTGGTAATTGTTTAATAATTTCAATCATTTCATTTGTGGTTACTGGCAAAAAAAACATTGAATTTGTATTGTGAACGACCCGTGTGCAATCAGTGGAAATAACAGGTCCAAAATGCTTATTGAGTTTGTCCTGGACAGCAGTTGAAAAGAACTGACCGAAAGTAGAAGCCATTACTTCACGATAGGTGATAATTTACCCGTCGTTTTTATGTATTTCTTCAATGGTTTTTGATTTTTTTCATTACCTCTAACCTCATTCACCAGGTTCCACACTGTTTTTTGTTGGTTAGTGGAATCAATTATTATTTTATTGAAGTGGGCTTTCTTTTCCTGCTTAATTTTTGTTTTCAGTTTCTTTTTTCAATTCTTTATACTTCTGACTAACATTTTTATCGTTAATTCTTTTACGCAACCAATCGATGTTTTTCAGTTCTTCTCTTTTGTTTTTCAATTCCTCTGAAAAATTAATATTCTTCATACTCGATCTGCTTTTAACTTGTAACGATTTACGCGGAATTGCACACTTGAGACACCACATGATACTTTTCTAAGAAATCATCAAAGACAATATCGACATCTCCGATACAGTTGATACCATGATCAATTTTCGTGAGGTAAAATTTGAACTCGTTTCTCGTGTTGTCATCAATTTTTCTAAATGAATATCTTTCCGGCTCCATGACTGTCTTTTTTGTAGATGAAGCGAGACAGCACTCGGTTATTCGGGTATAGTGATCTGAAATCCCTGGATCTAGGTTAGTTGGTTTTACAAGCTCTGGTTTATTCGTAATAACATAGTCTATTGATGAATAGCTCGTCCCATTAACTGTCGTGAAAATACGCGTATACTCATTGATGAGTGACGACAAACCGAAAGAGTTAAAAACGTCTTTTAGTATTTTACTTCCAATGCTGTTGCCAAATTGGTGTATATTGAGATCACCACATAGGAGCAAGAATTCAAATTCTCTCAGCGTCAGTGATAGTATTTCAGACAGGCGCTCGAAAAACATATTGGTGCTCTTCGTGTCGTTTGAAGGCGGCCTATAAATATTAATAATGCAGCAGCTTTGGCTATAACATACAGCAGTATATTCTATAATCGATTCAACAGATAGTTGAGTAATGAAATTCAAGGGCCTACATAATGTAATAATATCGCTTCGACAAAATATTGCAACCCCGCCATCTGTGCGATGTGAACGACAAAAATCACTTACTAAATCAAAATTATTTGTGTATACTTTGGAGGTTCAATTCAGTTAGCCAATGTTCACTGAATAACAAGAAGCAAAAATTGTACTCACTTATGAAACATTCAATTGAGTTCAGTTTGTTCGATATACATTGGATGTTCATATTCAGGATCCTAAGGGTTTCAGAAACATCCTGATCACAGAGATTAGAACAAATGCTAGCATTCAGGAAATCGCTTGGTCCATAGTTTGGGTTTCCACCCGCGAGTTTTTTGGAAAAATGTATCGACGAACAGCACACTCCGCAGGCCATATTTCCAGATTGTATGCTTCTTGTATCATCGACATTGGAAAGGATACTTCAGAGGAGTCCGTGGATTGGTCCCTTTTTTCAATTTTTTCACAAACGAAATTTATTGCTGGTGCTGATTCTTTGAGAAAGCTGCTTAGAGATTCCACATTCTTGAAATTGTTTTCACCGAGTTCGACTTGTTTTTCCCAATTACAAGGTTTTGTTTATATTTATTCCTATGATGAGTCATCGAGTTCTTGTTATCTCCCGCAGGTGAGTGTGTTGTAGTTTTTATAGTAGATTCTCTCTGGTAGGTTGCTGTGTTTTTTTAACACCTGTGAATAAGTACTGTTGATAGGTGGTGTGGGTGTGGACATTTTAGCTTCCTGTAGTGCCGATTCCTTTTCCACTGTTGATATGTTAACGTTCTGCTTGTGGTTGCTAGATGTCGACTGTGTACTTTGTGAGAGTTGTTTATTTAATAGATTTATTATTGTTTCTTGATCACTGATGCGCTTTTCAAGATGCTGGATGAGATTTTTCATGAGGTTTACTTCATGACTCACCATTTTGATCTGATAGTGATTGTTTATACATCCTTGTCGGGAGCACTCTAATATGGAAGATACCCTGGAACACGAGTCGTGAAACTCATCTTTCTTTTCGTCTTTCACGTCACAGTATTCCTTGATGAATTTTTTTACCATTTCATTGGTCACATTGCTACTGGGTGCTGTTTTATTCACAAACAAGTTCATTGATTCACTTTTAGTCAGTTTATTCAGCTCGTTATTAATGGACTTGTCCACACCGGCCGCCATATTGTATTGAATCCCTCCAGATGATCGTCAGATTATATTTCGTTTTTCGTTTTGTAACATCTATGATAGTAACGAACTCAAATTATATGTGTGTATAATTGTTTACACTATTTGATCCGCCAGGAATCGGTAATTGCAATCATCAACGTTCTCCTTTCAATGACCGCATAATCATAGATTCAATTATGTTAACAAAATGCACTATTTCGATAACAGCGTATTTTTGATATTTCCAGTATACGGGATAGGACAATAGGCGAATCGGCTAATATTATTGATTTAACGATGAGATTGGAGCCTTTGGTGTGAAAGTTGGAACTAGAGATCAACTAACCTAACACTAAACTGATATTATTTGTACTTCACGCGCATTTCGTTAAAAACGTTAGCATACTCAGCAGAAACCCTAGAAGACTAGGGTTAGCTTTTTATATGCTTTATATTCGAAGGTGGTGCAAGAACTATCTGCAAAGATTTTTGATCCAATAAGGACTTCATCTGTTCTATCAATCATTTTGGATGATTTATAAACAATAATGTGAAAAGCGGGATGAAGGCTATTTTTTCATTCTGCTATTTCTAGACTCTCGAATGCATCGATTAGCCTTGCGTTCAAGCACATGCTCAATCTGTTTCAGATTGCTTTCACTAATTCTGTGGTAATTGTCCAGAGCATGTTGGGCGACAGTGGAGTTTTCTACACCTTCGTATCTCATGTGTGCGAAATTCTCTTTGAAACGGGTTTTTATAGCTCGTCGGTCCTTTGCCAATTTATTTATTGCTGCAATCTTGACAACTGATTTCGTAAATTCCCGACTTTTCTTAATATTAGTGAGTTATCAATTCACATAAAAATATATTCGAATATATCAGGTTGTAGATTTGACGTCTAGAATTTGAAACCATAATTCGATACTGGCAATGAAAAAAAAATTACCGAAGTCGTTCGTTAACACGAAGTAGTGACTTCCAATAATTAAAAAACTAATTCCTTCCATATCATCATACCTCGAACAAGACTGAAGCGAACGAAAAGCAGTCATTGCGCCATCTGTCATAGACGGGGAATTCCAAGAGCAAACCAATTTGCCCGTTCCTCGTAAATGTAAAAACATTCGACATACTCGCTGGGCGTACTTGGAGACTAGCGATAAATCAAATCGTATTTTGAACAATTCATTCAGGCCAGTCCCAACTACCAACACTGGACTGAGACGTTTAAAAAACAAGTACTTTCCTGGCTAATACCACGAAGGGGATTGGATTATATCCGACCGGTGCCAGTGCGGATTTCTTCATAGAAGGAAATGCCTTATATATATGCTTCTGGCGATACAAATGCCGGAATTGATTTTCAATTATTGGAACGAACACACTAGCCAGTCTTCAAGTACGCCCACCGACCATATCGAATGTTTTTCCAAGATGATGGATTCAACGCTGTTTAATAAATTTTGTTGAAATCTATATTTCCAGACACTCCTTAATTTTTATCGTTACCGAAATAGCTTCCAGTGACAGTAAAGTGGAGCATCAACTCAATATCTAAGACTAATGATATATTTATCATATACAAATATTGTATAGGACTGAAAATAAGTAGTTGTACATCCTTGACAATAAACACACTTCGTTTCTTCCAAATATCTAAACTAATGATCAACTACCTTATGTTATCACTCAGAAAATTATTATTTTTTGTAATGTGTGAGATTGTTATAGCGTTCTTTCGGCAGGTATAGACAAATATATGTTTTCGTCAACCTTTATGATGAAGTATATGATCCAGATTTTTTTCAACAATCAAGCATATTCATCACGAAACTTTCCTGTTTCAGTGATTTCCCAGTTGAAAAAGACAGTAAATGGCAGGACTGATCCTTTGGTTGGATTCAACTATGTCAGAGGGAGTGGGATATCAGAGATTGAAAAACTGAATCAATACTTGATACAAACCAAAACAACTTCTAGATATTTCTTTCCTTCATGAACTAATTTTATCAATTATATTATCAATGGATATTCACTTATGATTTGAAGAAAAGTTCTTACTAGCAAACTTTCAACCAGCATTGAGTTATTAACGAGACCATCAAAATTATTTGCATTGATACCATTCACAGTTCAGTTGATACGAATTATTCATGTACAGAGTGTTGGAATAGATTTTTAAATGTATTGCTAATCTTGTATTATCATTAAATTTGAAATATACCGTTACAATTTAGCAAAAGAATAATTGAAGAAGAGTCGAATAATAGATGCTAATACATTCCAAAATGTCTACTTCATTCACTAAAAATCTAAAAAATCCAATATTTTTTCTGAATAACCGTATGTTTCATATTTCTATATTGTGAACTTGCTTCCTGAATACCATTACGTAAATTATGGAACTGAGGAAATATCGAAATATACGATATTTGATTTTTGAGCTATTCGCCCAAATATTACAGATATCAGAAAATGCTCATGAACCGATCAATTGAATTCCCATAGGCATGTTTTCCTAGGAATCGGATTGAATCTTTCAACCTCATCCTGATTCGTAGTAAGTTACATAACGTTCAAATAAAACTGCGGTTGAAATGCGGTTTCTCAATTGAACGGTTATCATAATAACAATCATGAAATCTCTACAATTGTGTATGATATATGACGGAAATGATGCAGCTGGATCTTGCTGTATTCACACATGTTTTTCACATTCGAACGCTTCACTTATCGATTAAACTGATTGAATAACTGAAATCATCATATTTCAATGCACATGATTGGATCATAAGATTCAAATAGTGAAAAATAATTTTCACAGTCTAAGAGACGGAATTGAGGTCGATCTTTATCCATATGTTTACCGGATGAAACATACTTTTAGTAAGGTTTCATAAATAGACGAATGCTCCTATAATGGCTTGCTTATCAAAATGTGGTCCAGACTATATACAGTGAGATTCAAAGACTTCCACCATATGGAAAACTCATTTTTCTTATCGATTTGCAAGAAAATTTTATTCCTCATAAAAATTGGTGTTCTGCAAAATTCTTGCATATGGGTTGTCAAAATTTAAAATTTCCGGAAAGTGTACAGGAGAGAACGAGAAATAGGAATTCTGAACAGGTGTGAACCACATCTTATTTTTGACATAATCAAAAAGTTCATTCAAAGTAGTTTACTTTTGATCAAAATTCTATTTTCCGTTCTCCCCTGTACACTGTTCGGATATTTGAAATTTCGACAACTTATATGCAAGTATTCTGTAGAAAATTCCGTTTCCTCCTGTTCATAAGTGTTTTTTTGTTCATAGAATAAAACGTACGCCTCGCCACTTACGAGAGATTTTGAACAGATCGGTGACACATGGAAATCGTTGTATTCGTACCACGTTTCGGAGTGAGGGTGTCGACTGTAAGCCGTGTAGTGTCCGCTGTGCGTAGTGCCGCTATGGTTGTAGAGCGCGTAGAGTTTGTAAGGGCAATGGGCTCCATTGGCTGCAGCGTAATTGCTCATGTCTAAACCTCCCAACGGAAAATCGATGGTGACATTCAATTTTCCTCTGGATCTCTCCGTTGGAGAAAAACGTTTGAGATGGATCACCAACACACGAGGGAACTTGTGGATCGATAATGACTTCGTGCATTTTCGCCTTTCTCTACACTTGGAACACGTCGGCTTCTCATCCCCATCCAACGTCTCCTCTCTGGTGAAAGAATCCAAGAACTGTGATAATTTGAGTTGATCGGTTCTCTGTGGAATAGGTAGCGACAGGTCCCAAAAGGGGTCGAAAGTTACAGAACAGTAACCAAAATGTGTGCATTTTAACGTCGATTTTAATTGGCCGACGAAGATATCTACTATATACGAGTTGTCCATGGGCAGGTACCTCGACCATGATTCTTGTGCTTTCTCGGTGTTACTCAACCAAGATTTCCGAGCGTTTTCAACGTCACTTGAATTTTCATTAGTTTCAATCTGAATACGTTCAAGTTTTTCCTTTCTCCTTCGATTTACGTTTTCATGTAAACCCTTCAATAAATATCGTAAGAACTCCTGGGCATCTTGTTGGGTGGAACCATCGAAGCGAGGGGCGAGATTTTAGATTTGGATTTTCAGTAATGCTATTAGCTGAATTATCTGAATTATCTGACCATAATTCCCTTATCAGCTTGGCGAACGTTTCTACTAGGGTTTCTTCCGAATTAGAAATGTTGTTGGTAATATCCTCCATGAAGTCTTTTCTCCTGGAATATTCCATCAACCATCGTGTGTTTGATAAGCATTGGATCACACTGTTCATAAAACAAGTGTTACCTATGTTCTTCAAACCTTTCAGACCGAGAATTTCGATAGACCTCAGTTTTTCTTTCCCAAAAAATTTTGTCATTTGCTCATGTAGGGTAGGGTTCGATAAGGAGCTCGTGTTTAATGTGACATATTCATTTTCTACTCCATCCAATTAATCAGCTACCATAATTTTCTCGTATTTTTTAAAAATCTTTTCTGAATTTTTGCGATCCGGACAGTTTCTAAAGATTGTTTCACGAGATAATTTTGGGTTTACAGAATTTCCTTCATTCATGGGAACCAAAAATAATTCACCAAGAATTAATTTATTTTCATTTTCTATTCATTCATTCTTTTCATTGTTATAATTTTTATTTTTACTTGTGATTTTATATTAAGGAATAAATTGAAAATCTCAGTATTCTGTAGAACACCCATTTTCATGAGGAATGAAATTTTCTCACAAATCGATAAAAAAGAAGTTTTCCGTATGGTGGAAGTTTTTGAATCTCACTGTATATAGTCTGGACCACATTTTGATAGGCAAGCCATTATAGGCATATTCCTCTATTTATGAAACCTTATAAAAAGTATGTCTCATCTGGTAAACAGATAGGTGAAGGTCGACCTCTATTCCGTCTCTTATACTTTCAGTGCAAGAGTTAGTTATAAAAATCGCTACTGAACTATACATCAACGGTACATTATGGTGCGATTTGAATTGATTCTTTTACGAGAGGATGAATGTTTTTTTTTTCATTCAATTGGACGAAATGAAATTACTGCGAAATAGTCCCATTCAAGTTCTATTCATGCCTCAAAATAATTTTCAACGTACATATCACACGTGAACGAAAATGTTCATATCAGATGGAAATATGCAACAAAAACATTTCCTTTTGTTATCAGTAGATTAGTAGATTTGAGCATGAAGGTTATTGGTTGAATATAGGACTATTAGTATGCACTTAATTTCGAATATCACAAAAGGTAATGGTCTGAGCCACGCTAGGAATAATAGTGATTCGTATTTTCAACAATGAAATATATTTATGTTGTTTGGTTATATGATTAACGACATCCTCATAATTTTTGAACGTCATTATTCTTTGAAAAGTATAGTAATGATATAATTTGAAAGGTTATACAGCAATTTCTGACGATGAAATCAAATTTCGATAATGAGTTCAGTGGTTCCATCTTTTCCAGCAACGAAATTCGTAGATACTCAGAACATTTCATTTTTAGCCGAGATAGGAACAATTTTAGAACAGGTTAACTTGAAAATATCCTGAATAAGTTATTCAGTGAAATAAAATGAGAGTGAAGAACAATTTAATTCATTCATTAATGAACAAACCTTCAGAGGAAAAAAATCTCAGGAACACGTGAATTTTCACTGAAATGTCTTAATACCTTTTCTCTTAATCAATTTGAGAGTTGTAGAATTGAAAAACCGATGAAATGACACATTCTGAAAATATATCCGTTCTCATATCGAGTATCCAAGAAAAAAATCCCAAGCAAAATAAAAAAAATTCTTCGAAGATTCATGGAATGTTTTTTTCCTCATACTGGAACTATTGCGAAAAAATATTGACGTTGAAGAGTAGATAGTCCACCGTAGATCTCCTTATATATAGCCTGCTATTTTTATGTAACTACCACTATAAAGAAAACAGAGTTCATCCATAATTCAATGACTTGGAGGAGACTTAGCTAACCACCTATGAACCCATATTATTAACACCACTGGTCATTTTTGCATTTCATATTCAGTTATAGTGGAATTCCGATGAATCTTTCGAGTTCTCCTCCAATTCAAGTTTTGTCACATCGGAGCTATTGCGATATATGAGTTCAAAAATGAAGAGTGATCAAAACTTGATTACCATGTGAAATAAAGGGAAAGCTTGGGTAAAACAGGACGCCGTGGTAAAACAGGATACCCTGTTTCAATTCAAAACAATGGTCGATGTATCGGGTATGATCGGAACTGATACTCTCGGTGCCTACCGATGCCCAGCAAGTCATTTACCATCTATAGCTCCACTCTAAACGGCGTAACAGGTGGATATATCGAATTGTAGGGTTGAACTAAAATATTTTGCTTGCTTTCGAACAGTGTTATTTTAGTTCACAGGCAGGTTCAATTGAAGGTGAGTAAATTTCGAAAATACTGGGTTCGTTTACTATGGTTATAGTTACAGGTTTCGGGATTTTTTTTATCAAAATGTGTTCATATGTTTCAGCAATGCACAGTAAGGTAAAAGCGGACGCTGTGTGATAGAGTAAAAGGGATGTATCCCGAACCTGAAGGTTGGGCCCATGAAGCTTGTGCAGGAGCAGGGGAAGACTGTGTTACTGACTTCTGTCAGTAACATGGGTTTTTCAATATTTTTCTGTGAAGCTTTCATTCCTCAGTGATGGCTCTCATGTCGACTAAAGGGAAATGGTTAATTGGCATCACTGAGTCAGAAAATATTTGAAGAGTTCTTGTTTTTTCCATATTGTTGAGAATAATAAAAATAATTATTTTTCATTCAACATGTCGTGTCTTATTTGCTAGCGGCTAAACGTCATGGAACCTATACAAGCTTGAGTATCCCGTTTTATCCTACTAGGTCACTGAAACAGGAGACTTGCTACTTTTTCATTGAACACATTTTCTCTCAAGTTACTTCTGTATTTCGCATAAAAATGGTATCAGAAAGCCCGTTTATCATTGGAACTGTAGTCAAAAAAATAGTCCACATTGCATTATACTAAAAAATGTATAAGACTTACAACCTAAGTACCCCGTTCTACCCAACTCTCCCCTACCGAATGCAATAAGAAGATAGTCGATCATTCAGAGGATTTCGGAAAATATTCCTGTTATGTCGATTTATGTTCTTATAATGTTATACAATGGTACTCACATCAAGTTATTTCGTACTTAAAAACACGAGGTTAACACAGCACACAAACAACAGTACCATCACAATAATAGTGTTCGTCTATTGGATATATGATATTTTGAGGAATACAACAAACAATGATATTTTTGTTCAATCTTTGTTGTTGTTAATTCACAGAAGCTTGCAAATCACCCGTGAAACGAACAGGTTGACCAAAGGGCCGTTATGACAGGCGCACTGGGTCCAGAATAAATGAGATTTGAATTTGCAGGTGTTCCTTTGCCAATTTTGACGCGGGAAACTTCAGTATTGGAGATGAGGATGTCAACTAGTGTGTTGCTCGAATGTGACCAAATATGTATAAATTTTGGGAAGATTTTCAATGTTAATGTCACAATGTCATAATATATATATATATATATATATATATATATATATATATACAGGACATTGATGATACAACACATCAGTTCAAAAAGGGGTACAGTGAAAATGAAAATATATGGCAAAGTCAACAACATTCTCCCCTCAGTAATTGATCTTGGGCAGTGTCAGGAAACAATTATCCTTTTGCAACATCAATTACCTGACTTGGAGACGGGTTTTCGTAAAAAATTTCCGTTTGCCAACTTAACATCAGCGATTCGGAAATAGACGTCTTTGGTTCAAAACAGCTGAATCACTCGTCCTTTTGGCTAAGTGTTTCTTGGTTCACTAGGATCCATAATAATAATAACGAAATCATTCTCCTGTGTTGCTCCCGATTTCTCATATCATTTTATTCCTCTGTTGAGATGTGACACATATTCATGAGTCCAACTTGTCCAGGTCAGTCGATTCTTGGGAAATTTTTCAACTGGAAAGACGATTGAAATCACTATCTTCAATAGTAGAATGAGGTCGTGCTGTATAATCAGGTCCAATCCGAAAATGAATTTGAGTCAGAGCTTATGTATCATCTGAATGTAGTAAAACATGCGACCGAGGGCATTAATTGAAAGTCCCCAGTACATACTCATCCGGATATTTCATTTTTGAAATCTCCCTTATCACTTCATGATTGAACTACCCTTTCCTGAACACCTCATAATTCACTGGTACCAAGATCATGAGCGATTTCCAAATTCATTCCTCTCTCTGCTCTACACATACAAATTACCCTGTATCTCTGTTCATGACTCCGTTTGACAGTTATCAGGATTGGACAAAAATAGTCAACTCTCATTTTGATTAATTGTCTAATGGTGGGTTTTTATCTGAAAGCTGGTATTTGACCCATGAGTGGGATTTTAGGGACAACTTTCCAATTTTTGCAGTGTTCGCAAATTTTTGAATAGATTTTGACCGCTTGACGTATTTGTAAAATCCAATTTATTTAAAACTGTTTCGTGACCATAAAAATGTATGGTCAGGGATGATGATATTGGATATTATTCATAATTTTTTGACTAGGATCAAGTATGAGAGGTTGTTTAAATTCTTCATTAGACCCTTGGATATTGTTGAACCTCCCTTTCATTCTCAATAATTCATCATCATAGTTTCTCTTTCGATGTTGAGAGAAACATAATCATCCCTCTTTTCTATGGTGACTTCATCATTAATTTTCGATGACATACGTCCATCCTGTTCAGACCAAAAATCCGCTGTATTCCTCAATAACGTAGAGCCAGAAGAAAAATCTTAATCGTTTGTTCGTCAAGTTGCTCCTTCTGCAATATTTCCTTTGGAACGAACATTAGGGATATGTTCTATAGGATTTGATGAACTTTGTATTTCCTCCCCAAACGTAGTGATATGGACTTCATAGCGTCGGGCTTCAAAGCGAATCAAATAAAGAACTGTTCTGAAATTAGTCTAATAAAAAAATTTCTTGAAATCCAATTTGATACATTTCCACAAATAGTTTCCCAATCAAACGCCCATTAGAGCTGCTTGTTATTCAAGTTTCACGATAGATAGTGGTTTGGTTCTATTCTGTTGACACCTGAAATATGCTACTGTGACAGTTGCCTTTTCTGAAGAGTCACAAAATATGTGAAGTTCAATCTCAGTTTTCGTACTATTTGTCTATTGTCGGAAAATTTTGAAATTGTAGATATTTCTCAGATCAGTTATATATCTATAAATGCCATTTTTGTACGAGTATACCTATCTGTGATTTCGTCGTCACAACCATATTACGCCTAATATTTTGAAAGAGTATTTTTCCTCGAATAAAAATGTGTGACGAATATTCCTTATGATCAAAAATAGACATAACGACTTCTACTATTCCTCTTTTGGTCGATCGTCTTTCATTTTCAAGAATGGATCCTTCGATTTTATGAAATTTCATTCTGAAAACAAAAAATCATCAGTATGACAATTCAACTCATGTATAAAATATCCCACAAGCCGCCGTGATTTTGTCATTATGACAGCGAAGAAACTTTGCCCTGAGTTTTTCAGCGACAAAACGGAACCTAAATCTTGAAAGCATGGCAATCAGAATTGTAAACAAATCTTCGACGGCGTCTTTGGCAATTTTTCACTTGAGTTGTCAAAAGAGTATATCCGATCTGTGAAAATGAAATATAAGAATAGTGTTTTAAACAATTGTACTTTTCCGTTAAATTGAATAAACTTCCGGCAAACTAACTCAAAAAACTGCCAGAAAAATTTTGTCGTCCTACGGACTCGTAATTTTTTCAGAGGCAGTGTTTTTTGTTGAGTCGCCAGGCAACAAAATTCTCATCGAAATGTCAAGTTTACTGCGATAAAAAAAGCTCTCGTGTAATTATGAATGATAAAATAGACCTAGAAAACGTTCTACTACCATTGTTTCTGGATTATTTTTTGTCTTCGGCGATAAAATCTTAACTTCCCAAATAATTATCAATGTAATGTTCTTCAATGATGCCTTAGCTGCTTCTGGAAACCCTTTTCATGAAATCTTGCATTTTTATTATTCGATTCTTCAGCAAGACAGGGTACATACGTTGATCCGAAGAATACCACTTCAAATTTGTGGACAACTGGATCTCTAATTCTGTCCATACTACGCCATAATATGCTTTGAGCTGGAAAATCTTCTTTGCGGACTCTCACTCTCAAAAATATTTCTTCAATGTCGGCTACAAATGCAAACTTTTCCAATCTGAAATTAATAAGAGTTGTAAATGGGGAATTAATAGATCAGGGCCAATTGATGAACAATCATTTAGGCTGATTTCATCAGATTGAGCAGACGGTAGTGAGGTTTTGGATTGCTCAGGGTTGAGGATTCATCAGAAAGGTTGGTGCAATCGGCCATTTATTGATTGATTTCACCATCAGAGAGTTTTTTGATATATTTCTCATTTCAAAAGTTTCACATATCGTCAGAATAGGCCTCAGCATGAATTGAATTTCAATCCAATTCCCTATCTGTGCAAGGAAGTCTAATAATAGCACATTTTCAATTTTCTGAACGAATCAAATTTCATCTTTCCACAAGAACTCAGTTTCATATCCATCGCCCACTCCTATCATTGATTTATTCAGATATCCTGAGGCATTATATATCCTCTCTAGACATTTATTTGTAGGAAATTTCCATTCCGGAGTTATCTTCTGCCCACTGTTTTTTCACAGGAGCATATAATATGTACGAATTACGAATTATATTCTCATTTATGTGAAATACAAATTCCTGTTTTTATGTTTCATAACTTTGGATATCCAAATCGATATTTTCATGGATAACACAACCAAACAGTTTTGCTGAGGGCAAGGCCATTCTTCGGACGCGTAATTATTGAAATCGCCTGATCGTTTATATAAGAATATTTTTTGAAAAGCTCACCTATGCCAAACACTTTGTGTAGGTAGTGACGAACCTCTTAAGGTACGCGTCCATAGGTACGCATAGTACGTATCGTACGGATCGCATGAAACGGATTTTAGAATTATTAGTATAGTAGGTTATACATATGCGTCCACTGACCGGCAGCGGACGGATCGCACGTATTGGTCCGTCGGTAATGCCGATGAAATTGATCGAAGGGGCAACTTTTCCGACTGGTGCGGATGACGTCATGCGGATTGCCGATAAGTAGATGCATGAGACATACGAAAATACTGGAAGAATTTTACGTTGTCGTTGAGCAAATCAGTGAACAGTGTATGATATTCTCTGAATTGTGATCTTTTTTTGAATATGTCCACACTCTATGTCCACATTCTATGTCTTCTCTTATTTCCTCTCCTTTCTTTTTCTTTTTCTTTTTCATCTAATAACAAAGCAATCATGACAAGTTCTTCATCACTTTCCATGTTGTTAGTTGTGCGGAAACATTACAGTGTGTAATGTTTCCGATCGTCCACTCATAACGAAAATGCGAATGTTACTTAAAAACCGACCATCGCATCGGCAATCCGATCGCTACGGATACAGTGGGCGCACTACCACAAATCGATCCGTTTTATACGATCCGTACGATGCATACCTATGGACGCGTACCTTCAAAGTCCTGACATGTCGCAAATGGAATTCAAAATGTCTATCTTCCGAGTTGGAATTGGAGCTGGCACTCCTAGAACACACAAAAAATTTAAAGCCCCTGTTATTGTTTTCCCAGGAACGGTTTTTATTTTGGATTGATACTCTGTCTGGTTTTGTATTTTTAGTGATATTTTTATTTTCGCTTATGAGAGACAATAACAAAAATTGTCTCATTAGGAGTGAATTTCGCATTTTTTGTGTCAGCTCGTGCCATTTCTAATTCCTTTCAAGAATTTCATTTCCACTCTCACTCATGGTGAAGATGCTGAACAGTCACTATCAGGTATAACGGTATAGTAAGTTGAATTATTATATTTTGTGAAATTCAGTGATTTTTCTGAAATTGTTCCATAATCGTTTGTTTCCATTAACCAGTTGACGAACGTCAACCCTCAGAAGTCGAAACTTGTGCGAGCGAGATGTATCAACGAGGCCTTACCTTTTAACGTGCGATTACCCAGCATAGTGTACCGGCGGGGAATCGAACCCCGGTCTTCTGCTTGAAAGGCGAATGTGCTGACCTCTACACTACTGAGGACCGAGTAATGAATGATTGAATGAAAACCACAAAAATTCAGGTTGATTTGATTCCTGATGACTTCAGATTAGTTTTTGAAATAGTGAAAATTCACTAAATTTTAACAACGTATCCGAATGAAATGAATACTAAGCTGAGGAAGAGTCATAACATGATGGTGCGAACTAATGGAAATTTCTGGGATACTCAAACTCACGGACTCCTTCACTATTCTTTCCTTAAATAGATCTTGGTGTAACCGGCCATAACTAGGTGTGTCTATTAACAATGCAGAGGAGGGGTAAAATTGGTGTAGATTTCTGTTCGTCAGTTTGACTGAAATGTTGGAAAAAAGCGCTAATGAGGCTCCAGAATTGAGTTGACAATAAAAGTTTTTACAGGATACGACAGTTGAGTCATTAAAATAATTTTCAAGAAATATGAATGATTAACGACATTGAAAAAAAATTACTTCTGTTACTGAAATAGAATCGAATTTCATTAGAATTTGCCGATGTTTTTTACTCAAAAACTGGGAAAATTTCGAGAAATTTCGATTCCAAGAGTGAAACCAACGTTACGAAAAACCAGTAAACTTTCATTTCCATTGTAACAACTTATTGAGCGAGAATTGAATAACATCCTAAAACTAGTAACACATCCAAATTGGGCAACACCTATCGTACGTGCAGTCATATTGGGACTTGGAATTAAGATCGCAGTACCACATTCCAACTAATAAACACCACTTTGACAACTATTGCTATTTAAAGTTAGGACTTTGACGTTGTTTGAAAATCCCAAGAAGGTAAATTTTATGGGCGAGTATTATAGTTTTTGGAATTTTTCTCCCTTTTTATATGTGAACGTTGATATCAAATTATTGTGCCTGATACACATTGGTAATAATTTTAAACATGATTCCAAAATTTCGAATAATATCGCAGCGTCATTTTGACGAAGGATTCAACTAATAAGCGCCACTTCGACATTTGTTTGAAAGTTTTCACCAAAGCGTATCGTTTATCATGAAATACCAATAGTCATATCATATGTCACATTTGTTGACATATATGACGTATGTTTTCCGTGGTTGGATATGTGATGCAAGACTTTTACTCGATATGACGCCAGGGTCTAAGTCTCCTCAATCCGCAACTCCCATCACAAATTGAAGACTGGGGTTGTATGAATGGAGTTATGGGATTTTTAACCATTGGAGGGTTAGACGGATTGTAAAATGGTTTCGGACCAGAAAGAGGTTTAATTAAAGGATTCGTTCCATGGGACAATAATGGTTCCAGGAATTGGGGAGTTCCAAGATTGTCGTCTCGATTGTTGGGGGCCACAACTTGATGAGAATCTATGATAACGTAATTGAATACTTCATTATCGCTGGACAGTTCACAAAACTGCTACATGTGTTTTACTATATAGACAATAAGACAACAAAAGCGCGCCCAGAAAGTACGGCTAATTATCCTTCATGGCGAAGCGCTTTAGGGCGTCTTACTGATTGATACAGTACGGATTTGTAAGTAACCCCTATCGAGTAACAAAATATGCTCCAAAGAATAAACCCACCACACCGTCAAGTCTTATAGTCATAATAGTGATTATGTTTCACTTATTTCTCCATTTCTAATCAACTTTTCAACATGATATCTCCAAACATAGTTCTAGTCACAAATTATGAACATACTTATTTTTTTGAGGAATGATCAATTTTTCATCAAAAACTTCAAAATGATAATAGTCGTGTCTGAGAGTTCGGAAGACAAAACTGTCATTAACTCGGGAAGAATTGACCTATACAGAGAAGCAGAGTTCAACGAATTTCAATGGATGAATAAGTATATATTCTCTCCGATATGTTGAAGAATATAGTAATTTTTGAGATTTCACCAACTTAAAAAGTTGAAACACATTGTTAATTGGTAATCGAATTCACCTCCTCCGTCACCTGTCTCTATTTTCAGGTTTGGAGTGTATTTGTAACAGATTGTAACCGGATCAATTTTTTGCATGAAGACCAATGAAAGAAGCTCATATTTAAGCTGCAGAAAATGCGATACTACAGATATATACCTATAATGCATTGAATGGATTCTCCTTCGTGAACATCGAGGACCGTATTTTATTACTGAAGGTGAAACTTGTTTCCCTTATTTTAGGTTAGCAGATGTCGAAAACCGAAAAATTCACGGAATTGTAAGATGTCTCCAACACCCCCGTCTATAGAAGGCCTAGAACATTATGCATTTAGAGTCATCTCATACAGTGTTTTTTTCAATTATCTCACGCATGAGTATGAAATTTTCATGTCACCGGTATTACCTTATGCTTCGGCGCATATCGAGTCAGCCCGTTGTGGAAAATTAAAGATCACGTAATCGAAAAGCAATTCATTGTTTGATTTTCATTGAACAGTTCACAAAACCGCTATAAGAGTTTCATTATACAGATATATTATGGTCTAGTGGAAATTACGCAGTGAATTGTTTTTGATTACGGCATTTATTTTCTTTGATTTAGGCCAGTGGAAAACAGGTTATTCAGCTTAATATAGTCTATCTTCAACCATTGCAAAACTATGCTTGTAACCCAATTTTTGGCTGAGACAGAAACGAATATCGTCCGAGAAAGAAAAATAACAGACGAAATGACAAGAGTGCATTCAAACTGTTGTGTTGAATTGGTAGTTCTGAATATGGGTGTCTCAGTTTAATTAATGCTACTCTTTGAGCTTGACAACTGAAGACCGGTATTCTCGGTTCATTGCTCATGTTCGGAAATCACGATTTTTTTAGCCACTGCTCAATAAATTGATCAAAAACGCTAACAAACATCGAGAGCTCGAAAAGTAATTCGAAATACAAAGAATATCTATCAATAAAGAGTGGATTTGGAATGATACAGTAGACTGAAAATTGGTAATACCTTTTTTTTCTTCTTGCCAGGCTGTCAAGCTTATTAGCCCCTCGTCAGAATAGAATCAGTTCAAAAAATCACAAATCAGTCTTCAAGTAACTTCACTAGGTCGAGGAGTTTTTAACTCTTCGTTGTTCGAGGCCTCGTTTATGGTAAGATGGCGCGAAAAAGGTGCTCATAGTCAGCTTCAGCTTTTTTCGAGGTTTGAAATGGATGCTGATTTTTTTTAAATTTCGGAAACCAACCAGTTTATGCGTCAAGGGATACCCGAGACCCACAGTTTATGGAGTGGAATCCGAACCACTCCGTAGCTTAAAACGATTTTGAAAAATTCTGGTTATTCCAGGCTTCGAACCAGAGTCGTCCAGATGATAGCACGACCTCTTTACAGCACGATCACGGCACCACTCTTCAACTGGAATTGAAGGATATATTGCCAGTACCCCCAATGTATGTTGCATTTTTTTTGAGTTTTCTGTAGAGGATTGTTAAATAGTTTTTTTATGTACTGTTTCACCATTAAGTTTCTGAAGGAATCACGGATGCTCATTAAATTTTTTTTTACTCTTATGTTCATATAAATGCTTTCTCCAACCGGAAAGGTCAATCTCTTCCATCCACCATCCATCCGCCTTTGCCATCATTTTGGTATTGAGGACTCATCTCATACAACATCACAAAATAAGTTCAATAATATTGTTGGGAATTATCAAACGAAACAAAAATGGTCGATGTTCAATGGTGAAGTAACACAAGACTTGTTATTGCCCTATGCCTCAAACTAGAAAAAAGAATCCTATGGGCAATCGAGAAAATTACCACATCCTTACTTTGCGATACAGAATATCTACGAAAACTTGTTTTTAATTACAAAGAAATGAATAGTCATCATTATTGAGTTGAAACCACAAATAGATGTGTTATTCGACGTTTAATGATTTCGTGGGAGAATCATGATAATTTATCCCAATAATATACAATTAACCAGTCGACGATAACTGATTCTACACCACAATCATGACCTCAAACTGTCTGTGGCTTCAGAAAAACTACATTTGTCTTTTATTTATCATCGGTCAGCGTTTACGAGTATAACTTAATGAGGGTTAGTAAACAGGAAACGTCACTTTGTATCAAGATCAATGGTAGGTATCAGGTATTAGATATTAGTTATGTATAGTATATTGTGTTATTGGGAAAAAAATAATACTTTTTATGGTGAGCGCAAAAATTTACGGATTACCGCTATGAAAGGAAATCCGTCAAACAAATGAGCCACACTTTTCTTTCGAGTCGGAGTCACACACGCTATTATTCCTCGTACAGTATCTACTTTCGGAGGTATTCGGGACTATGTTCATACATTTACAGGAGAATACATGATTTACTGAATCCTTTACGGAAATCAGCAATATAAATTTTCTATAACTCTGGTCTGAAACTCTGCGACTGAACCTATAGAAATTACATCGCCGTACGTCATGGTTGTAAAAACGTATGAAATGTGATAGAGATCTAAGAAAGGGAACTTTCATGGCCGGAGGTAATTGGTTCTGGCTTTATTATCCGGGTTTGTTTGCCGTGGTCCACAGGTTTTTTATCCCTGATGTTCTCCAGTTCTTGATAATAACGAATGAGTCGAAACGTCCAATATTCAATTAAATTGCATACGGATCTATTATGTTCGTGAAAAGATCCATTTCAATATCTCATTCTGTTCATCGTTGTTTTCAGTGATATTGTTCATCGTGCTTCAGGTTGTTTTTCATTCAGTGTTGCTTACAGAGTATGTATTCAAAAGGAAATTCACATAAGATTCACACCCATTCATTCATTCATCATATATATATCGGCAAAGTCTCATTTGCCATCTTCTAGGTGATGATTGAGTTTCGACCTCGAGTCGAGTTCGGATCAAAACCACAGAACACGGAATGAAACCCGAAAAACAACTCCCCATACTTCGTCCGTGAGAATCTCCATGCTAACATATATATATATATATATATATATATATATATATATGTTTCTGGCTTTGGCCTTCATCAGCTGTGGGTTGGCAAGGTCCTCGTATCGAAGACAAATTGTGATAGAAACTCAGAGGATTTGAAATGAATCGTGCCTTAACGGCAAGCCATACATAAGTGGAACCACCTATGGTGTAACACTCCAAGCAAATGCTGTCATAGTTTTCCGTCAGTGATGTTAGCATGGAGATTCTCACGGACGAAGTATGGTGAGTTGTTTTTCGGGTTTCATTCCGTGTTCTGGTGTGGAAAACTAAAACTAACCTTGCTATTGAAAAAAGACTGTTATAATTCGAGCATATATTTGAATAACTTTTAGAATTCACTAATGTTATTCATTTTCAGAGAGTGATGTCCTGATTGATGACCAGAGTTATGTTATCAAAATCCAATTGAGAATGAAATAATATATAAGTTGGTCTAGATATACCTGAAGATAACTCACTGAATATGGATCCGGTTCAGGAAAATGTGGAACACATCGGTGACTGGTCATCATATCGTGGAGCAGATTTGAAAAGGCCCGTAAAAACTAATTTAGCTGTGAAAAATGGAATTCAACAAAATACTCGCAAACCTCATCATAACATAGAAGAATATGTTGACAAAGAAATATGTATCTCTGAATTTGCTTCAGGAGAAATTAGACTTCGTCAGAATTCAAAAAGAGAAGTTTTTGGAGAAGCATCCATTGAAATTGATTATTTTAGAAAAAGGCTGTGTACTAAGATCCAAACAGTTGGAAATGTTGAAGTCTTTGAATTTCTGATTTTTTCTGATGGTTTTCTTTTTTTGCAAATGATCTATATGTTCTCTGAAGGATCAAGCGGTCAGGAGAATAACCAGACCTAAAAATACCAATAACCCGGATATCGTTATTTTTGACTTGACTGGTTTTTCCCCTACACCCTTCATTTGATTTTTATACATAACTTGTTGATTGTACTCAAATAAAATAGATGATCCCCTCAAATAATAAATAAATTTGTCGACATGATTTTTCAGTTACGTTTGTAGTTTTTCATTCAGTTTCATTGCTATTACTGGAATTCTAAAAAAATAATTTCATATTGTAACGAAATGTGCTGGCGCCGGCCCTGCCGCCTATCGATGCGAATTGGTGCCGCAGTTCCAGGAAAGATTATACCTGCGTGATCGCGACTCACCCAGAATGTTCGATTGTTAAGATTTGCCTGAATGATTCTTCACTATATGAGCGCCTATAAAAGCGGGAGCCGCTCTCGTCGACTGCAGAATTTTTAGTAGAGAGAGTTTAGTACCGAGCATTGGAAAATTATCGGAGCGATTTAAGTGATTGTGTTGTATTTTATTGTGATAGAGAATTATAATAAAAGAAGTTTAGTGTTGTTTGGTGTTTTAATCGACGAACCCAAGGATATATCGTAACACTGGTGTCGGAAGTGGAATTTCTGCTGGTAAATAACAACATTTGATGGTGAATACGAGAAGAACATCTTACGATACGATGAAGGACATGATGAAATTCATCCAAAACCAATTTGCGGATTTTGAAAGACGACGACTGGAAGATGAAAAGCGACGGTTGGAGGAAAAAGAATTGGAGGAAAAGCGACGGCAGGAGGAAAAGAATGCACGAGAAAATGAAAAGGAAAGGACGACACTCAGAAAGAACGAGAAGAACTACTCCAGAAAATTCTCGAAGACCAGAGAAAAGAGCAAGAAGCTAAAAAAAAAGAACAAGAAGAAGGACTCCAGAAAATTCTTGAAAATGAAAAGAAAGAACGAGAAGATGAAAAGAAAGATCGAGAAGGACCACTCCAGATAATTCTTGATAATGAAAAGAGAGAACGAGAAGAAGCACTCCAGAAAATTCTTGAAGAACAGAGGAATGAACGAGAACTTGAAAAAATAGAACGAGAACAGGCAATCCAGAAAATTCTAGACCAACAAAAAAATTAATTAGAGCAAATTGAAAAACAACGAAGAGCAGACTCCCGGAAAATTCTAGAAAATCAGGACAAGTTCTTCGAGCATGTTTCACATGAAACCAAAGTACAAATGGAAGAACTGAAGGAAGACGTCAATAAGATAGTGAATATAGTGCGAGAGGAGATGAGAAATGAAATGAGAGGTCTAGAAAAACAGATAGCTCTTCTCAAGAACCAAGATCAACGGGACAGGGTTGCCACGTCGGGAATTTCCGTGAAACTACCGACTTTTGATGGTCAGTCGTCTTGGTCCATGTATCGTCGACAATTTGAGACTGCGGCAGAAACTAATGGATGGGGCGAAGAAAAAAAAGCTACGGCACAAATAGTTGCTTCGAGAGGGCCAGCTTTGGGTATATTACAAACAATACCCATAGAACAGCAGAAGCAATGGCAGGACCTGATTTCTGCATTAGAGTTGAGGTATGGCGATCAACACCGAGAACAGCTGTACCAGGCACAAATGAAGACTCGCACACAAAAATCACACAAAAATCAGGTGAGAGTTTGCAGGAATTTGAGGCAGATGTTAGACGTCTAATCCAGCTGGCGTACCCAGAAGCGCCCGAGGATTCTAAGGAGCAGTTGGCTGTGCAGATATTTATAGACGGATTGAGAGACCCAGAAAGAACTTTACGATTGACGAGTTTCAAGAGAAGTAGCGATGCTTTGGTTCGCTCTTTGGAAGTGGAGGCGGCCTTCAACACGTCGAGGCCGAAAGTGCGTGCAGTTTCAATAGAAGAACCGGAACAACCATTTGGCACAGCGAATAGTTCAGTCGAGAAGGTTATGGAAGAAATCAAATTAATGATAAGTGGAATTAGCACACAGAAGAAGAGGACATGCTATAGATGTGGAAAATCCGGACAACTTATCAAAGACTGTAGGGTGAGAATGCCATCAAGATCTAGCTCACCTGTAAGGGTTTCAGCTCTTACGCAATCACCTGTGAGGACAAGGTCATCCAGCGAGTCCTCAAATTGGCGACAGGAAAACGAGAAATAGCCAGCATATCGAAGCGCATGCTGGCTAGCAATAACAGAGCCCCCAGTGTCATCCATGTTGAAGGGTTCAAAAGAACATCTGAGAGCCTTACTATTCCAGGAAAATTGAATAAAATACACGTTATATGCACCATAGACACCGGGGCTGCAATTTCCTTGGTACGCAGCGACATCCTTCGGCCTAGAGACGTAAAGCCTATTTCATCTAACGTCGTGCTTCGGACAGTCACTGGTGAAAGCGCACCAATTCTAGAAGAGGCTGAAATTACGTTGATTCTTGAGCGACTCACCATCACAGATACAGTTTACGTCGCAGATATAGAAGATGAATTCATACTCGGAATGGACTTGATCAGTGACTGTGGATTCTCATTCGACAATGAGGAGAAGATTATGAGGTTCGGAGGAGAAGAATTTGTCCTTACAACTCCAACAGAAAGGGCAATGCCTGTGAAACTGCGTTCAATGATAACTGCGAGAATTCCTGGATTTTCGGAGAAAGTAGTTTGTGCTGTAGTTGATGAAGACCCTGAGTGCTGCGTTGGAGTAGTTCAGCCGTGTGGTGAATCCCCCATCAATTTGGTATTTGCACGAGCCTTAGTTAAAACGAACCAAATGATTCCTGTGAGAGTTGCCAACGTGTTTTCCGGAGAAATAACTGTTAAGGCAGGCGATGTCATTGGAACATGTGAACCTGTTACTTGGGTAGCGAACTGTTATTCAAATGAACATCGAGAAATAAGGGCAGACTCTGAGAGTGTTATATCAACTCTTGAAAAATCATGTCAACACTTATCAACAGAGGAAC
The DNA here is from genome assembly GCA_032362365.1 of Zygogramma bicolorata. NCBI lineage: Eukaryota > Metazoa > Arthropoda > Insecta > Coleoptera > Chrysomelidae > Zygogramma > Zygogramma bicolorata. Next base: position 355,164 of record JAVJAQ010001076.1, on the reverse strand, counting down.
TGAAAGCTGCCAAGAACTTCATCAGGAGTGGAAGTGACATTTTTGATTCGACAACAACAGGAAGAACTAATTTGGTCAAACACAGAATCGATACTGGCCAAGCTCATCCGATTCGGCAACCACTAAAAAGAATTCAATTCGCCAAGCAACAGGAGGTGGAAGAGCTTGTCGACAAGATGATGAAGGACGGTGTTATTGAAGGGTCATCCAGCCCTTGGTCTGCACCTGTTGTGTTGGTTTCCGAGAAGGATGGATCTACGAGATTATGTGTCGATTACAGGAAATTGAATGATGTCACCAAGAAGGACAGCTACCCTCTCCCAAGAATAGATGACACATTAACACCTTTGGCAGGTTCCCGTTGGTTCTCAACATTAGATCTGGAGAGCGGATACTGGCAAGTGGGCATAAATGAAGACGTTAAGGAGAAGACTGCATTCTCGACTGGGAGTGGACTTTACCAGTTTACTGTTATGCCGTTTGGATTGTGCAATGCTTCAGCAACGTTTGAGAGACTAACGGAGCTGGTCCTTCGGGGGCTCACTTGGAAAACTTGTCTTGTATACCTCGACGACGTTTTGGTCATGGAAAAGACATTCGAAGAACATCTGCGAAACCTGCAAGAAGTCTTTCAACGATTCAGGGACGCCAATCTCAAACTGAATCTTCAGAAATGTTCATTGTTCCAGAAAGAAGTGAATTTTCTAGGTCACACAGTTTCATCAGACGGTATCTTAACAGACCAAAAGAAGATACAGGCGATAAGAGACTGGCCGAGACCAAGAGAAAAACATGAAGTGAGGAGTTTCCTAGGTCCTCTGCACCTACTACCGTCGTTTCGTAGAAGGATTTGCTGATATTGCGGCACCCCTACATAAGTTGACAGAAGATTGAGTCAAATTCGTCTGGTCCAACGAAAATGAACGAGCATTCGGGAAGCTGAAAGTTGCTCTATGTTCCAGCCCCATTTCAAGTTTTCCACGTCAACGAGGCCTGTTTGTTTTGGACACAGATGCCAGTTATAATGGTATTGGAGCCGTACCGTCACGAGAGCAATATGGCCAGGAGGAAGTAATTGATTTCTACACCGGGCCAGAAAGAAATTATTGCGTAACGAGAAAAGAGTTACTGGCAATAATCAAGGCTGTAGACCACTTCTACAAATATCTGTACGGAGGAGAGTTCCTCATCAGAACAGATCATGCAGCTCTGAAGTGGTTACTAGAAATGAAGACTCCAGGAGGACAAGTAGCAGGGTGGATTGAGAAGTTGAACCAGTAGCACTACAGGATAAAACATCGACCAGAAAGATTGCATAACAACGCAGATGCCTTGCCTAGAAGACCTCGTTCGGATACTTGTGGACACTGTGAGCGAATTGAACGTCGCGGAGGAATCAACCAAGTGAGCTTGATAGCAGACGACAATTGGACGACAGCAAAAATGAGACAAGACCAGGAGAATGATCCAAACGTTGCAGAATCTTTGAAATGGAAAGAAAATGGAGCGGAAAGACCCACCTGGAAGGACATCTCAGATCGATCACCAACGTTCAAAGCACTGTGGGCACAATGGGATTCATTGATTGTGGAAAATGGCCCACTGAAGAGGGCTTGGGAGTCAGCCGATGGCAAGAAAGTGAGTTCCCAACTGGTTGTGCCCATGTCGAGGATAGAGAGCGGAAAGACCCACCTGGAAGGACATCTCAGATCGATCACCAACGTTCAAAGCACTGTGGGCACAATGGGATTCCTTGATTGTGGAAAATGGCCCACTGAAGAGGGCTTGGGAGTCAGCCGATGGCAAGAAAGTGAGTTCCCAACTGGTTGTGCCCATGTCGAGGATAGAGGATGTTTTGTTAGATATTCATGGTGGTGAATCAGGTGGACATCTAGGAGTTAACAAGACCTCGAATAAAATACGGCAAAGGTTCTACTGGTGCCGAAGATGCCCAAAATGCGAAGCAAGCAAAGGTCCTAGAACAAGATCAAGGGGCGAGAGGAAACAATACAATGTTGGTGCTCCCTTCGAACGAATCGCCATCGATGTAGCTGGACCTTCCCGATGACGAATGATGGCAACAAATACATCCTCGTTGCCATGGATTATTTCAGTAGATGGGTTGAAGCTTACGCCTCGCCTAATCAAGAAGCATCCACCTTTGCAAGAGCCCTGGTGGACAACATGATAACAAGGTTTGGAGTACCAATGGAGCTACATTCTGATGATTGTGTGTGATTGGTTTTTTGGCTTTGGAGTAAACCAATTAGCCAGAGCTACATTCTGATCAGGGGAGAAATTTCGAATCGAATTTATTCAGGAAAGTTTGTGAATTGATGGTTATTAGCAAGACTAGAACAACTGCCCTCCACCCACAGTCTGATGGCATGGTCGAGAGGTTCAACAGGACTATGGAAGAACACCTTTCCAAAGTAGTAGAAGAGCATAAAAAAGACTGGGATCGACACCTTCAACTATTCTTGATGGCTTACCGGGCAGCTGTACACGATTCCACAAAGCTCACCCCAGCCAGTATCATCTTCGGGAGAGATCTTCGTTTGCCCTGTGACTTGGTGTTCGGATCCCCAAGTTCTGAGGAGAAAGAGGTACAGGATTATGCAGATGAACTGCGAGACAGCCTGATAAGGATTCACGAAATTGCGAGAAGAAGATTGAAGATTACCAGTGATAGGATGAAGGCTCGATACGATCTCAATGCAGATACTGGTGGATTCAAAGAAGGGGATCGAGTGTGGCTGTACAACCCTCGTCGTAGAAAAGGAATTTCTCCCAAACTAACACCATACTGGGAAGGATCCTATTCGATAATCAAGAGAATAAATTACGTGGTGTACAGGATTCAACGTAGCCCCAGAGCAAAAATGACGGTCGTTCACCTAGAAAGACTTAAACGTTACAATGGTAATAACGACGTATTGTTTGATCGGGACGATCAAAATTGAGAGGGGGATATTGTAACGAAATGTGCTGGCGCCGGCCCTGTCGCCTATCGATGCGAATTGGTGCCGCAGTTCCAGGAAAGATTATACCTGCGTGATCGCGGCTCACCCAGAATGTTCGATTGTTAAGATTTGTCTGGATGATTCTTCACTATATGAGCGCCTATTGAAGCGGAAGCCGCTCACGTCGACGGCAGAATTTTTAGTACGGAGAGTTTAGTACCGAGCATTGGAAAGTTATCGGAGCGATTTAAGTTATTGTGTTGTATTGTATTGTGATAGAGAATTATAATAAAATAAGTTTAGTGTTGTTTGGTGTTTCAATCGACGAACCCAAGGATATATCGTAACAATATTAACGAATATTTAACAATCTAATGAAGTGATTATTCACCAAGTTCAACCTGGTTTTATTAATGGCATCCATCGGATCTCTGTCGAGTATATTCGGCACTTGAAAATGATCAATAGAATGTACAACAGCTTCCTGTTCTGCATTCACAAGAGGTAATCTTTCATTTTGATCACAAGCAATGTTGTGCAAAACTGCTGTGGCAACAATAATGGCTTGAGCAGTGTCCAAGTTGACTCGTAAACCCAGAGCTAATGCAGGAAATCTCCGTTTCTGATGTCCTGAAGGAGAGTGATCAAATAAGGTTTGATAGGATATCCACAATCACAAACCAATAAACTATCACCAAAGTGACATTGCTCAAAACGTGCGTACAACAAAGAATTTCGAAATATATGAGAGTCGTGTGATGAACCAGGCCATCTTGCAACAATATATCTGAACTTTATATCAATATCTGCGACTATCTGCACATTGAGAGAGTAAAACTCTTTCCTATTTCTTTAAATCTCTGCATTTTCACCACCAGGAAACTGCACCTTGACATGGGTGCAATCAAAAGCACCTATACACCGTGGAAACTGATTTCGTTAATTTCATCAACTTCTGGTATCTTTATATATCTTGGGAGTAGATCAAAAATAGCAACACTAACTCCATCACTGACCCCACAAAAGTCACCCATTCGCATAAAAATTTAGTGCAAGTAAATTCTGTTGGCTAGCAGATAAACAATAATTCCTGAAAGTAGCAAATTGTTGATGAATGTCCATCAAAAAATAATATCAAGTTGTACCTTTGAGTAGGATGCGCAATTCTTTCTTCGAGCACCTCAACTAGATGTTCCACTGTTCTAGGGGACAATCAGAATCGGTTGAAACAGTCCTTGTGATCATATTCCTCAAAATAATTTGTCCCGTCTAGATACCCTAGGCCTTGTAGTCTCCTTGTCACTACTGAACGCATTGACTTCATAATCGTTCATGGTTCTCCTTTCACTTCTGTCGGAAAACGACCACTCAAGACACTCGAAACAAATATGTGAGGTTACGAAATTCCTCCCAAACTATCTTTTCCATAGTTACCACCAAGAACCAAACTTAACCAACAGTTGTGAAACACCCATTCTGTAAACAACTACTAGTTCAGCGTTACCATCAGTTAAGAACACATTGTGAAACCAAGTCATAATAATATATGTCAGATTCAGGTATAATACCCCCCTGACTATTTCTAATGCAATTTGTTGTGGAATTTTCTAACTGGGGAAAATTCTCAGGTGGAATGATTTGAATTAATGAGAGAACGATAAGAAAGAAGAGCCCATATCGAATACGAGAAAAAAAGGCGGGCTAAAATAGTATCGACTGATGAAAACTTATCAGCTTGCAGTGGTACGAAATCATGAATTGAGTGAAAGTGAAATTACCAGAAATAAAGAGTTATCAAAATCTTCATTTGCCATAAAATCAAAAAATAACATTTCACCACGTTCAACTACACTAAGACCTGATGGAAGCAGGTTTTTGTTGAATGATGGAGAATGAAACACAGAAAATGAAAGATTCCTGAAGAGCATCATGTTAACAGACGGAAATACTCTCTACACAAATGGATTTTTCAATAGTGTAGTGTTCACAGTGTATGTTGATGATCATCAACAAATGATAACGGGGCAAGAGATCATATGCAGGAATCCTACGCTAACACCTGTGGGACGTAATTCAATGCCCTTCGTGGTATTAGCCAGGGGAGTAGTTGTTTTCTGATAGGTGTCAGTCCGGTAACCTACAGTGTAGTGAGTTGGGGCTGGTCTGAACAAATTGTTCATTTAGAATATTTGATTTGAAGCCAGTCTTCAAGTATATCCGTTGAATATTCTTGATATTTATAGAACAGCTACCCAATCACTTCAAAGATGAAATGTGGTTTCAATTAGAAGAGGCTCCAACACGTTTTCCAGGAAAGTGCGTGGGAAGATGGATATAAAGTTCCTAAATTTTCAAACAGTTCAATCAGTGGTTTTCTCTACTGCTGCTACTACACAGGAGGATACGGATTTGAGAATTCGTGAGGCATTCCAACGAATTTTATCTCTTCATCAACAGTTTGGAGACATCCAGATAATGTATAGAACAAGGTGGGCATTTCGGAAATGCATTATGCGTGTACTTCGATTCTTTTGTTTCAAATTGGAAAATGTTGAACATGTTTTTATTTTCTTGATATTTCGAAAATATTCCGAAAATATTTATAATGAAAGAACGCCTAGGAATAAAATATAATATGTTGGAGCCCTGGATAATTATTTTCATGTAGAATGCGGGGACAGATTGATATATAGGGTGTTCCGTTCTATAACAGCTGTTTCATTCAGAGCCGGCTCCGCTGCAGAATCATTCAAAACAAAATCAACTCGGCAACGGCGCATTGTGGCAGGAGGAACGTCTAGCGCCGAAAAGGATGACAGAAGAACAAAATGGTTGCTACATTTGAAATAATATCATTTGATTCCACAGAAAAATGCAACAACCTCTTGTACAATTCTAACTGATTTTCAAAATATGGCTTCCCTGGTGTCTCATAACATTCATTCGAAAGTTTTTATATCTTTCCGTATTGTCGATGTATCAAGCAAATACGCACTGGTGTCCGACACCTTTATGCCGTCTTTTGAATCTCGTATTGCAAATGTTTGCTTTTCTGTATTTTGTGTCTGAAATCTCAAATATCACTATTCATTTGAATGGGGAAGCAGAAACCAGTTCACGGGACCTGAATTCATGAATATACATACTATTATTCAAGCAATAATCATAATTCATGTATGGATAACAATTTCTACATTTTGAGGTGTTGTTATGGAAATTATTATAATCTGGGTAAATTAGTGGGCGCACTAAAACTGATATAACGGAAGTGTCAAAGAATATTATCAAAGTAGATACATACCAGTTTTTCCCCAACTATCACCCCAAACACCGTAGTTTCAACCAACTACCTGTTGATGAAGTAATAGTCCAGATACAATTATTCAGAAATTGTTTTCGTAAAATAAATTAGTTCTGTCCATTATTGATTCAATTGATAAATTATAATCTTCTTGTTTCGAGTATATGTAAACTAATAGAACCACCTTGGACGTCGAAGTCATTAATTTTTTTGTTTGCTGTCTGCCTTTGGAATAATTGTCTTTATTCACCTGTTTGTTGAATCGATATGGGATTTTTATGTAAAATAGTTTACCTGATATGAAGAGGAGCGGGAAAGAAAAATATAATCTGGGATCCACGGTCCATTTTCATCATTTATTAACATCAAGCTAATTTTTCGTGAATAGCTTCATTTTGAAGAGACGCCCAACTTCTCTGACAAAAATTCTCGATTGCTGCAGCAAATATTTCACGAGGGACTATCACGTGGTCAATTGGACAAATGTTTGCACGGTTATGGTCGGTACTAACGTGGGATACTTGAGCAATGCTCTGCGCATGCGTGCCGGTATGACTCAGCTGCAATAGTAAATAATGTACCACGCAATTCGTAGGTCAATGCAGGGGTATTATTATATAAATATCAACTGAGACAGGCAACAAATAATAATAATAATAAAGTGTCTTTATTGAAGGTGGAGTTCAGCCAGTGACTGCCCTCACACTCAACCTCATTACCTCTATGTCAATATGTATTGGGTAGAGGGAACTCTTTGATAAATTCATGAATTTTGTAGGACAATCGTCGAATCAATGTATTTTATGCCTGCTACCCCTGTTAGCTACCAAAATCGAGAATTTTGGTACAGGAAATCGTTAGGCGTTTCATCGAAACGAAGCTATCCACAAAACTTCGGCTTGAGGTATCTGTAACTTCAAGCGTAGGACCGGAATACCGTACCATGCAACAATGTGGATGTTGAATTGAATTTCAACCAAGCAACAGAAGAGAAGTCGGCTGGTCAGTAATCATTTTTCATGACGTTGTTATCGATACATGTTGAAACGAGGGGACTTTTCGATGATACATTCTGTAGGACAAATAATATAATTTTTTCGAATTTTTAAAAAAATATCTTGAAATTCAACAAATAAAAATCCAGTTTGAAATTAATTTTTAAAAATCGTAAAATCAACCTATTTTATCCCGGCTTCCCCAGTTAGCTATCATAATGGAGAAAGATTGTCAGAGAAGAAGTCTGTTCAGAATGAAGCTACTTACGAAAAATCAGCTTCATAGCAATAAATGGTAAAAATTGACCCCGGATCCTGTACTAGTATTGCTGCTGGTTGAGTCGTCCACAGTGCCGGCTTATATTCGATTCATATTTCTTACCGCCAGTTCAATCCACGACAGAAATTTTTCTGGCTCACTTGGTGCCGTGAGTAATTGTATGTTACGTTGATACAAATTCCAGTAGGTGGGATTTCTTAGTCAAATATAAGAACCAACCTGGAAACACTGTGGATTTTCTATATTCTTTACAAATGTAATAGCAATTCATCAGTTCCCCGACTGAAACAAAAAAACTTGCAGCTGGCTCCTTTTTTCGGCTCCTTTCACACTCTCTTCGCACTTGGCTATGATAATAATAATGATAATAATGAGCCGTTTATTTCCAACAGGTATGTAAAAGTAAACGAAAATCAGGAAAACCATCAATGAACACCCCTTTATATTGAAAAGCAGAACTCGGATGAATTAGTCGAGTTCGGAGGTTGAAACTCTAGACATCACCTAGAAGATGGCAAATGAGACTTTGCCGAAACGTCGTGAAAATAATACTCCATAGGATCAAAACAACAGCAGACTCCATCCTGAAAGGTGTGCTCTGAGTGAACATACTTCCAAGGAAGGGTATACAATGGATTACAGTTTCACTAAAATTTCATCCATTGGAAGGAATGTTCCGAAGGGAATGTTCTTAGAAATGGCTTCCATTTCCCAAACTTCAAACTGTTCGAATGAAAGAACCGATCTCAATCATTCGAGTGAAATTTATCCATATTTATTATTAATTGATGGGAATTCGAGTGTTCTCGAAGGCAATTCGAGTGACGTTACTCATTTAAAATATTTGATATATATTTTTTCACAAAATTAATTTCACTTTTCAAAATTCATTACTATACTACATTATCCCACCTCTTCTTTTGTAACAACTGTAATCGTATTGAGGTCTGTCTCAACGGCTCAGGCCAAATTGTTTCTCGATAATAATTTTTCAGTGAAATTTGACATTTTTGACAAATGACTTTTGAGGTCTTTATAACCATAATATTTCGTGCCCTTGTATCATCTCCACATGGTGTTCGTCACTATACCCTTTCATTAAAAGGAAGAAAATAGTTTTTAACTTGTCTAAGTGCTGTGTACTGATACGTATCAATGTTTTTAAGAATGTCAACCGACTTCTTTAACCATTTCATTCAGCGACCATCCTCACTCACGATGTAAGTAAGGGAAACCTTGTTTCATATTTTCACTTATCAGTATTATTTTTGTAGTTCCTTGATGATGACAATAACCGTTTGTCGAAATATTGGAAATATATTGTTATAAGAGTACACTTTCGCTTTTGCTGCTGTCCCAAATATAATTCTTATAACAATATATTTCCAATATTTGGATTATATTTATGTATATATATGTATATATATATATATATATATATATATATATATATATATATATATATATATATATATTCAACACCCAAATCGCAATCAGTTTCTGCACTATACATCGATAATCGACACGATACCCTTCTTCCTTCTCTATTGGTCACCGTGAAAATACTTCGAATTCAATTTTATTACTCTTCAGCCAATCATGAGATCTGTGAAAGAGAACCATCCAATGCGAATGCCAATTCGACAGCCCACGTGGACTAGTTCTCGACCGATTCAATTTTAACCTAGGAGAGTGCTGCCAACTTTAATTCTGCACAATATCGTTTGCACCCACTATACAAATACCCAATAACAGAAAACTCTAGACTAACAATATCACTTAGGAACAGAAACAGCTCAAGAGCATTGAAAAGATATTTCAAGGTGAATAAACCAACATGAGAATATAATAAATAAATCAAACAGATTCAGTTATAATAAAAAAACACTTTGGTGAGCAAACAGTCACTGACCGGAAGGTCATGTCAGGTGACGTTCCACCACTTCTTCGTGCATGCCTTTCTGAGGCTTGATAACTAACCCCAAAATATCAAAGATAGTCGTGGTTTTAGCCCCCCGCGCGTCCTCTTCCTAAGGAAAAATTGGCATGCACCCCTCGTAGGACCAACGGTGAATTCTGTAAAATTTCAACACCGATTTTCCGTGATTCCAAATCACTCCTAATAAGGATGAATATTAATTTTATAACGGAATAATCATCTAATTCAAATGGCATGCATGTTGAATAAGCCCATCGTATTATAAATAATAATAAAATTTGCAAAAAACAGTGCAAATTCAGGTGACTTGCTTTTGCATGCCGTTTTGTATTTGATTAATTTACCGTATTTCAAGTCATGAATGTGAATGGCATGCATGTATATGTATATATATAGCTACAGCCCAATACACAAAAATTGTGAAAAAATTGAATAAACATCAATTTTTGAATTTAAAAAAAATCTAAAAAATGCTCCTTCATCAATTTTTATACAGGTCAAAGGATTGTGATTATCACCAGAAAGCTCCGAAATGCGATAAAAGTTTCGACACATAAAGAATATTGAACTTTGATGTGAGAAATTAGTTCGTGACTCAGAGTTATAAATTAAAACACCAAGTCTTGTACTAGATCTTGGCACTAACCAATTTATTTTGTCAATAAGATATCAACAATCGATGTGATAATGGAGGAAATTGTGAAGATATGAAATACCTGTGTATTCTCCTATGAGACAGAAAATATGTAATAGAATCTTTCCGAAAATACAGGGTTATTCACGGTGGATGGCACATTAGACATTTCTGGTGAACCAGATAACGGATCACTTTGAGAATTCAATGGATGGCATATTTGGATATTCTCTACCCAACTAAAATATTTTCGAAAATGTGGTGTTGCCATTTTCATCAAGAAGTAGTAGCAACTTTGATTTTTCAAATGGAACACCCTGTATATAATATTATTTTTGGAATCAACAACAATAACCCGACAACTATACTTGATATTTCAATTTTCTTCTTCGGAAATCATGACCACTAAAAATGCTGATATCTTTGGATTAAGAAATACCATGGTATCAAAATTTGGTTTGGAGTTAGGTGATGCTTGGAGGTTTTCTATACTTCAGCCTAATCACCGTTACTTCAATACAGGGTGGTGAAGTAATACAGTTCTTTCGCTTTAAAAAAATACTTGAAGTTGATTATTTCGAATCAAACACCAGTATATTATTGAGAATTCAGGAAACTGTTGAAATTTGCTTCCTTTCTATGTACCATGCGTATACCTTACTAGTCAAATTTCGGACTTATGAGCATTTATTTCTGAAAATTCAAAGTAACACGAAAGCATTTGTGAGTGGAAATATTGATATAAATAATTCTGCTACCGTTCACTTCCAAAAACTTCTGAATGTGGGTGTTGACTGCTCCGGTCGTGGCAGATCTGATTTCAATGGGATCGAAATCTTCAAAGATTTGGGTAACCCTTTCTAACAATAATTCATCTTTCGAACGCAAGGGTGAGAAATGATTTCTCACTGTTATCACGATAACCCCAGTCAGTCATGAATTGTTACATGTCAGATTGATATGACACGTTCTCCATGTTGACAACGCCACGCCGACGATTCGCGTGCAATATCCAAGTAGCCCATTGTTGGCGTTTCCATAACAACAAAACCGAAGCACTGCATAATTATTGCTGTCAACTCACCCAACGAAAATAGTTTCATTGTTGATTGTTATAGTATAGACAGTTCAGATTCATCAAATATTGAATATAATGGAATACGAAGATTTAGAGTTGGAAAATACACCTCCAGAAATTGTTCAGAAAGCAATTGATGTTTGCAATAATTTGCTACCAAGCACATCAAGAGAAAAATATGAAATCGCTCTAGAACCTTGTTAGTTTATCATGGAGAGTTGCCAATAAGATTGAAATCATCAATATTATGATTTCAGTACTCGAATACCTCAATTATTAAAAACTGTGTTGATATATCAAAATTCGTAAAACTACGTGCATTTTTGAAACGCAAATCTGAAAAATAAGCTCCATAACAGTAAAAAACATTAACTTCTGAAAAAATTCAACAATTTTTAAAAGATACAACTGATGTATTTGCTGATAAAGACATGAATTGAAAATTATCAAATTGTTATCGAAAAATGAATGTTTGGTTTTGATTTCAGGCGGCTTTAGCTATTGGCCTTACAGGGGCATGCCGTTGTGATGAACTTCGGAAATCAAAAATCGATGACATGGAAGATCTTAATTCGGCCCTTTTGATGAAATTGTCTGATTCTTGAACCAAAGTTCCTAGAAATTTCACAGTCACAGGAGAATTTTACCAAATTTACCAAAAATATGTGAAGCTTCGACCATGCACAATTGAAACACGTTTTGTTTTTAAATCACCAAAAAAGAAAATGTACGGAACAACCTGTGGGGATGAATAAATTTGGCACCATGGCGACAGAAATAGTGAAGTTTTTGCAATTGCCGAACCCTGAATTATATACTGGCCACTGTTTCCGAAGGTCATCTGCGACTATTTTAGTTAATGAAGGGGCAGATCTTTCAACTTTGAATCGTCATGGGGTTTGGAAATTCCGCAATGTTTCTGAATCTTATATCGACAACTCCATAGCTAACAAAATGAAAATTTCAAAAAGTATAGTAGAATTCGTTCAGCCTCTAGCGCCATTAGAACCTGAACACAACAATGCTGTTGAAGCTCAGTACGTTTCCCCATCAACTTCAACTTTGATCGCAGGTGATGAATTACCGAAAACATGTTGAAACAAAACAAGCTACAGGAAATTACTTTAGAAAATTGTTCAAATATAACTGTTTATTACTCTATCCAGCAAATATTTTTGCAAATATGTTTGCTGGAAACTCTACTCTGGACTCATCGGGAAAATATCCTCCGAATATCACGCCTGTCGACAGTCATATGCCTGAGATAATTTTTCACCGAACAAATATAAGAAATATTTCAATGGACCTGAAGATGAATAAGGCTTGCGGATCTGATGGAATTCCAGCAATTGTTCTGGAAGTATGTGCCCCTGAATTGACACCAGTACTTAGCGAATTATTTATTCAACCTTTCCTATAACATGGAGGTTTTTCCTAAGTCCTGGAGAACAGCAAGGGTTCAGCCAGTTCCAAAAAAAAATGAAGAAAACTTCACCTTCCAATTACAGACCAATTGCATTGTTTTCTATCATTCCCAAAGTCATGGAAAAAGCAATCAATATGAAGCTCATCAAATATCTAGAGAAATCAGGAATTATCAATGATCGACAATACGGATTTCGCCATCAACGATCAACCAGTGACTTACTGCATTAAGTTTCTCATATTTGGCAGTATTCAATCGAAAAATTCGGAGAAACGATAGCTGTTGCACTCGATATTTCAAAAGCGTTCGATCAAGTTTGGCATCGGGGTCTCTTTCCTAAACTGTCGTCTTATGGTTTGCCTCCTCAGTTGTGTGCTTTGTTGAAGAGTTTTTTGTCTGATAAGTCTATGTATGTGGTTGTTGATGAAGTATCATCTGATATTCTCCCGATAAATGCAGGTGTTCCACAGGGTTCAGTTCTGGCGCCCACTTTGTTTCTGCTTCATATCAATGATTTGCTCTAGAAAACATCTTGTTCAGTGCATAGTTTCGCGGACGACAGTACTCTTCATACTAGTTTCTCTTCCAGAGTCCCCATACCAGCTCAAGAAACGGAAATTCAAAGAAACATTCAAGTCAATGAAATTAACGATGTCTTGATGAAAATAATAGAATGGGGTAACATGAACTTGGTGGAATTTATTGCTGGGAAAACCCAGACATGTCTCTAACTATTCCTACAAAGTCGAGTATCTCGATGCTGCGAATTACGATCAGTGATAATCTCACATGGAAAAAGCATGCGAGATCGATCGCTGAAGGTGCTATTCAGAAGCTTGAATTTCTATTTCGTGCGAAGAAAAACCCCACTTCTCGTCAACTTTCAATGATCTACAAGGCTCAGATACGACCTGTCTTGGAATATGGTTCTCATATGTGGAGTTTGGCACTAAAACATTCACTGAGGCTTCTCGACTCTATTCAGAAAAAGGCAATCCGTCTTGTTGGTGATTCTTCGCTCACAGACCCGCTCACTTCATTGAAACATCGTAGAAGTGTTGGAGACTTGTCTCTCTTTTATAGATATTTACACGGAAAGTGCTCTTCTGAATTGTTATCAATCGTTCCACCCTTGGCAATATCTACACGGATGACTGGACGAGTACAGAATGCCCACCCCTTTGTTGTGAACTTTGAGACCTGTCGAAACTCTCTTGCTCAGGGATCTTTTACCATTAGAACAGCTGAGCTTTGGAACTCTTTGCCGAGAGAGGTATTTCTTGAGGCTTACAAACTTCAAAAATACAAAGTGAATGTTGATTCGTATCTTCTGTCCCTTGAGTCACGCGGTGTTCTTTGTACATTACAGGGCTTTTCTTTCGTGTGGATATGCATATAACAAAAATTAAATATGAAAATGAATTTATGACATACAATTATTATTATATATGTATTTTAATTTTCAATACTTGAAAACAACGAAACCGTAGAAAAAGTACAATGTAAAATGCGTGAGAAAGTGTCATATTTCTCACTTGCTTGATTTGCGGCAGTCACCTTCGGCTCGTGACGACAAACTTCTGCGGTCGTGAGAAATATGTCGTTTTTCTCACTTGTTGTAAAATAAACTATTCGGTGGTATAACCTCCAAACGAATTCCTTCCCCAATGTAGCAGATAGATGTTGAGGAGGATAGAGTAATCCAAGTATAGAATTATTTTTCTGTCCTCCACGATATCACTCCAATATGGATAACCTTTCTATCTTTAATGTATTCTGCAACGTAATTTATTGAAAATTGTCATGAAGGCCAGTCCATTAGTTGTAATTTCTATGCATGTTCGAAACATCTCGGATGATTTTGTTCAAATTCTATCGTTTTGAATGTTTTGCACGAGAAGTACAACTCTTTATCTTTGAACTGGTGCTTGAAAATTTCCCCAACGAGTATGAATGAAGTAGTTACCAATTCAAAAAATGAGTTGCTTACTTAGTTCCAGATGAACTCAGAACTCCACTAACATTATCATTCCCTCCTCTAGTTTAACAAATTGCTTGATAGACCTTGAAAATATTTTGTCTCAAATTATTCCAAAGTTTGATTATATTGTGCTAGGGGGAGGTTCCAATATTGATATTCTCAACGAACAAAACAACAATACTAAACACTTAATGAACTTTCTTGACAAGTATAATCTATTCCTCAAAAATAAACAGCCAACCAGAATAACTGAAAACAGCAGTACATGTATTGACCTATTAATTACAACAGAACCTGATGTTTTCGACAAAATAGAGGTATTTGAAACGAGTAACATTTCAGACCACTGTTTAGTCAAATGTGATTTGAAATTCAGAAAAGTAAAGTATCCACCGAAATTAGTCACTTTTCGCGATTTTTCCAAGTTTGATCATAATTTGTTTCTCGCTGACTTGTATAATATGTAGATGAGATGGTGAACTTTTGGAATGCAGGCGTGAATCATTTATTTGACATTCATGCACCATTCGTAACTAAACGTGTAACGAAACCACCGGCACCTTGGCTGACACCAAATTTGAAACTTATCATCAAGTTGAAGAGAAAAGCCTATAATAATTATAAAAATATGAGAAGTCTAGAATCATATGAGGCATATAAAGATATCAGAAATTTTGCTAAGCGGTGCATCGAAACAGAAAAAAAAGCATTTCTACAGCACAAATTCAAATCTGATTCGAAAATGTTCTGGAAATCACTCAAATCATAGAACCTCACTAAAAATCGCAACAACTGCACCACTGATATCGATCCAGACTCATTTAATGATTTTTTCTGAACTCACTTCCTGATCTGTCAACTCCTGGTGACAGCAATCTGTTAGATAGATACAGCGGTATATTTCCTGGTTTAACAGATAGATTTTCTTTCAGGGAAGTCACACATGAGGAAGTTAACTGTGCATTCCGCAAAATTAAAACTCCTGCAAAAGGATCAGATGAAATAAATTTAAAAATGCTAGCTTTAATTTTTCCTGCCTCAACCCCTTACTTAGTATATATTATTATTAATTGTTTCAAAACAGGTAGCTTTCCAAAAGCGTGGAAGGATGCTAATATATTACCGATTCCAAAAATCGAAAATCCAAATAACGTCTCACAATTTCGACCTATCAGTATCCTTCCGACCATTAGCAAAATTATTGAGAGACTGGCATGTGATCAACTAACAGCCTATCTCACAAATAATAAAATATTGCCACCCACCCAATCAGGTTTCAGAAAAAAACACAGCACCACAACAGCGTTACTGAAAGTAACTGATGATGTCTTCAGCTCATTAGACCAAAAAAAAAAAATACCTGCCTAATTTTACTTGATTTCAGTAAAGCGTTCGACACCTTAGACCATGGCATATTACTAAAGAAGCTAAATTTTTTTGGTTTAAAGCAGATGACACTATGTTTTCTCAAAAACTATATTGGTGACCGTATACAGCGAGAGCTAATTGGAGATGAAATGTCCAAATTTCAAACCATATCCAGAGGAGTTCCACAGGGGAGCATACTGGGCCCGTTATTATTTTCGACGTATACGGCCGATTTTGCTTCTTTTTTAAAAAATTGTTAATCTCACCAATACGCCGATGACACCCAAATATACTTTTCGTTCTCAAATTCTGAAACTTTTCTAGCGAGTATGAGTATAAATGAAGATCTTAGTATGATTTCATCGTTGTCAAATTCACATAAATTGCTGCTCAATGAAGAAAAACCAGAGATGCCTCTGTTTGGAAATAATAGCGAGGATATATGTAAGGATCCTAACTTTAAAATAATTCTGAACGGAAAAACACTCAATGTTGGGACACAGTGTAAAAATCTTGGACTTCACCTTGATGCAAATTTGAAATTTGAGAACCATGTATCACAACTTGTTAAACATAGTTATTATACACTGAAATTGTTATATATGAACCGTTCCTATCTCACAAACAATGTGAAAGCTTTCTAGTGTGAAACATTGATTATGTCGAAACTTTCCTATTGTTCCGAAATTTATTGGCCATCATTGCTAGCGATGGATAAAAATAAATTACAAAAAATTCAAAATTCCTGTATTAGGTATTCATATGGCCTGAGAAAATTTGATCACGTTTCTGAAATCTATACTAACAGAAAGATTCTTAAATTGGAAGAAAGATTCCTTATTCGATTGGCTGGTGTAATCTATCGAATCAATCAATTCAAAACACCAATCTATCTTCTAGAGAAACTGACAAAGCTTGGTAGCTTCCACAATTGCCCGACTAGAGGTAGGGATTTGTATAGCGTTCCTAGACACAATTCCACTAAATTTGAGAGAAGTTTTTCGTACTCTGCAGTGAAAATATTCAATAAAATTCCAACACACATCAAGAGCCTCCACAATTGGTTCAACTTCAAGAAACACTTAAAAACTTGGGTCTTCCAGAACAGACAGTTGTTCTGAAATCAGATTTATTTATATTTTTTTTATATGTGAGACAATGTTACATATGCAAAATATTTTAATTTAAGTTTCTCACACACAATTGTGATGGAATGTGATTTACTCTCTTACATATGATTATCTTTGTTCCTAAAATATCTTCATAATTATGTTTTTTTTTGTTGGTTACATGGAAGAACGGCCCTATGTCGAATGTCGCCAACGTATCTGCATTTGATGAACTGAAATATTTCTGAACTCAATAAAGACGCTATTATTATTATTATTGAATGACAGTACTTCTATAATGACATTTAATGGTGGTGAAAACAATATTTTTTGATCTACATTGACTCGCTTTGATACAGCCACTCTTTCTTCTCCACAAGGTGAGGTAAAATGCATTCCTTTTTACACGCTAGCAAAAACACGCCAACAAAAAATGTGTTTTTGACACTTCAGTTGTTACTGACTGATTTACTCCAATGAATCCTACGCATTATCTCTCAGCCTACATTACTCGAAACATCCATTATTATTATTAGCTCATTTTCCTGGTCTACATAGTTGCATATCGCTCTCAGACATGACTGAAACAAATAATAATCTGATTTGTATTTGGCTGGGAATCGGCGGCCTTTGGGTCGTTGATAAAATTATCCAAACCGCACTGTCCTAAATCGGGGTATCAGAAATCGTGTTGATCATCTCTCGTTGTATCATGAATAACGCATGCAAGCCCCTTGGGGTGAATTCTTGGATAGAAAGAAAGCAGTAATTATTCAGGTAAATTTCCTCCAACCAACTACCTGTTTATGAAAATAAATGTTTTCACTCCTGCTACAATTGAATTTCCATTACATAAATAACATTTCCATCAGTCAAACTGGATTGCTCGATCAGATCCCTCGTCACTCTTCGCGCCCATTTTAACGGGTAGAAAGAGAGACGACGGATCTGATCGAGCAATGTCGTTGGACCTAATTGTGAGAGCAGTATTTTATTTACTGTTTGAATGTCATCATTTTGTGGTGGATGGATTCTTTTCTCTAGTTTTTTACATTCTCAAACTACCACAATCTAAAGAAATAGTAATTGATATTTACTATTTAGTTGATATTTGATTGAAAATCTGCCCTTCTTAACTACTATTCTCATTGACAACTGCAATTTTTCAATTCAATTTATCAATTATTTGGCAACTCATTTGGCTGGAAATTGAAGGAAATCACGATGATGATATCGTGTTAAAAAAAATCGTTTCATTATTCAAACTGGTAGTTTCATAATCAAAACCAAGGTTCACTAACTTTTTTTTATCGATAATATGGAAATTTCAACACATCAACCTAGTTATATTTGCTCAGAAATATCAACTATCGAACGGAGAGTTGAAAAAGTCCCTCAGTGAGAATCAAACCCATTTCCTACTATTGTCCTTGCTAATCTTTTCAGGACAATAACATATGTCATTCTTTATCATTTCAGGGCAGAAATATACCATATGAGTTGATCTGACGATAACTGGAACGTCTATATATCAAATTAATATATTTCAATATTATCAATAATAAAAATTGCAAGTTTCATGATATTCGATTGTTTTGTTGTGGAATAACAGTCGTTCTTGGATCAATTTGCTGGGAGACAGAAAAAGTACAACTCTAGCTATCCATACATATATATTGCTTATCAAAATACATGACATGAGAGAATTGCAATAGCACAATGAATAATAACCTCACAATATTCCCAAGCTAGTTATATATCCTATAACCATCTTGATAATATTTTTTTCCCAAACGCCATCGAAAAACACTAAATGCAATACCTATTTCGTCAGTTCATGCTTTTCACTCGATGTTACTCTGTTGGTTCATGTGATATAGAAATTATAGGCTGTATACGAATGAATTATATCAAATTGCCATTTAACTCCCTTGCCATTCGACGAATGTTCATGAACCTCATTTTCGATTATGATATCTGCTACCAGAATGTACCGAGGAACATTTTCTGGGATAATTCCATCAAGATTTCATTTCTCTAAAATGATAACAACCCACAGATAGTAGATAATGAAGACGGAAGATTGAAAAAGAAGATGTGATACGGGGAAAGTATCGGTCGTGTTCACTTTCAACTTCTTCTGAAGATGTGGAATTTTCGATTTTATATACTAGATATATGGGTCAAGATTCATTCAATGACCAATGAAAGTTTTTTTCAATATAAATACAGATGTTTGTCTTTATAGAGGGGATGCCCCAATGTTAAAGGCGTCTTCAATAATAACATGCTTTTCGGAGTAGGAAACTATAGAATATTCAGAGATATTCGAATGCAACTTATTTGCGGAGCACTAGCTAGAAAGTGTAGTGATGTCTGCTTGTAATGTCAAACATGTAAGTCTTCATATTAGTCAATATTGTGAGAATCTTGAAGTCGTCAATATAAAATGTTTCGAAGGATACATTTCTTGTGGAAGGTCGTTGAGAAACAACAAAAACGAAAGTGGTCTAATATTCAACATATTCGGTTGTATAAATACGTTCCGAAAAGCTGGAGTAAGTTCGAAGACAAACAGAGTCGATCAAGTTTATTGATGATGAGTAATCTCAGATCGATTTGATCAAATGCCGAAAATGTATCGAAGTATATCTCATCTATCTGAGAAAGTCTATCAAGTGAACTGTGAAATACGTGAGAGCTTAGTAACACATGCTGATAAACTGAGGTGATGTTTCAAGGTATGAAAAATTATCTCAAAATTGCATAATATTGATAAAGGTCGATGATTCGATATCAGCGCAGAATCTCCTTTTTTTCAACACACACTCTCTACTCATACTCAAGCAATTTTCCACCTACTAAGGAATGTTTTTTTAAATAATATCAAATTGAACAAATATAATAGAGGTTTCTTTAATTCCTTCATGCAATCTTCGACTATGAAACTTGAAATTGGATTTAGTCCAAGGACTGATTTGTTTTTCAATTTTCTAGATGCCATTAAAATGTCCTTCTCGGGTACTTTGTTGAAAGTAATGCAATCTGAGTTTACAGCTCAGTTTTTCACATTATTATCAGTTAATGTTATTTATTCATATATGCCCATTGATGAGCTCAGGCAATATTTTTCTCTGAGCGAAACAAGCTTGTCTGAGTTCAAATATGAAGTGTATGATTTTTTTGCTTCTACTCTCTATTTGGGTAGAAATGTTATCGAATATTCTGAATGAACAACTATTGACTATTTGTAGAGAGGTTATATGTTTGATACAAGTTTTGTGTAGTTGCTATACAAATTGAGCAAGTGCCCTTTGTACCTTATAGGAAAGCAGTTGATTTATATTATAGACTCTTTCTCTCTTTTCGTGAATGATTTGATCGTGTATAATGATTCACACATACAAACGAAGAGTGCTTGCCAAATATATGATGTTGCTTCTCTTATCGAAGTTTCGTTTTCTTTTTGCATTGACTTGAAAAGACACAAGCAAAAAATCACTACCACGAAATTTTTTATATTTTTTCTTCAAAACTTCTTGGGAATCAAAAACAGCCATGCGAGAAGTGACTGTTAGTCGGGGAGGCTATCAAATTAAATGAAAAAAGGGACTGACGATAAAGTTCCGTAAAAAAACCCTTTCATGTTTAGTCTCGAAAAAATGTTATTGAACAGTTTATGAATGATTATCAATCGATCAAAACGTTTTCTGCAAGCATTCTTTCTGGTATCGAAAGTAGAAATCGGTTCAACTTATTCTGATATGGAGGATGGTCAACTATCCCCCCACAAATGATCGAAAGCAAAAACAACTTCGCAAAATGAAATGAGTAATTATGGAAATATCCAACCATCTCATTTTTCAGCAAAATTCAGTTTATCGATATATTGAAATCATCAAAAATTACTTTTTCTCCTTCGATATCATATTCTTATTTGGATATCACCTACCATTTCGTTTGTTGAAAATATTGTATACAACTT
This sequence comes from Zygogramma bicolorata, assembly GCA_032362365.1. Classification (NCBI taxonomy): domain Eukaryota; kingdom Metazoa; phylum Arthropoda; class Insecta; order Coleoptera; family Chrysomelidae; genus Zygogramma; species Zygogramma bicolorata. The sequence goes on along the minus strand of JAVJAQ010001076.1, from coordinate 334,105 downwards.
CCGAATTTACGCCTCGAGTGTGAATAATCAAATCCGATAAAAATATTCATAGAACAATATTATTCCGTAGCCAAGTATGATTCATAGTGGAAATATCATTTACCAATATTTTCAAGATGCGTTGTGGCACGAAATATTACTTTTTTATCTGAAAGCCGTGAAATAGTACTTACTCTAGGATAATTGGAATGAACATAATAGCACGATCGTGCCCACAAATAGAGACATTTTCGCATTGTTGTGAGTATTCAAATCAGAGCATTTGTTGGTTTCCGACCGATGAATCAAATTTTTTTCTGAAATATTTGACAATTCAGACTGCTGTATACTGACAAACATATTTGCATTTTCCTTTGGATATCGATAATAAATCTTGGTAACAAAATATTGAAAATATCACAAAGTCTCTGGGAAGAATGAGTTTCAGAATCAGTCTTCATTGAGAATGAATATATCTCCGATAATCATGCACATCAATGAATACTTAATATTGCTTATTTTGTATTTAAATTAGATGTTAATATTATGAGATAATCATCGTTTCCTGATATATAATGAAATATGCATGATAATAGTGAAAACAATGGTATTTGCAAAAAATTTAAATAAGGAACACAAAAAGTAACTAGTCATCTATACATTGAATTCAACTGGTGGGTAATTGATGAAAATACATCATAACAAAAATATCACAATTCCTTTTTTTTCTATCTTTATTCTATTCGATTTTTGAATTCAAAAAAACTGATCTCCAGGTGGTAATACCCACCGTGAAGAATCTGTTCTCTCGAAATTAGTAACGGATTTTATTCCTGTTGAAACTTCTACTTCAATATTGATGTAAACAAATGTGCTAGATGGTATTGAGTTTGAGACATTATTATTTCGGAAAAGTTTTCCTGTTTAGGTCTCTCAACTAACAACAATACTATCGAAACTAATCGTTAGTATCTTTTGGGAGAATTTCCATTAAATAGGTGATTTTCTTTGTGATTTTTGGAGATATCAACCTTCTGCAATTTGGAAAACTGAAGGAACATTCTGAATCTAGACATGTGAGGAAGAGTAGGTTTTCAACATATGGGAAAAAAGTGTTTGCTCTGAAGAAAGAATACACGAACCAAGTCAACAATTTGTATTATTGGAAACTCCCGATCAAATAGAAAAATAATTTTTTTTCTAAATGCGTTTCTCATTGATGTTTTTACTCTATCGAAAACTTCGGTAAATCATATTCATCGATTCGTTGAAACAGGAACTGAAAACAAGTTCAGATATAACACTTTTCACAAAAACGACCTTTTTCCAATTGAATATCTCACAGTTCTAAAATCCTTGATAGACTTAAGTGTTCTCGCTTACAATTGAATTTTCGAGCAATTTCAATTTGTGTTATTCACTTTTTTCAGATAATTTCAACCGAATTGTAGTGACACGATTTACCAATTAACAAACATTATCGTTTTTCAGATTAAACACCAACATATCGATGGAATGAAAAAAGTGGTTTGTGGATGCCACCAATTCATTGTAGAAAAAAGACATTATGGTTATTGTTGCGGTCTCATTCAATTCCAGAGCAGACACATATAACGCGATTAATGTATAAATGTAATCTGGAATTTGCATATTAAATAGACGAACACAATGAGTTCATTGGAGGAGTTATTTATGAAATTTCGAAATAAGTGAATAGAAATTGAAACTGGGATAGGAAAGTGGAGACCATTTCGCTGTTTTTCTAATTTGTGATGTGTTGTCTAAAATTGGAGAAACGATCAGACATATAATATACCCAATGTGTAATTTGAGTACATAAAAAAAACTTAGGTGTTCCATTTGAAATCTCAAGATTTCAAGAGAAAGTTCAATTGATGGATGAACTGGTATGCGGCTAGTATGATATCTACTTTTGAACCATTGGTAAGGAAAAAGTTAAGCTGTGCTCAGCGGAGTTTGCTCGTAGTTTTTCCCCTGATGACTACATTTGCATCCCTTTGCAATAACCAGACTCTCAAACCCCCTTTGAGTCTCTATATTCATCAATCATATTTGAAAAAAGCATTTTCGAATCCTCATAATTATATGATATGATTGAATGAATTTATCATTGCCATATTTTTTGTGTTCCATACATATGTTAGGATGAAAAATAGACATCACATAAGAAAAATATTGATGAGTGAACTGAATATGGAAGATTTTTGAATGATCTGATATCATAGCATAATTCCCAGAGATCATGTCCGTACGACATCAAAAATTAACATTGTATTAGATTTCGAACCCAACATTTTTTCCTACATATCCAGAACGCTGCTGACTTTGACGTTATTGTTCAGCAGTATAATTACCTACTCATATATAGCGAAAACCTGTTTTTTTCCGGAAAATGAGAAGAAACGACTCTATATACTTGTACGGCTTCCTTCAGAGTGATATTTTTGTTTTAAACTCCTTGTGGAAAACTCTCATGAGTGCTCCCAGAATACAGAGGCTTGTGCGAGCAGGGGACAGCAAATGTTCCCGAGTGCAATAGCGCTCTTGGGGGTTTTGCTGATTTTTTTGGTGGTGGTGAGTCGAATATCTATCACATAAAGCTCGAACCGATATATTCTGAAAAACAGTAAATTTTTGTGGAATTTGATTCTTCGTGGTTCAAAAGGGGAGTTTTTTTGTTCATAGTCAAATGTACCGCTAGAAACCGACCCTGATAGAAGTTATTGTATCATATAGCAGCATCGTACTGAACATGATTCATCTGAGTCATTTGACCCAAGGAAAAAGTCTTCAAGAGGCTAGTGCCCAATATTCAGACGATATTGTGTTGAGAAATTCCTTTATTGTGAGATTTTCACTATATGTAGGACCATGATATGTCCGAATGAATTGTTATTATACTTCTAGCCACGTCCTCATACTACTTCTTGCAACGAAAAACACAACGATATGAATATTACTAGTACTGGAATGTCCAGCCCGCTTATCAGATTTGACACCTTTAGACTTTATTTATGGGGCTATTCGAAGCAGAAGGTGTAAGAAACTGAACCTGTGTCAATATTGATTGTACGCCACGAAATGATAAATATTTATAGAAATATCGACGTTGCTGTGTTTGAAAATGTCCGACGTGAAATATCAGATAGGCTGTAATTATCTCAAGACGTTTAAGGCAACCATTTCAAGCATCTTCTGAAATGAACTCAGCTTATTTCTCCAAATTATGAAGTCAAACGTCAAAGTGTGCAGGCAATTATCAAAAGTTCCGCCATTTTGTAGTAGGTGAAGATATGGATTTCATATTCTAGGGTTGCAAAGTATTCGTCAAGAGCTTCATAATGATGTTTCACAAGACCACCCTTTTCATTAATTTCTTTTTCGGATGGGTCCCATAATTGGACATCTTGAAATTTTCATGTGTGACAGAGTTTCAAAGTTTTGAGTAGACTTGTTCAGAAAATAAAATGTACATATGTTTCTATGTATATATATATATATATATACAGTCTGTAACAACGAAACCTTAACAGAGCCCTTGTTGAATATAAAAAGTAAGAGTTTTAAAAAAAGCTCGAACAGGTCAATTTCTAATTAAAGCGGGACACTTTTCAGACTACTCAGATTTTTTGTACTATGCACCCCCTCGGAGGGGTGCGTCCGACGACCCTTACTCAGATAGGGAAAGTGGGTCAAGTGGCACCTTGTTTCAAAGGTCTTTCGAATACCTTTACAACTCTGTTGAAAGAAAATTTTTATGACGATTAGTTTTCGAGATGATTTGAAATTAAAATTGCCATGTTAATAATGAATTAGACAGGCCACTCGGTAACTTGTATGCCTACATAAAAAAATTTCGAGCAGTTCTTTTTATTATTTTTTTGTCAAATAATATTCCTTTTTTGGAATCAAAACCCACTCTTCTTCTTCCAGTGTTCATTAGTACATCGTTCGATTGTTTTGTTGAAACGGGTCGTGTATTGTTATATGTTTAAATATGCCTTACACTACTGCTGAAAGGATTTCAGTTATTGCTTTATCTTCTGGCAACGACCAGAATGCTAATAAAACATCAATGTTATTCAAAGAGCAAAACCCTGGTGAACACCTAAGCAGAAATCACGTTCTGGATTTGGTCACAAAATTCAAGGAAGCAGGTTCGGTTTCAAATGAAAAAAGAAATATTCAGAGACGGGAAGTGAATGACGATAATGCGATTGGAGTGATAAGTCAAGTCATCGCCAATCCCAGGTTGAGTACCAGAGGTTTATCAGCAATGGCAGGAATAAGCCATACATATGGGCGCATAGAGAATCCTCAAAAACCACAAATTCCATCCTTACCAAATTAAACTTGATCATGAACTCAATGAGGATGATTTTGACCGAAGACAGGAGTTTTATGAGGGCATGAGTGAGAGATTAATGAGAAATCCCTAGCTGCTTAACATAACATCTGTTTTTCATACGAAAGCTCATTTCATTTACATGGTTGCGTGAACCGTCACAATTGCCGTTATTGGTCGGATTAAAACCCAAGACAAGACGCAGAAATACGTACCTAACATCCCCAAAAGTTGAATGTCTGGGCCTGAATATTAGACAATCATATTATAGGTCCATTTTTCATTGATGGAAAATCAATCGGTGATTCTTATTCCTTTACAACTTCTTGAAGAGAAAATACAACCTCGTATAGTTGAAACAATTGCACAGGGTCCAAGATGTCAAGATGAATTTATTCCCATTATGCCCAGCAGGTTCGAAAGGTTTTGAATAATCATTTCGAAGGACAATGGATTGGCAGAAGAGGCCCAATTGAATGGCCAGCACGATCACCAGATTTAAAACCACTGTCTAAGTCTAGAATTATTGATGAATGCCAAGCTATAACTCCTGAGATGTTGAATAAAGTAAGAGCATAATTCGAACAAAATCTTTATTGTTGCATGGATCAAAATGGCGTACATTTTGAACACCTTATTAGGTGTTGCTGTTTTTGTGTATGCTTCAAAAACAATTATTTGGATTTATTAACCCTAAAACAGTTTTTAAAACTTTTCTGTGTCATCAGCATTAAAGGAAATCAGCAGGTTGTATTCGTTGTGTAGGTAAGTTTTCAGTATGATTTATAAGGAGGTGCCACTCAATTCACCTGAAATGTAAGGGTTGTAACCAACCTCCTCGTAATAAACAAAAAATACGAAATCACATGGACACGTATGAACAGGTTGTCATAAAAAGCAAAAATTTATTTTTTTATCAAAGGACCCCGCACTAATCTTATGGAAAACCGGTTTCGGTGAAAATCGCTGAAATTTCAATATGATGTCGCCCATGCCATCCTGAATAAAAGTTATCATTGCGCCAACTCTCTGAATGCCCGCGTTTGGATTCTATAGGGGATCAAAGTTCGATATTTTGACGATTTTTCAAAAAATCCGGAATTTCATTTTCATTGTATCGATCTGAATTTTTATAATGGAATAGTCCACAATATGTGCATCAAAAAGTTCAAATGACAAAAGTTTTTAGAATCAAAACTGGTGGGTATACAGAGGGTTGAACTTTGTTTTTGGTAATTTTTATCGAACTTTTTTTGAGAAAATATTCGTTTTCCTGCAGATCCATGTGCAATTGATGTTACTTACAGTACATAAGAGGGCGATCATATTTTGCATTTGAACTAACCATCCAACTTTAAATATTTGAAAGGTACGGGGCGATCAAAAATATATTTTCAATTTCGGAAAAATGTATCCCCTTGTATAGTCAGCTTTCACCAATATATTCAGCTGATTTTTTGAAACTATGTAGCTAACATACATACAAATGTGTCAACGTCTGTGCTCATTAATCTGAATCCAAATAAAGTTGCGGCGATGGTCCAAAAAATATGGAGAAGGGATGTTTCGGAATAATTTAGAAATGATTTCTAAAATCGTCCGTGAATTTCTTTTATTTTCTGATATAATGTAGATGAGTTATTATTGATCAAAAAGTTCTACAGTGCCTACCACGCGAATGCCACCGTTTGAATTATACAGGGTTTTGAAGTATAGTATTTCCTTGATTTCTGGAATAATCAATAATTTCTTTGTAACGGAAAATAATTTTGTTTACTAGACAAACTTCGAAACATTTCAATGACCAAATTATCTGAAATGAGAATTTATGAATATACAAAGGTTGGTCCAAAAAAAAATTTTTTTTTCAAAAATATAAGTATCCGTTTACTATTCATATTTTTTATATATTCAGAAACTCTATTAGGACCAGGACGACCTTGTCTCCACCCGATGTTTTAGGAAAATCCAGTATGAAAACAATATATTCTCGAGAAAGATCGTGTGCGGAAGAACAAGTAGAGAGAAATGAGATGATTTGGTTTATATTCAGGTCTTCGCAACTGCCATTGTCATAAAAAAATTGTGACCGCAACTGACAGATATATGAAATATGAATTAAAGTAAGTACATAACATGAATTCAGCACGATTCCAAGCATATGGGCTGATTCAGAGAAAACAGAAATGATGATAGTACTACAACAGCTACTGAACTGAGTCGAATCAATTCAGCAAGTACATTTTTTCCATGAAGACAGCCTTTCGGACGATTCATATTTCGTTTTCCGAAACGAGTTATACCGGTTTCGGGGTTTTGCCCCTCATGAGTGTAGGGTAGGTCTTATATAGATATCACTGAATAGAGCATGCGACATTCTGAAATAATTGGAAAAATCTTCCATTACAATGATTGAATCTGCAGTTAATTCAATTGCAATGAAGAATGAGGATGCAAGTGATTTCTATCGCAATAAAGAATTAGACTTCAGACGAAATGTCATGCATCCAAATTGACCACCTACATACCGGTCTTGGGTTTTTTGAGATGTTATTCAAATAAATTGTGAGGAGTTTATTCACCGGCATGACTGTCATCGTTTCACTACCCAACTATTTCAAGCGCACCATCAGGAACCATTTGTTGTGGTCTATTTGCCGCGTCCATTACTGAGTTTAGTAGGGAACTTGAGGGGTATCGACTGTTGGGGTCATGTCGAGCATGACCAAGATACCATAGAACACTGGCAACATGCGCACATGTTCCTAAAGTTCTGGCGCCGGTTTTACAAGTACAAAAATATCCTAATATGGGCTCGTTTGGTTCATCAGGTTCTTCTCCATCATTATATTTGATCCACAGTTGATATTTTGTGGCATTTCTGAACCTCGAATAAAACCCTGACTCTCATGAATCCAGGTTCCTCTTCGAAAATATCGACCTGAAACTCTTCATTTTTTTCCCTTTGCAATTTATCCTGTATATACGAAGGTGGAAGTTCAACTTGGTATATACCTACGGTCAAATCTCTTAGATATTCTATCGTAAGGCGAGGAAAGTTTGGAATCAGGTTTCCATTCATACGGACCCATTGACCATTTTTCAGATGAAGATTGTCCACTTCCACTCGAGCCTGGACGACATTTACCTCCTGTGATTTTCGTAACAATTCTTGTGCCAGCTGAGCATTGGCACCTCTCATTGAGACTGGGGGGTGGAAGCTGTTGATGAGTGCACCAGCGATTTGATATAGATCGCTAAGATTGTGTACGTGTGGCATTTCGATCGTTTTATCAAAAAACTTAAACATGCTTTTCAAATGTCCATTTCTTGCTTCAACTATCCATCTAGTTTTCGTCACTAATCAAGATTTATTTGCTTCCTCGGTGGAAAGCTGTTGTTGCCCTCGTGGAACAATCGCGGGCATTTCATATTGTATGCCAAGATTATTCAGTAAGGGTATGGCATCTCGATAACCCCGATCCACAACAAAAATGTCACCTTCATTAAACCATCCCCTCATGCCTTCTGAGTTTCTTTCAAACTGATTCTCCAAAATTCTTGCGTCATTGTTGCGAGCGTCTGAGAAATAAGGTCCTTGAATACTCAGTATATATCCATCCGGGGCCACAATCAAAACTGGTTTCACCAGATGATGTCCCTTGTACCGGCAGAAAGATTGGCGCAATATCCTGAAATTACAACTTTTATTTATGGCGGCGTATGATCCGTCGATGTAAACGATGGCCTTCGGGTTGGCTGGGGTCGGGTTATATAAAATATTGGAAAACTCACTCACATGCCTTCTAATATACACATTCCTATCGATGGCTGCAAAGCCGATATTCGATGGAACGAATCTTTGCATCAAAGACTGTCTTACTTTAGAAATTGCTAAGCTGGTGGCTTGCCTAGAGGGATAATGGAATATTTCCTTCAAGAAATCATCCGACAGACCCTGACGCAATTTACAGAGGAATGTCATAAGGTCTTTTTTCGTTATATATCTATAACCATGTTCCTGCGGAACCATATCACAGAACATAAAAAGACTACGAAATTGTTCTTTGGTTATAGGAGATATTGCCTGAAACTCATCCTCACTGAAATTGTTCTCATCTTCATAGCTGGAGTGTTCAATAGCCACAAAAAGAAGCCCTTCAAGGAAAATGGATAGTTGCTGTCCCTTTATCAGATAAGGTCTATTTACAAACTGGATTCCTGGTAATAGAAATGGCAAAATGAAACCGTTATCATCGAGATGATGTCTGCACGCCTTCACGTTATCCGGGATGAATATATTTCGATGAACAAAAATATTGGCCCTGCATTTATTGGATAGAGTTTGCTGATCATCGGCGGCATTGCAGATGAAGCATGTATGGCTCGATGTTTGTGTCAAAACATTGAGTCTTATACAAGTTGGATCAATCGTCAAGTCCCTTATTTCATTCATAATAGATCGATTACAGTTTAAACATATTCTTGTTTCTTCTCCTATGATGAGAGGGGGACCACCTCGTGCATCCCGCCTAGAAATAGCTATTTGACACTTTTCCAAATGTTCTTCTCCATGAAGAAGATGTGACGTTCGAGCTGGTCTTGATCGGGTATCGCATACAAAGCAATTTACTTGATTTTGATAGGCCATGATGACCTGGGAATATTCAAATATGAGATACAATTGAATATAATGATTATCTCACCTTATTTAACTTCGAAGAGCAGAAAATAAAAGAAAACAGGTAATTGATGACCAAAACATCAACCGATTCTCTAATTATTAGAAAATACTAACATTTCATCTACGTTCAACACATCAAAATATGTTTGCTATCAAAAACATCCATAACTCTGACAGCAATCGAATGACATTCCAAGGACTGCTCTATTTTGGATATGGAATAATACAGTTACTTGCACAGAAAAGTAGTAGGTACAAGTCTTGGAAACGAAAATGTTGTTATTTTAGTACAGTAAATTGTGTTAATCTGATCTTTTAAAATTGTCTTTGGCTTTTTAAAAACGTTAAAGAGGCACAAAAGAAATATCATTTCCAAATTATTCCGAAACATCCCTTCTCCATATTTTTTGGACCATCGCCGCAACTTTATTTGGATTCAGATTAATGAGCACAGACGTTGACACATTTGTATGTATGTTAGCTACATAGTTTCAAAAAATCAGCTGAATATATTGGTGAAAGCTGACTATACAAAGGGATACATTTTTCCGAAATTGAAAATATATTTTTGATCGCCCCGTACCTTTCAAATATTTAAAGTTGGATGGTTAGTTCAAATGCAAAATATGATCGCCCTCTTATGTACTGTAAGTAACATCAATTGCACATGGATCTGCAGAAAAACGAATATTTTCTCAAAAAAAAGTTCGATAAAAATTACCAAAAACAAAGTTCAACCCTCTGTATACCCGCCAGTTTTGATTCTAGAAACTTTTGTCATTTGAACTTTTTGATGCACATATTGTGGACTATTCCATTATAAAAATTCAGATCGATACAATGAAAATGAAATTCCGGATTTTTTAAAAAATCGTCAAAATATCGAACTTTGACCCCCTGTAGAATCCAAACGCGGGCATTCAGAGAGTTGGCGCAATGATAACTTTTATTCAGGATGGCATGGGCGACATCATATTGAAATTTCAGCGATTTTCACCGAAACCGGTTTTCCATAAGATTAGTGCGGGGTCCTTTCTGAACGTAAATTGTACGTTAAAAACAATTGAATTCATTTTAAAAAATGTTGAACTCAATACAAATATCTTTTAAACATCAAATTATCTCGAAAACTAATCGTCACAAAAATTTCTCTCCCAACAGAGTTGTAAAGGTATCTGAAAGACCTTTAGAACAAGGTGCCACTTGACCTACTTTTCCTATCTAAATAGGGGTCGTCAGACGCACCCCTCCGAGGGGGTGCGTACTACAAAAAATCTGAGTAGTCTGAAAGGTGTCCCCCCATTGACGTGTGCGTCCGACGACCCTTATTTAGATAGGGAAATTAGGTCGAGTGGCACCTTGTTCTAAAGGTCTTTCAGATACTTTTACAACTCTGTTGAGAGAAAATTTTTGTGACGATTAGTTCGGTTTTAAATAAAAAAAGAAATATTCATATATATATTTATATATATATATATATATATATATATATAGTATATAATATAATAGGTAGGTGAAGCATACATTTTTTCCCTTAGGAATTTCTGGTCCGGACAAACCACAGCACAGCATATCAAAAGTACCAATTGCGTGTATGGCCGCTATACATTGATTTAATCAGAGAGATTCGGGTAAGCCGATTGGCATCGAAGAATGATGCTTGACATACAAGAAACGTTGTAGGGGGCAAAGAAAAAAAAATCATATGAGAGGTATATTTACGAGTCATTCAGCTCTTCCCACCTCGGCGGGTTTTGCGAAAGTAAGAGTAAAGTGTCTTTCACAAGCATGTTCATTTCAATCTGAAACATTCACAGAAGTTTTCGGAATACTATGAGAAGTGTAATCGATGCATGCTAAGAGCCTTTTAGCCCTTGGGGAAAATGAAGGTATTGCATGTAATATGACTCATTTCCTAGAGCTAAGTAATCATCAGATAAATGGCAGTCGTATTCTAAACTCTGTTATTGTGATGATAACGAAAATTTTTCCTCGTTGAAATACACAAAAATTCATGTTCTCGCCCTGATTTTTCCTGATCGAATAATAAGCTAGTTAATATTCATACCCACCCGGTAGTTGAATAGAAATAGTGGCTCCTATCGAACTTGAATGATATGCAGCTGAGAAGGATGAAATGTTATTCTCGTCATTGCCAAAACTGAAATGAATATAGAGAGAAATCCGACGTGTCTATTCTAGTGAAGTCACCATAACCGCTTTCGTTGTATCACTCGGTCTATGAAATCTCGTATTTACCTGGCGCGGAGATCAGTGGTACCTCAACGGGAATTCACCTGTAAAGTCATCAGTTTATAAAGGTTTTACCATCTTTGGTGGGGACCAGTTGGTATACGGGCTCTTGACAATGGTGCAGATGGCGAGAAACAAGTGAATGTGCCTTCGAGTGTGAAACGACTCGTTTTTGTACCGATGAGCTAGTTCTTGACCGGTGTTGCGGAGTTACATTGAATAGTATTACGCGTGGTTCTGTCCGGTTTTTTTTCCAGTCGAAAAGATTTTAAGAACACTTTTGGATACGACGGACCAAGCTGTTTTCACTGAAAGGTAATTCTGCTCGCATTTGATGAATCAAAGATCTTTATTGAATCAAAATATAATCGAACTGTGTACAGGGTATCTCAAAATTTTTATTGTGGGTGATTTAGAAATATCACTAAATTTTTTTCGAAGCAGTTGTTTCTCAGAACCTCTTCTTCTATTTCTTCGATCGTAGCTCATTTTGATTCCAATTCCCAAAGGAGAATCTAAACGTTTTTTCTTCGGCATGGTGATAGGGATTAGGAGAATCAAGTAATTTTTGACATCTCTCCATTTTCACAGAGGAGAGGAAGAGAAACCCAATGAACTCAAAAAAAATCCTTCAGTAGATTCAAATTGGATCTCAACGTAAAAAGCTACCATTTATATATTTTCAGTTCGTAGTTCCCAGCTTCAAAATATTCATTAGATCCTTGAAAGAATACTGCTGGTCTAGTGATGAGACTACCTAACGACAACATAACCCTAAAAAATGAGATCACAGAGGAATTGATCTATCGGTCATTACCGAAAGCTAGTTCAGTTTCCTGACCTACGGCCAATTGTTCAATCAGCAGGTGAACATTTGCAGGAAGCTTGAGTGTATGACCAAGACATTTGATTGATTGGCAAGAAGTAAGCTGAAAGTTCCTCAACGGTAGATCGAAAAACCGGCCTTAGGGCGTTGGAGCTGAAGTCACAGTCGAGTAGTATTTGACCACAACATCTGATGAGCTGGGGTTCTTGAGAGTATATCAGAAAGTAGTGTGGATAAGGTAACCTAAACAACTGGAAGTATATGTGGGAAGTCTGGAGATAGTCCATTCAATTTGTAATTTGAGGCTCAAGAATATCATATATTTGCAAAATTAAATATTGATAAGAAAAAAACTACAGAAATGTCAATATTCGTGCTCAATTCTTCCATTATCATTAACGAAATCTTTTGTGGGCGTCCCCGATTCAAAGTTGCTGATGTTCAATCTCAAAGCTCTCCGGAAACATAGAATGAGTTGAAAATCAGCTTCATTTTCCACGTTATTCAAATAAATAATCCAAACCAGTCTCTTTGATAATTACTCTTTCAAATATCTGATGTTCAACAATACGAATGGTAAAAACTACATACCGCTATTTACTTCCCTGCTGCATAATCGCAATTGTTGATTAGGACGTATATCAATTTTTATGTAAATATCGAGCTCAGGAGGAATTTTTCATTTCTCCAATCAGAAAAAGAAACAGATATTTTATATACAATTTTATGTGAGGTAAATAAATTCCACACAGAAGGTTATTACTCACAAATTGGCATCAATGTTCTACTGAAGTGTTTTTTTTTCACATACGGCTTATTTATATTGTGAGCCTTTTAATTTAGTTTGTCTGGCATTGGATTCGTGAATTCAAGGTTTCCTAACATTGAAATTCTTATTTCGTTTTGGGGATGCAACCATATCTGCAAGGGACTGAAACCATTCTCTATGGCAACGGAGCCTACTGTAACATCGTCCCTGTTCGGTGGGTCCTTTTGAGATATTCATGTACTTTGTATGTGGAGTCTGAGTTTGTGGTCATATCGAACAGATGGCGTTCTTCGTTAACGGATTACTCCTTCTGTTCCCGATTTCAGTAATTTGTCTTGTAAGAGGCAGTCAGCTCGTAAAGCATTATGTTCACAAATCCAGCCAAGTGTCACTGAAGAGACCTGGCATTCGATTTGTAACTGCAATGTTTCCGAACATTGAAATTCTGATTTATATGACGACATCAAAGTTTGTGCATCAAAACAATCTACGACATGACAACCATTTCCACTCAAAGATTCCACTTGTTTCTGAATTGATTCTCATTTTTTGGTATGAAAGATGAAGAACATGTATGATTCAAGCTACGACGTCCGTGAAAAAATTATAGAAAAGACATTGAAAGAAATCACTAGTGCCATCTACATGTTCTATCCATCCCTTCAAATGATATTTTCATAGGATTGACCGAATATGTCTATCCATTAACAGTGCTGAAGTGTAAAATAGGTGCAGATTTCCATATGTCGGTTTAACTGAAACGTGACAAGAAAGGTAATGGAGCTTCAAAATAGAACTAATAATAAGATTATAGAGGAAATGCAAAATATGAATGACTTAAATTCCACTTTTGTCCCTGAATTGATTTCCATCCTTTTCGCATTATGTAACCAAGAAAATGTATAATCAAAGCTAAAACGTCTGTGAGAAAATTGAAAGGTAAAACATGGCTTGGAAACGAATTTACTAGTGCTATCTAACTGTAGTATCCATTCCTTCGAAATATATTTCCATATTGTTGGCCAACTATCCCATCTATAAACACCAGTACTAGTTATACACGAGTAGCAGTTTTTTATACAGTCTAATGAAAGTCACACAATGAAGTGACACCAGCTGCACTTTGATTGACCAGATTTTTTCAAACTGTAACGAACAAGAAATCTGCTATGTTACTGATTATGTGATATCCGATCATCGTCCTATCTTCTTAGAAATTAACGAAAACTCCGTCGTTAAATCAACAAATAAAACTCAAATGAAGAGATGTTTCAATGAAAGTAGCTTGGCCAATTGCGAGTTTTTATTAGGAAAAGCAGAATGGAACAACATTTATGACTGGTGATTGCGACGAAGCCTTCAATCATTTTTATGATACATTTGTTCATTGTTTCGGAATTTCTTTTCCTGAATGGAAAATATATTTTAACAACAATAAACGGGGGTGGATTGACGATCTCGTTGAAGAAACCAGCCGTTCATTGAAAAATCTTTTTATCTGAGAAACCCCGCTTTATCTAAATTATATAAGAACAATGAATTAGACATCAGAAATTAGTTAACGAAACAAAAAAGAAATTTTATCAGGAAAAAATTAGTTTTTCAGATAACGATTCGAAAACTGTGTGGGAAGTAGTATCTGAACTCACGAACAGAATTAAAAAGTCATGTGACAGTATCGTTATTCAAAAAAATGGTGTAGTTATCAAAGACCCTGCAGAGATCGTGAACGAATTGAATGATTTTTTATCGAAGCTCCACAGACATTAATACGTGACATTCAAAGATTATCAACCGAACATCAATAATGAAACTGGTATGAATATAAATCCATACACGATGTTTTTACAGCCTTTTTGTGAATCTGAATTACTTAATTTGAATAATCTCAAACTTAGGAACAAAAAGTCGTCTGGAACTGACGAGATACCAGTGTTTTTATGAAAGAGAGTTTCACATAGTATTATAAAACCGATAACATTTCTGGTCAATCTTTCTTTTTCACAAGGCAGTTTCCCTACATGCCTGAAAATGGGTACGGTGACTCTCTTGCGTAAAAACGAAAAATTATCAACTATTAAAAATTTCAGACCTACCATTACCGTCCCACAGAGGTTCTCGAAGATTTTCGAGTGTGCATTTCTGAAGCGCTCAAATGACTTTTCGTACTTCCGGGCCTAAAGTGACAACTTCACTCCCTTGTGACAGGTACTAAAGTGTCACATTTAATCCCTCCGGGATTAAATATTGACGAAACTCCCGGAACGATTAAATCACAAACAAACGAATTTAAGGGATATTTTATTGAAAAATATAATTAATTAGAATGGTAATTAACGTTAATATTCAAATTAATATTGTGACAGTTCGTCATATTGACCAGTCTTTCCTGGGTTAATGCAGCAGGTAACTGACGAGTAACAGATAGGTCCTTTTCATATTGAACTGGTGTTTGTTTCGAAGATCCTGCGGAAACAGGAAGCGAGAATGAGGACTGTGGCATAACTATAGAGGACGAATCGGCGACTTGACCAAATATTTTATCTGAAATTTTTTGTTTATTTTTAATAGACGATTCAATATATCCCTCGGCCACGTTGGAGGATTTCCATCCTCCATGTCTCTTCAGCACGTCTATTGTTGCTTCCGAATCAGCTAACAAAGACGCAGATGTGCAGATACACCTTCTTCACTCATGATACCAATAATTATCAATAACAATGTTTCTTTACAATGACACTAGTAATGACAGTTTCTAAATTATAACTGTCACAACGCAATGTTACTATGGTAACTTATTTTAAAGACAGTTTATTAAATGAGTTGAAGAAAGAAAAAACTGATTGAAATTATTGAAAAAATTAATAAAATCATACCGGAAGTACGAAAAGTATCGTATATACCTTGCGACTGAAGTACATTTAATCCTTCAGGTAAATTATGGCCCTCCCTGCGGTCGGGCCATAAACTTTACCTTCAGGATTAAATGTACTACTTCAGTCCCGCGGTATATAATGTACTATTATTCCTGACCGGGATATTATAAGCTTATATCGTTCTAGTTACGCTATCAATAAAGAGGGTCATAACTCCCTTGGGACATTATAGATTTTATAATTCCCTCTAACTCTCACAAGTAAAAATAAAATTATATATATATATATATATATATATATATATATATAATATACAAATAATAAAAGCACAATTCTGAAATGTTCCCTGAAAATTACTTCCGCCACTGGAAACAATTTCTTTTTTTGTATGGCTGGAGCTTCTGATCACTACAGTCGAGGTACCTGCCTCTTCTAATGGCAAAGTAGACAACATACGCGCCGTTTTATTTCTCAATTCGATGATATCCTCCAAATACCCCTCCGCCACCGTGGAACTTTTCCAACCTCCGTGTCTTTTTAAGTTAGTCATAGTTGCTCCTGCATTGGCTAGAGCAGTAGCAGAAGTGCGACGAAGGCAATGTCCCGTATAGGAAGATGAGTTTGGCAATCCTAAATACATTGCGATTTTGCTGGGGATTTTCCCAAACATGTTTTTTCCAATTGGCTGAGATGTACATTTGTTTTGTCGGAAGCTCAAAAAAAATCGTTCAATACCTTCAGGACGCAAAGACATATGAAGTTTTAATAAAGGCAAAGCGGAGAACTCTTTTTCATCCACAACTGTAAATTTCTTCGATACACCAGTTTTACTTTCCGGTACGTTAACTACCATAACGGAATTCCGGTCCTCTATAACCGATATCTTCATATTCAAAAGTTCCTGACTTCTGCATCCTCCAAAATAACCCATAATCGAAACGACCTATAACAAAAAAAAGGAAATAAATACACACAAAAAGGAAAATAAGAAAAAAATTACCTTATGCAATAAATGAATATTATTAGGAGCGTCCTTTAGAAATCTGATAACATCTTTAGAAGATAAAACAGCAGACTTTTTCGGCTTTTAACTCTTACTCTTCCGTTTCAAAAAAGCCTGTAGTTCATTGAACTTGGTGATATCTCGTTTCTAATGTATAGTCACCATCGATTTTAGCATTGACCATTTAGTCCTTAAAGAATTCGGACTATACGTTTCTGACTGCAACGAATAAACACAATTAGTACCAAATCTACCGAAAAACATAGAAAATTCCTTACCAGTTCTTGAAAATATGCCAGAAATACAGTTTCAGTGACATCTTTTGGCATAACATTTTTCCGTGTCAGCCAGTCCAGATATATCTTGTATTCTTTTTGGTTCAGCTTTTTTCAAAATATCCTCCATTATATTTGGGGTAGAAAACACGTTTCTACCGCAAACACAGCTTGATAACAAAGTTCTGTTTATAAACAAGTAACATAGCAACAACCTAGCAACAAGAAAACTCTACTATAATCAACGGTACCTGATTCAAATATACCGGGAAGGTAATGAATTGGTACATTTTTCCGTCTCAAAAATGAACAAAATTTTATTGAAATCGGTCAGAAATAAAATTATCTATGTACCACGGGAATTAATGAGCCTTAATAACCTCATGCAATTGCTGTCCCTTGGGCCAGAGGCCCTCGGGACGCAAACTTTGCCATCGGTAATTAAGGCCCTCCTAATTTCCTTGAT
This sequence comes from Zygogramma bicolorata, assembly GCA_032362365.1. Taxonomy (NCBI): domain Eukaryota; kingdom Metazoa; phylum Arthropoda; class Insecta; order Coleoptera; family Chrysomelidae; genus Zygogramma; species Zygogramma bicolorata. The sequence continues at coordinate 316,608 of JAVJAQ010001076.1, read as the reverse complement.
ACATAAATAACTATTCTTAAACCGCACAATTTTTTAACAAACTGCTTTACTTAACCTTTTCTGCAAATTTGATGTAACTCCGAAGGAGGCGAGTGTCCTGCTGCCATATTGTACGATTTGAACAGAGCTTTTGACTGTGTGAACTAAAAACTGGTGGATATACTTGAATCTTATGGTCTGAGGGGAAATGCACATGTCTGGGTTTCCTCATTCCTTAGCAACAGAAACCGATGTGTCCTACTGAAATTCATTCATGATGATGAGATTTCCTTTTCAACATCAAATACGAAACTGGTCCGGACGGGTGAACCTCAGGAATCTATCTCAAGACCAGTTTTATTTCTCTTATACATCAACAACATTGATAGAGAAATAGCATAATCATCATTTACCGCATATCCAGATGATATTAGCATATTGATCTCGGATAAGCAAACTGACATTCTAACACACAAATGTACGGATATTATGAAATCAACGTCTGAATACTCCAACAGAAAAATCTATTTTTCAAAATTGAAATGACATTTTTTTATCTTGCTTGAAGAAGCTATTGTAATAGCGAAACACGTGTCGCGGTTTTGTAAACCCATTGTAAGTGGAAATCATTCAGGAAACTGTAATATATTTTTGTCTATTTTTCAATGTTGAAAAATCTCAGATTCAAAATGAAACCGAAGCACTCCTATTTAACCTCAATAATACCACCTTAGACAGCACTCATAATGCGGTAAAATAGTTGGGCGTACAAATGTATAAATTTCTGAAACGGATTCCGCACTGTTACCAGCTGGTTTCCAAATTAAGCTCCCTAGTATATCTCTTCAGGAATCTCAGAATCGTTCAGACTAACGAACAACTTGTCAATATATATTATGCTCAGGTTGAATCGAGGCTGCGATTAATAATAAAATTCTCACCCTCATGAGTCTATTTATATATGAATTATCACTCTTTGTATTCATCAATGAAGCCGACTTCATTCTGAATAGTGATATTCATGATAACAACACACGTCAGTAAGGAATGATACATATCAAGGCTGCCAAATGTAGAACAACTCAAAACGGTCCTAAATGTATTGGACCTGAAATCTTCAATCATCTTCCAGATATCATCAAGAGAGCAGAAAATATAACGTTGAAGGTTTGAAATCGTTTTCATTGATTAATTGTTTTTATACACTCGATGAGTTTTTATATAATCAACTGTGATTTATTGTGCTTGTGTGATACTGTCCAAATTTTTGCCTCCTTGTCTGTTCTTTAGGACTAGCTGTGAGTTAGGTTTACGTGTTGACTATTCCTATACGAAATGAAAATTTTGTCATTTTAAGGAAAATAAAGGATTTGATTTGAAGTGTTTTCTACGCTCTACCAATTTGGACTCCCTAATTCTGATGAATAAAACAGGAAACTGTAATATATTTTTGTTAAAACAATATTGATTCCGGCAAACACTTTCAATGACCTCTTGCTTTGAAGAACAACAAAGTACCTATTGAACTTGACGTTTCTCGGACCAAAATTCTTCCACACTTTTCATCTTTGATATGATACTGCCTTTGATTCAACTTATCGATAACAAGTCATCAATAATCAATAAGTCGAGACAGTTTGATGAATTAGAACATCGGAAGAACTTTGGGATGTGAAAACTAAAGTAGGGTCTCTATTCAACCTTGGTATATTTTTCGAATCAAATAAGCCGATTTTTCAATCATAAAAAGCTACAATTTGTTTTTCAAAAATCCTCAACATAAAATAAAATGGCTCAACTAATTTTCAGAACTATAAATTTGTCTGTTCTCAAGAAATACTGACTGTTCATGACATTCAATTATTTATGCTATAGATTTACATTCTGATACTAGATCTCAAATTGAAGGGAAGATCTTCTAGTCATGACATAGGAAAGCATAATCTTGTTCTTTGTGACTCCAATGCGAGCTAGAAGACCATTACGACTAACCGAATAACTCATCAGTCGAGTATATTATTACGCTGCAATACTCATTTATGTACCAAGTTTATAAAGTAGATGTTCATGACCAGAGGACGACTATCTTACAAAGCCGAGGGTTTGTAAGTCGCCGAGATCTATTTATATCCGTGGTACATACCGAATTATCTGTAATACTAGTTTGTTATTGCATCAAGATATAGATTTTCGCAAATATATCAATAATTTTATTCGATTTCAATTAGATACTATGGTTGCTATGGACACAGTGAGAATTGGAACCTTACCACGCAGAAAAATGTCTTTCTAGCCCTTGCAAGCCATAAAGTGAACTCCAATCCCAGCATGGGTATAAAGTAGGCTGAGGTGTATTCGGTTGCTAAACATCAAAAAAATAAACTAGTATGGCATAAAGTAATATCACACAACGAGGACTATAAAGAATGGGATTCGCTGAGTAAGGAGGCTCGTTTAACATGAACATTGGATCAAGTTAGAGTTCAGAGTGTTTGTCTTCAGAAAAGGTTCAATTCAGGACAATGTCCTCAGACCTTTTTTTTCTGCATTGATCACACAAGCTTGCTTGTGAATTATTCTGAAAAAACCAAACAATATTCGGATTCCTTCGCAAGAATGATAACTTTCGTGTTTCAAAGTGTATTTTTTGTTACAGAAAAAAGGATGAGTGAACTATGGGATTGGAACCATTGGTGTAAAAGTTGAAACTTGTTAGGAAAAAGTTAGGAAATAGTCTTTGAAATGATCAATTTTGAGTATTCATAACTTTTCAGATTCTCATTTTTAAAAAGATCAGTACGACAATGGAAGGAGAGTGACTAGGTACGTAGTTGAAGTGAACGGTTTTAACCCAGAGATAGTTGAAAAGATAATTAGAAAAAGTAAATTCGAGAAAAAACTTCGCAAATCTTCGATTTTTTAAAAATATGAGAGAAATGAAAAGGATATAGTTATCCCATATGAACCTCAATACACTAGAGGACTTCAACAGATATTCGATAATGTGAATATGAAAGTTGCATATGAAACATCTTACAAATTACAACAGCTTCTCAGTAACTTGAAAGATAAATTAGAAAACTCAGAGAAGTCGGAAATTTACGAAATCAGTTGTCAAGATTGCTACATCAAATGAACTGGTCAGAGCTGACGAGCTAATGAAACCCGTTCCAAGGATAATTTTGCACACATGAAATACGGAAGGGTGAAAAAATCCAGTGTCGCCCAACACCACTTCACTTCATTTCATTCCATCCCAACTCATCCCATCCTATCCTATCCTATGCTATCCTATCCTATCCTATCCTATCCTATCCTATCCTATCCTATCCTATCCTATCCTATCCTATCCTATCCTATTCTATCCTATCCTATCCTATCCTATCCTATCCTATCCTATCCTAGCAACGTTTTCGGGAGAGAATTTTCGAACGGTTGGTTTTTTGATATGCTGTCTTTCTTGCTCTTTCGGTTAGAGTCCAGGCTACCAAGATGGCGGTAGTGATTGCGTTCATTACTGCGCATCTTACCTGCACAGGTAAAAATCCTTAACTTTAAAAGAATTTTTCAAAGCGTAATTTTCAATTTTTTGTCTATAGATAGACCCACCAGACATCAATTTTTCATTGCCAGGCATTTTTATTGATGCTAATTATGTGCCATACGCTATTTTTTATTTTTTTTCAAATAAAAAAGTATTTTTGAATGCCTGAAATTTTTATATTATATTCTTCAAACATGAAATAATCTAAAGGTAATTAGCCAGAGGTGTTAATTCGATTGTATTAAATATAAATGAAAAAGTAAGTAAGAAAAGTATTGTGGTGTAATGCTTGTGGTTAGTGAGAGACAGTTTAAAGTGCGAGAGAGATAGAAAACGACGGCAGCGCATCGGATAACGGACAACATGACGTCAGTCTAAAGTCACATGTTTGTTTTGTGTTTGCGTTTTTTGTAATGTTTTTTCATTAATATCGTAACAATAGCCAGTGATAAAATGAAATGTGGTTTTTGTAAAGGACATAAAGATAAAATCATACTTTTCGTGGTTGATAAACTGAAGAAATGCCAGGAAGTTTTGAATACACGTTTAAAATATGAATAAAAGTACAGTCTATTGAAATAAATAAAACAGATGGATATCACAGACAATGTTACAGAAGTTTTACAGCTTCAATGGCAAAATACCGTGATACATCGACTGAAATAGATAGAAATTCTTTTGGAGTCAACGATTTTTACCTGTGCAGGTAAGATGCTCAGTAATAAACGCAATCACTACCGCCAGCTTGGTAGCCTGGTCTCTAACCGAAAGAGCAAGAAAGAAAGCATATCAAAAAACCAACCGTTCGAGAATTATTTATTTATATATTATATAAATGTTGCTAGCTCCTGTACCAATTTTCCTGTGAGGTATTGTGGGATGGGGAATGGTGATTCAACTAGCGCGTATCAGTCTAGAGGTACTACTACAAGGTGATGTATTCGGATGGGACGAACTATGATCAGTGTTACATGATCATTGATCAACGATGAAAGGTGACTCGGTCTGTAATTCACCTCCTCCTCTTTCTACATCACTACATCGGTATGAGTGATCAGTATCCATTTCACACATATCTTCAGGTAGTGTTCATCCTTCCTGTTGGAATATACATACATTAAAAGTCTAGGGAACAAGCTAGCCTGCAACTTTAGAAAACAGCCCCGAACGGGACCTGTTGTTCTTGTGCGGGGCCTGTATGTTGCTCTCTCACATCTCCAGTATCTCGGTATCTCTCCACAATAGATTGGTTACACTGGATTCAATCAGGAAAATCTCAGCAACTCTTTGAATTTGGCCAGCTTCGAGCATTCCAAACGCTCGTAACTGCTTCTCACGTGTCCAAATTTAGTGGCGGTATGTTTAATAAGTGACTGAATGAAATCAAACTGACGTTGAAATCAAACAGGTATAAAGTCAATTTGTCTTCTCGAAACAAAATTCAAGAATGTGCATGTTATTCGACCCAACTATCGATTGCACAATACCTATATATCTGATGGAACCCAATTTCAGCCAAACAACAACAATACAACATTAAAATCTGCTTGGAAAACATACCTGATTAACAGTATGTATTATCTGCTTCAAAGGACACCGACGTGATAACTTGTTGCAATGCCTATAGCTTTTTTCCATTTCTGATCAAAATTATATATGATGAACAGGAAATGCACCTTTTCTGATGCCAATTCAAATACAGAAAATTATCCTTATTTGGGATATCTGTTGAAAAAGTATACAACTGAAAGTAGGGACATATTTCACCCGTTTTTCAATATAAATAGCTTGAGAAATTCGAAACCGTCCATTGATGACTTTTATCATTCATGAACATCGCAAATTCCAGAAATAATATCACAATTATATAAGTCAACAAGTTTAAATTATTCGCTTGAATACGCACAATTTACTCCATTCTATCAATAATGTTCTCATTTCCATATCCGCCTTGTCTCCCTTGATCTATTTTAATGCTTCGTGCGGAAATCAGGCGCAATTATCCCCGCCAGACACATAATCATATTATGATGTTTGCAATTGTCGGTTGGGGATTTGCTGCGAGCTCTTGATTTTTCACTTCAGAAGTTTTCTAATTTGAAGGCACCCAATATGTTTCGTTTCCTTCTGTTTTCAATTGATTATTGCTGATTCTTATGTAATTCCCCAAAACATGTCCCGTCGGGTCAATGTTTAATTTCTTCTGAATAACATATTACGTCAACGATAATTGGACAGTTGTGTAATTTATTGGTATCACCTCAGGACTGAATCATGAGAATATCTTATTTCATGCTCAGATTGGGGTATATCATAGATTGCAAAAGGTTATTTTTGGTTATGAAATAATACCATGATATCATATCTGTTCATCACTAATTGCATGTTGAAGTCCATCCCGTGCAAAGTACATTTACATGTGAATGAATGGTTGTTTTTCAAATATTTTTTGTTAAAACCCTTTTAATGCCTCTGTGGGTAATGGACTGAATTAAGGGTCATCCGTCACAATAGTCGGTCCAATGAGTATATAGTGCGCACATCTTATACACGCAGATTCCAACTACGCGTCATTTTCACAGATTTCAACAATAATATATGCTAGTTTTGGATTATGTTCCGAAAGTTATACCGATTAAGTCTGGCCCCTATACTGTGAAACGAGTCGCCAAGTTCATAAGTTACTTGAAAATTGTTTTACTGAGCATAAGACCTTTAAAATCGATTATTCCCTAAGGTTACTCAAAAAATTGTTTGACATCAGTTATTCATCTGTAACTTCTTGTCAGTCTAAAGGCAACAAAATTTTAACAAAAAATTTTCGCGACATCTTTGCCATTTGTCGGGTGAGAATGACGCGGTAAGTTATTATAAAACTAATAATAATTTATTCAACAAAAAATGTATTGGATCCTTGAATACAGAATAGAAGAAGCGTCATGTCTCCTTTGCAAAACAGTCGTACAAGAAAATGAAATTATCCAAAGAATAGTACATTGCAAGTATTTTAATCAGGATCGAAAAATAATTTCAGATTGTACACAGAAAGGTGACGATTGGGCTGTTTTGGCGAAAACACTCGGAATGAACTATGAGACCGCTTATCACTACGTGTATCCTGGAAGAGTCTCCATGTTGCGAAAAAGTGGTATTGAACCAAAACTTCTTACTGAAGAAAACCAAATTAGGATGTTGCTTTCTTTGGTAGAAGAAAGGGGATTGTGGCCTGAGATTGACAACAGATACAACAAGAAGTAACGGTACATTTTGGAACTGTAATATCGTAAACAACAGTGTGAAATGACTCGGAGGGAAGGCTCTCCACAACAAAACAAGTTCTCCATGAACCATCCACCATGAATACAGAAGAAAACAAGATGGGAAGGGCTGCATATTTTCGAAAATTTAATGAATATATCCAACAAGGAAAACAAATTGCTTGGATAGATGATACTAATTCTGATTCTTTTTGTCGAAGAACGCGGGGCCGTGCACTCAAGGGCAACAGGCCAGTTGCACGAGTTCCAGCAGCTAGGGGTCCCAATTTCCATTTGATTGGAGCCATTTCTACATAGGGCGTGATACTAATGGAACGTCGAAGAGGTTCTTTCACAGCGATATTGGCAAATGAGTGGGTTACAGAATTACTTGACCAGTGGCGAGACATGGGCAATCAATGAGATGATTTAGTCATCATATGTGACAAGGCACCTTGTCATATTAACTTATAGACTTAGGATTGTGAATCAGAAAACTGGACGACCAATACATTGGTGATCAGAATTTGAATCCATACTGAAAAGAAGGGGAGCGTGTTGACAGAGCATGTCAACATTTGCATATATTCCTAATTGTGAGGTGTGCAGCTTAAACGCGCACTATGTGTTGAAATTATTCTGCGAACATATTCCTAGAAATGTGCACATGTCACGAGCAGTTTGTATTTGGGGATTAAAGAAATGCTCACTATGAAATCTGCACGTACATCTAAAAATTTTAACATAAGAAATATAGGTGAGCAAAGCATGCCAACATCAAAGGACAGGGCACAAAACCCTATGAAAATGGCTTTCGCCAAATTTTGATGATATTTTGATATTCTGTTTGGTTCAAGACCCTTTCCCAATTTTGACGAGTTATGGAATATCTTCCTGAAGTTTCGCTAGCGCGAGTGGCTAGCTTCCTCAGAGGCTTCATCTTGACTATTCCTATCGGAATATTAGTCAAGATGAAGCCTCTGAGGAAGCTAGCCACTCGCGCTAGCGATATGTCAGGAATTTCCAAAGAACGACGGCCTTCAAACCCGAAGAAAAGTAGTAATACTGAAAACCTCGGCCGCGAAAACCTCAACCATTTTGTCATTATATTGTTTTCCTACAAACAATCGGTTTTTCAAATTTCATCGTGTAAACCACCAAACATTTTCAATTCAGTTCTTCACTTTTTACTCACATATAAAAAAAAGGAAGGAGCATCTACTTTGAGTTATCGGTGACTATGAATGTGCGTGTCATATCGAAGTAACTTTTGAATACAAACAAATTTGACTCAAACCTGTCAACAGTATTGTTTGGAATTTATATTACAATACAATAGTTTTCCCCGTAGTTTTCTAACCTACCACAACCTGAAAAAATAATTATTATTATTGGAATCTATACAAAAGTGTAGAAGGCAGATTTTTAAACTGCCTCGAAAAATTCCTACCTTTCCACACTTGTATACATTCCAATATTGATTTTTATTTATTCAGATTATGGTAGGTTAGAAACCCAGGAAATTAAGGAGAAAATATTTATCCACCACAAATAATGGAGTTCGAACAGTACTTAATGTAATAGTGTTTCTAAAAATATATATGTAATGTAAAAACATTTTCCAACAAAAATATTTCAACGAATTTTTTTATTAGTCTTGGATAAAGTATAGTATTCTTCCTCGTTAAAACGTTAAATAGCATGAAATAAAAAACATTAAATGAAATTACTCGACCAAAATTCGAATTGAAAACATTAATGTTCTGATATATAGATAAAGATATAACTGAGGAACATTAATGAAATTTGTAATTGGTGAAAATAACGAGGAATTAACTGAGAGAAATATGTGAATCAGATAGCCAAAAAAAAAAAAAAATAATGCAGACATGTACGAAATACCATCTGAAGAATCAAGTTGCAGTGAACGAAGTAGAAGCAAATATCTCAATTTCACGTGAATATATTATGGTAGTGACTTCTATCAATTTCAAACTACGTGAGCAGCAATCATCATCCAGAAAAGCGCGGAATTAACAACTGTCATAAAAGTTTCTGTCATATATTTTGATATCCACAATATTTGAATTCAATATCCGAATGAGAAATGCATTGAACTGATAGGAAACTGTCGAATAATGATTCACATAAATCGAAACTTACAAATTAAGAAATAACGCACGTTCCAATGTGTAACAAGCGACCCGAACAAGGTTCGAGTATTGAACTCGAGACGAGGTGATCAACCATCGAAAGCGATGTCCACGAAAGAAACAGTTGATGGAAATACCCATTGATCATTTTATTTGTAGTTGTATTACAGTTAACCAAGTTAACAGAACTGCCACGACGTGTGTAAAATTTTTTGAAACGAAATCGATTATATTGCGGTTGAGGTTGTCTGTCTCCAGAAGTTGAACATACAGTTGCTTGTGTAATAACTCCGCAGCTACATACGTGAAGTGATTTTGAAAACCTTTCACCAAATGTCTGTTCATAAATAGATTTCCATCAACTAGCATCCATTTTCGCTCAATATCATTTTCGCTTCTGAGTACGGTTGCGAGAAGGATCAAGGGAAGAGTTCCTCCACTCTAGTTGCATCACACCAATTCACGATTATGACTTCTTGAGTTTCGAATCACATTCATCAAACTATTCGAACACAGTATAATATTCATCAAGCAATCGATATCCAAAAATGTCCAGGACGTTTCTAGATGAAATGCAACGCTTTATCGATCAAATTATGAGGTCTTGTATTATTGAACGAAAGAAGGAAGGAACAACGAATGCAATATGAAGAGTTTTTGTTCAATATTACTTTTTCTTTCAAAATTTCTCAACAAATTTTCACTGTTCAATGAGTGTCAGAATAAAATTTCAACTCTTGTTACATTTATGGTACGAAACTGAAATTTTAAAAATACCAATAAATGTCAGTTATTGATGTTCATTCATTCATTTTTGAAACAATAACAGATTGTGTATTACGGCAGATGGATGTGCTTACAAGTTACTAGGTCACAACAATTATTTGAAATATTGGAATTTCATCAACTTATTTATATTGGTTGTTTAAGACGGCAGCATAACCCAAGTTTGATATGAAACAATGTTTTGAATATCTATTTGGCATTGCAGAAACTTGTCAACATCTTATAAAATGACGAAATGAACCAATACGGCGGCATCTGCCCCCAGAACCTTTCATTTGTTTTTTTTTTCAAAAAAGTGTTATTTCCAGTGTACAATATTTGCCCCCCAGACATCACGTGATCTGGAATGCCTAATGGCCTGTTATTGGGTCAGTTTTATTGGCTTGTACAACCAAGATTTGGCTTGTATTTCCCCACATTCGAAACGTTTACCTGCAGTCGATAATATCTGATGTACGGAACGTCGAATTTCTGTATGCATTCAGATTATCTCGAGGAAGCGAGAAAACGTTAGAATCGTCATTTCGAAGGAGAACTTGTTCCGCAGTTTTGTTTACCTTCCTTCTCCTATTAGGTATGCAGATATTGCGTTGTGTCTGACAAATAAGCATCGCTGGGTTATAATCACTAGTCACTTGTTATTCTATTTGATCAGGTTCCATTCGATTTCTCGCAGTATTAAGGTCATTGTTCATTAGTGAGTAGGTTTCATCTCAGCTTGAACACAGCGATTTTGTTCATTATGATCTTCAGTGGAAAAACTATTTTCGACCATCAGCTCATCACGTTGCACTGTTTCATATTCTGTCACCATATTATTCAGTTTCTGGACAACCATCAGACTTCCTGGGATTTTTTTTAACGAATTCTAGGAATTAACGGACTCTTGATTCGGATAGTGTATGAATAGTGTACCCACACTCGAATTCTCTGCCGAATATGAAAGATCTTCTGAATAACATGAAGTATCAAGTGATAACCCATTTACAAGAGTATTGGATTCTCTATCAATTCATTCCATACTTCGATGAATATACATATACAAAATATATTTTAACTCATATGGTGATAATAAAAACAGATAGATGAATTCAAAATGGCCCAAACTTATAGGAAGTGCCCTCTATCAAATTTTCACAACTTAATATTTAACCTGTGGTAGAAGTCCATTGTATCTCAAAGTGGAGTGTAAGATTTACGAAGCAGAAAAACTCTAAGTCGTCTCCACAATTCAATATTCAAAAGATGTCAGGACGGTGATTCAGTACATGTTTCGAACCTACATAGGTTCATCATCAGCTGAATTAACATTCAATTCTACAATAAAGGAAGAACAATATAATATTAGTTGATACTATGAAGTATAGAATTACTTACATGGAGATGAAAAAATTACATGGTGAAATTCAAATAGTCATCAGAAAAAATTATACATTGAAAGGAATAATGAAATTTTTTTTTGTGATTAGGGGAATTTAAGACATCCCTAACACAAATAAAATTGGGGGGCTTGAAGCCCTTGTGGCCAATATGTAAAGTAAGAAAAAGCCACATGGAAGAAAACTTGAAAAACTGCTACAGTTCACAAATTGACTTGATTTGGGAATGGAGGAGATTCAACTGACAGAACTGTCAACTGTCGAAAAATATTTTCCTATTGTCGAGATGACATGGAAAGGCGGCACGAAGCCTGGCACACACGGAACAAAATCGAAGAGATGACATTTCGAGTCATGTCCCGGGCGAACAGATCACACACCTCCCATACAGGCCATCTCGTTACAAAATTATTTGAAGTGAAACATTATTGAATACTGGGTTTAACTGAGATATATTATGGTAGGGAACGCAATCGCCATGATTGGCACTGACATCTATCATCCACGCTTGGGATGAACAAGAGTTGCCAACCATCCAGCCAACATAACACAAGGTCCCCAATAATTATTTATGGAAGATCAAGGCAGGGAAATTTTAGTTTGAATTAAGGGAATTGAAAAACTTTCTGCAGTCAGATTGTACTTGCTCATTAAGAGAGACAACATTAGGGTTATTGGCAGCGGAATTTCTAGAAGATTGAGCAAAGTACCTTTTTGACATATGTGTAAAATATCTAGATCTGAATCAATATCAAAGCTATGGTTCTGATTGAGAATATGATTAGCAAAAGAACTTTTTTGTGTTGTATTCATCCAGTTGTAGATTTCTGGAACTGTCGATAAGTTTAACATGTTCCAGAACTCTGATAGGAAAATTAAAATCAGAGTTCTGGAACATGTTAAACTTATCGACAGTTCCAGAAATCTACAACTGGATGAATACAACACAAAAAAGTTCTTTTGCTAATCATATTCTCAATCAGAACCATAGCTTTGATATTGACTCAGATCTAGATATTTAACACATATGTCAAAAAGGTACTTTGCTCAATCTTCTAGAAATTTTTGAAATCAATTCCGCTGCCAATAACCCTAATGTTGTCTCTCTTAATGAGCAAGTAAAATTTGACTGCAGAAAGTTTTTCAATTTCCTTAATTTCAACTAAAATTTCCCTGCCTTGATCTTCCATGAATAATTATTAGGGACTTCGTGTTATGTTGGCTGGATGGTTGGCCACTCTTGTTCATCCCAAGCGTGGATGATAGATGTCAGTGCCAATCATGGCGATTGCGTTCCCTACCAAAATGTATCTCAGTTAAACCCAGTATTCAATAATGTTTCACTTCAAATAATTTTGTAACGAGATGGCCTGTATGGGAGGTGTGGGATCTGTTCGCCCAGGAGATGACTCGAAATGTCATCTCTTCGATTTTGTTCCGTGTGTGCCAGGCTCTGTGCCGCCTTTCCATGTCATCTCGACAATAGGAAAACATTTTTCGACAGTTGACAGTTCTATCAGTTGAATCTCCTTCATTCCCAAATCAAGTCAATTTGTAAACTGTAGCAGTTTTTCAAGTTTTCTTCCATGTGGCTTTTTATTACTTTACATATTGGCCACAAGGGCTTCAAGCCCCCCAATTTTATTTGTGATAGGGATGTCTTAAATTCCCCCAATCACAAAAAAAAATTTTTCATCATTTCTTTCAATGTATAATTTTTTCTGATGACTATTTAAATTTCACCATGTGATTTTTTTCATCTTCATGTAAGCAATTCTATACTTCATAGTATCAACTAATATTATATTGTTCTTCCTTTATTGTAGAATTGAATGTTAATTCAGCTGATGATGAACCTATGTAGGTTCGAAACATGTACTGAATCACCGTCCTGACATATTTTGAATATTAAATTGTGGAGACGACTTAGAGTTTTTCTGCATCGTAAAACTTAATATTTGTTTATGTTGATATTTGTTCAAGTGTTTATTAACGGTGCAAATAATTGTGAAGAAAGTTCATTTAGGTATAATTTTGTTATATTATATAAAAAAAATATTATTGATTGTAGTGAATAGTCATTTCAGATATTAATCGCAGTTGTTGAGAACTGGACTATTCAACTGTGCGCAATTTTTAGTTTTCAATTGCTTATTATGAGCAGAATGATTTTTCAGTTATAGTTTCTTATTCTGTAGTTGAATTTTTATGATAGGAAGTAATTTCAGTTACTGAGTAGTTTACGAGAACAATACTTTTCAACCGTGTGACTGATTGTACTATAAGTTAAGAAGACTTATTGACATGCTTTACTCTTTCGTAATTAAATGAAACATGATATACCCGGGTAATAATACCCGACACCCAGGTATTAAAAATAGTCGGGTACGCAAAAAACATAGTGGCGCTAGTTTTCTGTAAGAATTGAAATTAATGTTGTAATCTAGATAAAAATACTTGAGGTTCAACACTGACACTTACTCAACCAACTGAAATAACAGAAAACACACAGAAAGGTATTTATCGAATCCCTTGTTCGTGCTGTCAAAAATATATCGGTAAAACGTCCAGACCTCTAGAAGTGCGAAAATGTAAACACAAGTTGTACATCAAGAACAGTCAGATTGGTGGTTCTAAATTATCAGAACACATTCTCACTGCCGATGGAGATCATACAGTCAAATGGAATGACACTAAAATGATAGCAAGAGAGAGCAATAGCAGGAGACAAAATTTGAAGGAATCGGCTTTCATCATGCTGTCTGCAAATGCTTGCATCTCGAACAATTTGATTGATATGGATCGTGCCTGGCTTTCATTATTGAAAGATAGTCAAATTTCTGACATTCACAAAAAACGAACCTAAAAACTATACGAGAAGAGAGTATTTGTACTGTGTGTGTATTGAGTTTTGAAAAGTTAGTTAGTTCTTGTAATTTTTTCAATAGGCAAATTTGAGTTACACAGATAGAGCGGTCGGCAGTGAAATATTTTTTCGATCAATTTTTCACAGTCTGCTTTAAAACAGTGAATACTCGAATCTGAAACAAATCATAATCTACAAAAAAAAATTAGGCGCTCCATGTCTACACCATAATTTGTTCTTTATGGAATACACTGTATACTTTCAGAGAGCATGCCTCATAAATGTTCGTTATTCTCACGATGTGACTGATTTCGGTTGTAATTGGCGTACTGGGAAAAAATTTTTCAAAAAATTTTTTCGCAATACATTCGGAGTGTTTGTAAATCACCCTGTATCATTGTGTGGTCTCGGTAGTGTAGTGGTTAGCATATCTACCTATCAAGCGGAAGGCCGGGGTTCGAATCCTCGCCGGGCCACCGTGCTGGGTAATCGCACGTTAAAAGGTAAGGCCTCGTTGATCCATTGCTTGCACAAGTTTCGACTTCTGAGGGTTGACGTTCGTCAGCTGGTTAACGGAAACGAACAATTTTAAAACAATTTCAGAACAAAACAAACAATCATTTGAAACAGTATATCTACAAGTTTGGTTTTACTTTAATGTTTCTATGTGTAACAAATGTGAAGCAGTCTGTAAAAAGGCTTCCATCCAAATTCTTCTTGAACTTAACGAACGCAAATTAGGGCTTTTACATGAAGTTCCACGCAGCGCGTGATTTTTTTTGCGGAAAATGATTTGTTTCGTCTTCAATTACTTCCCTTTCCAAAGACAGACTGTGAAAAATTGGTCAAAAAAATCTGTCATTGTCGCCCGGTTTAAAAATTTGCTGACTTATTGAATGTGTTCCATTCATGAGGAACTATCTTTGAATTGTCGCAGCAATTCACCGGGGTAGATAGAAAATCTGCCCTTCTACACTAGTGTCGATTCCAATATTAATTCTAATTTTTTTCAGACTGTGGTGTGGGTTCAGAACCCAAAAAACTAGAAAGAAGTATACATCAACCACAAAATAATGACATTCAAACAGTACTTAAAATTTTTATCTACAATGATTTTTTTCGAGAATCTGAAGAGTTCGGACTTTTTATTAGGTTAAACCGGATACTCAATGTAATGATTCATTTCCACAGATTCGATGTAGGCCAGTAGATATAGACATGATTTTTCCAAAAGTTTTGAAACTTCAGTAGAATGAAAAGTACGTTCAAATGATCTTGAGTCTGATTTGCAACCATTTTTTCTGAACGGAACTTGTTGAAAATCAGGATTTTGTGAATATTCGCATCATTAAAAAAAGCAAAAGTGTTGCAAATTTGTGAAGAGTGGAGAAATAGCTGTTTACATCTTCTGATAAATTTGCAACCATTCAAAGAGAACGGAAATGTTTGTTAAAAAAAATGTTCCCAATCCTAATTTTTCGAAAATAATTCCAAGAGTTCTGCAAAACTTGGAAAAATAACCAAAATGTATTTGTTGGGAGTACTTCAATTTGCAACCTCTTGCGTCAAACGGAAAATATATTTGCGAAATAAATTGTTCGTTTTGATTGAAACAAGTGTCGAAATTTCAGTAAGTTTAATAAATACATATTCAGTTTTTCAGAAATGGTTGCAAATGTAAGTAACTATGTTGAACAGTTTTTTCATTCACTTAAGAATTTTGCAGAACTTTTCTTTTGAACAAATTGCAATGGTTTCGTAACTGTAACAAGGTTGCAAACTAAATGCATAATGTAAAACAATATACCTAGCGGTATTCCTAGTTTGCAGAACTTTTGCAATTTTCTGTGCGGAAATAAAGCATTAAAACGTTTTTGCCATTTAAACAATGTTCCGTTCATCGCAGGCTTATGCAAAATTTCATGGTTTGTTTTCATTCACGCACTAACATACCGGTAAAGTTTGAAAACTTTTAGAATTATTGTGATGATTGTCTATATCTACTGGCCTAATGTTCGATAGTACAAATGGTTTGAGTGGTAGTCGATCCTAAATCTAACAGGCTCATGTATCCGAAGTTGTCAAAATGCCAATCTTTCTGAAGTTCCATCGACAGCTATTACTTGTTGAGGACCTCGGCTCAGTTCAAGGTTGTCAACAGATTTGGCAAAAGAGCGGAATTTAAATTAGGTGATTACATCATCTACACTCGTCCATAATCGAATGAGAAGATACGACAAAGCAATCGAAGATAAAAGACAAGTTCACCTTGCTGCATGAACCATTCCGATGCCCATATTGACTTCGGACAAATATACTTTGCAAAATTGTGCGAAAAAAAAATAAGAATTGTTTTTGAATGTTTTCTTGTTGGCTGTCGTAACTGATTTTTCCATTTTTCACTGCAAAACTCTGAAATGTAATTCGTCATAGAAAATCGAGGTTAGTAGTAGCGTTCTACTGTTTTGCTAACCTCGAATTACTATGACGATTTACATTTTAGAGTTTCGTAGTGAAAAATGCTTATAATTCTGTTGGAAAGTGATGAAGAAGGTGGTATAGAATGTGTATATTGTGCTGATAGAAGGAAGGAGGAATTTCGAGCGGAATTGGCCGAGAAACAAACATAAGCGTAAAACCCGGATTTCCGGTCTTTGGGCGGGCGTATCTCCGAAACTAGTTGAGAGCCCCAAATATTTCATTTGAATTTTTTGTTCAGGAGGCCAAAATACGTACGTTTCACCAAATTTTTTTTATTTTTGAGGCGGAGCCCGATTAACGGAATTTTACCTAACTGAATAACAGGAATATCCATATGGAAAAGAAGTCAGTATAGCACTCATCTTAGATGATAGAACAAAAATTCATTTTGCGAATATTATTTATTTATTCAAATTGTACGTGGGCTTCATGTAGTTCAGCAGCAAATCGCATTTTTCGCCTGTTCGGGTTGATTCTCATCCATTTCGGCTTAGAATTTTCCTGCGGATTCAAGTCCAAGTTCACAAAATGCCAATAGACATTATCGAAATATGACAACTTGACAGTTTCCTTAATTAGGCGGAAAGTCATCGAGATAGAAAAGCATGGAGAAATCAACAACAGGGGCGACTGTCAAAACATACGAAATGTGTGAAAACTCTCATCAACAAAAAAAAAAAAGTTCAGAAAGTGGTCGTTTGATGGATGCAGGACGCCACAAACCAGACCGACCGTTATTATCTGAAAAGTCCGACATCCGTAATGGACCCGACGGAAGGAGCCGACGGCTAATGGTAAGAATCATATTGGCTACAATTTACTATTTGAAAACTGGCGGAAGTTGCTAGAAACTTTTCCTGGAGATAAGTTACCCTAACACCAAACCGGTGATTCCAATTCAAGAATGAATTAATGAAAAGTGTGATAGTTAATAGGCAGATTAGCTAGATGAGCGAAAACATAATAGCTGAAAATTTCTTGGAATTTATTTATTTTTATTTATTCATTAATTTATTTAATATATACATCCAGCAGGCCGAGGCCCAATTACAGGAGTACTTAATAAATATTGCATGCGATTGCAATGAAAGGTAGTAACAATTTATAAGTTCAATTTTCAATTCAATTTATTTGTCTATAATACATAGCATGGTTTTAATTACATAGTTTTTTCAAATCAAGTATATATTAATAACAGCCAGGCATCATGACAAATAGTGAGCTACTGCCCAAAAAAAGGTAAACCTTGAACATGGGCTTTTGATAGTCACTATCTGCTTATGACGGATAGTACGAAAGCAGGAACAAGTATATATAGGTAAACAAGTAAAATTATTTGATTATGATTATATAAAAACAATTTGTAGTGTAAGTTATAAAATGTGACTAATTAAACATGTATAAACGAAGTACAAGCAAGTATAAATAAGATAAATTAAACACGTATACATATATACACAATTTTTTTTTGGTTCAATTTCGAGTTCATTTATGAGTTTCTGTTGATAAGTAAATGTATATTTTCTCGGGGTGTCTCATGAATCCATATTTTGAGTTTTTTTTTAAAGCTTTGAAAGGGTGGGTATTTCTCAGAGTATCGGGTATTTCACCGTATAGTACAGGGCAGAGGTAAGTGAGGTATCTTTTATTTTTTGTTGTTGTAATTTTTGGTATTTTTGTGGTTTTAGCTTTGAAACGAGTCTCATAGTGGTGTTCGATTTGTTGGCAAGTATTTTTGTGTTTGTAGTGGTGGAGAATTAAAGCTTGAAAGTAGAGTTGTCGGATATCTAGTAGTTGCGTATCTATGAAAAGATTATTTGTTGGGTATGTGTAGCTTTTTCCATATCTTACTTTTATAATCCATTTTTGCGTGTTTTGCAGGGTTTTCAAGTGGTTATCAGTGATTCCTCCCCAGATTTTTATTCCATAATTGAGATGAGTTTGTATTAAGGATGTATATAGTATTTTTAGATATTTTATATCAAATATATTTTTATATAGTTTGAATTTATTGATCATGCATCTTAGTTTCTTGGTAACATAGTCTGCGTGGTGGTTCCACCTCAGATGGTTGTCTATTACAATTCCAAGGTATTTGATATGTTTTTTTGAATGAATTTGTATGTTTTGAAAGTTAGTAGTTATTTGTAGGACATCGTAGGCAGGTAGGTGGTTGATCTGATTTGAAAAAAGTACAAAGAAGCTTTTATCATAGTTTATTGTCAAAAGCCTATTCTCAAAGTAATCTACTATGTTAACTAAATCTTGCTCTACTTTGCGTTTCAGGTTTGTCCAGGTATTATCTTGGTAAAATATGGCGGTATCATCAGCGAAACCTATGATACTTCCTTCAGTGGTTGCTTTAAAGAGATCGTTGATATATATATTAAACAATAGTGGTCCCAAGACGGTTCCCTGCGGCACACCATATTCTATTATTTTGTAAGAGCTTAGTATATCATTGATTCTGACACACTGTCTTCTGTTTGAGAGATAGCTTTTCATGAGTTCTGAGGCAACTCCGCGGACACCAATGTTTTCCAAGGATTCGATGAGTTTTTGGTGGCTAACCGTGTCGAAGGCTTTTGCCAAATCAACGAAGATACAGAGGCAGGGTTTGTTGTGGTCTAGCGAATAATATATATCCGACATCAATTTCGTCATTGCATCTTCCGTTGATTTGGCTTCCATGAATCCAAACTGTTGCTCTGATAATATTTTATATTTTCTTAAGTGGTTAGTGAATCTTATTTTAAGAATTTTTTCAAAGATTTTAGCAACTGTAACTATCAGTGAAATTGGTCTGTAGTTGACAGCTTTGGTTCAGGTTATAAGTTAGTCAGAAACTAAACTGGAAACGGTTTGTCTAAATCGTCTCTGAGTAAGGAAAAAAATGTCAACCGATCCTAGCTTATTATAATTTCTACACATTGAGTTTATCGGAGAATTAAAGTGATGTTATGTGTTAGGTACATTGAAGTGAAATGTATTGTGATACCGAGACGATTGTCGAGGTATACTGAAGTTGATTAACGAGAGTAATGTCGAAGAATCTATGGTGTTATGTATAATTTTGTGCATAAATAGTAAATCACTGATTTCCCTTCTTTTTCTTAACGACTGTGTCTTAAACTCACTCAACAGGAGGTCGTAACTATAATTTCTTTCCGGGTAGCGTTTATATTTCTTATAAAATAAATATTTTAAGGACTTCCGTTGAACCATCTCAATCGCAGATATTGTTTGTTGATGATACGGATTCCATACTTGACTGCAGTATTCCAGTTTACTTCTAACCAACGTATAGTACAATTGACAAAGTGCATCCAATGATTTAAATTCACTACAAGTACGAATTAAAAAACCTAATGATTTTATGGCTTTGGAAATTATTGTTTCATAGTGATTAGTAAAGGTTAGTTTACAATCGTATGTGACTCCCAGATGTTCTGTGACTCGTGACAGTGACTCTTCGTTAACGGTATAATTATATATTAAAGGGATGTTTTTGCGTGAATAAGTCATAACTTCACATTCACTGACATTAAGTGATAGCCCGTTTGCTTCACACCAATCTTCCAACAACTTTAAATCATTTTGTAGTGACATAGAGTCCGTTATGCTATCAATTCGTCTGAATAGTTTCATGTCATCAGCAAATATAAGGGTATCGGATTTAATGTTAAGGCAGATATCATTTTTGAATAACAAAAAAAGGAGAGGTTGCAGTGAACTCATAGGATTTCACTCCTTCATAGTCGTAGAATGACGAATACGTTGATATTTTCACAGAAATTGTTGAAGATTTCATTGATGGTGCTGTTCATTCCAATTCAAAGGGTGAATACTGAAAAATGTATAGAGAGGGGATCTCTTGGCGGTAGGGACTGACCAAAAATGGATGGCGTACAAAACACTTCTTTACTGTGAGTCTTCGATATTGATTCATGACTGCCGATAATCGTAATCTTTCAGTTCCCACAAATATAACAGATTGGTGTGGCTCCATTCCCATTGCAGAGAGTGAATTCTGGTCCTTTCTGTATTCGATCAGTGAAGTATTGTCTCGAGAACAAACGCAAAGGGTCGCATTATTCGAAGACAATGGGAGTCAAAAACTCAACCATCCAACCAGACACAGTAACAACTACATTCGAGCAAACATTTGTTTTTGTTGTTCTATTCGTCGAAGAATTTGTTGTTGTTATTTGGTAAAATATGGCGGTATCATCAGCGAAACCTATGATACTTCCTTCAGTGGTTGCTTTAAAGAGATCGTTGATATATATATTAAACAATAGTGGTCCCAAGACGGTTCCCTGCGGCACACCATATTCTATTATTTTGTAAGAGCTTAGTATATCATTGATTCTGACACACTGTCTTCTGTTTGAGAGATAGCTTTTCATGAGTTCTGAGGCAACTCCGCGGACACCAATGTTTTCCAAGGATTCGATGAGTTTTTGGTGGCTAACCGTGTCGAAGGCTTTTGCCAAATCAACGAAGATACAGAGGCAGGGTTTGTTGTGGTCTAGCGAATAATATATATCCGACATCAATTTCGTCATTGCATCTTCCGTTGATTTGGCTTCCATGAATCCAAACTGTTGCTCTGATAATATTTTATATTTTCTTAAGTGGTTAGTGAATCTTATTTTAAGAATTTTTTCAAAGATTTTAGCAACTGTAACTATCAGTGAAATTGGTCTGTAGTTGACAGCTTTGGTTCAGGTTATAAGTTAGTCAGAAACTAAACTGGAAACGGTTTGTCTAAATCGTCTCTGAGTAAGGAAAAAAATGTCAACCGATCCTAGCTTATTATAATTTCTACACATTGAGTTTATCGGAGAATTAAAGTGATGTTATGTGTTAGGTACATTGAAGTGAAATGTATTGTGATACCGAGACGATTGTCGAGGTATACTGAAGTTGATTAACGAGAGTAATGTCGAAGAATCTATGGTGTTATGTATAATTTTGTGCATAAATAGTAAATCACTGATTTCCCTTCTTTTTCTTAACGACTGTGTCTTAAACTCACTCAACAGGAGGTCGTAACTATAATTTCTTTCCGGGTAGCGTTTATATTTCTTATAAAATAAATATTTTAAGGACTTCCGTTGAACCATCTCAATCGCAGATATTGTTTGTTGATGATACGGATTCCATACTTGACTGCAGTATTCCAGTTTACTTCTAACCAACGTATAGTACAATTGACAAAGTGCATCCAATGATTTAAATTCACTACAAGTACGAATTAAAAAACCTAATGATTTTATGGCTTTGGAAATTATTGTTTCATAGTGATTAGTAAAGGTTAGTTTACAATCGTATGTGACTCCCAGATGTTCTGTGACTCGTGACAGTGACTCTTCGTTAACGGTATAATTATATATTAAAGGGATGTTTTTGCGTGAATAAGTCATAACTTCACATTCACTGACATTAAGTGATAGCCCGTTTGCTTCACACCAGTCTTCCAACAACTTTAAATCATTTTGTAGTGACATAGAGTCCGTTATGCTATCAATTCGTCTGAATAGTTTCATGTCATCAGCAAATATAAGGGTATCGGATTTAATGTTAAGGCAGATATCATTTATGAATAACAAAAAAAGGAGAGGTTGCAGTGAACTCATAGGATTTCACTCCTTCATAGTCGTAGAATGACGAATACGTTGATATTTTCACAGAAATTGTTGAAGATTTCATTGATGGTGCTGTTCATTCCAATTCAAAGGGTGAATACTGAAAAATGTATAGAGAGGGGATCTCTTGGCGGTAGGGACTGACCAATAATGGATGGCGTACAAAACACTTCTTTACTGTGAGTCTTCGATATTGATTCATGACTGCCGATAATCGTAATCTTTCAGTTCCCACAAATATAACAGATTGGTGTGGCTCCATTCCCATTGCAGAGAGTGAATTCTGGTCCTTTCTGTATTCGATCAGTGAAGTATTGTCTCGAGAACAAACGCAAAGGGTCGCATTATTCGAAGACAATGGGAGTCAAAAACTTAACCATCCAACCAGACACAGTAACAACTACATTCGAGCAAACATTTGTTTTTGTTGTTCTATTCGTCGAAGAATTTGTTGTTGTTATTCGGTCTACGGAGTTTGTTTTCGCTTCCGTTAGTTGTTTTCACAAGGAATCAATTTGAGATCCATTAGATATGATAAATAAAAGTAGTGGACAAATTAGGGTTTTGTTCCATCAGAATATACTGGTTGATTGGATTGGACTGACTGATACTTGAAAATGAAAACTCATATTCAACAATAAATATCACAGTTTCCTGTAGGGTGATCACTGAAAATGTGTTTAGAACAGTTTTCCTATACAATAACTTCCTCAAGAAGAAAGCTTTACGAAGAATCGTTAGTGAGAATATTACAGGAAACTGTGATATTTTTTTATACAGGTTGAAATTCTCCCAGCAAAAGTCATAATTTATTCTAAAAGTCGAAAATTACTTCCTCAATAAAAATGAGCCTTCATCATCGGTTATTATTTCCTCCCATTATTCTTTGATTTTTTTGATAGAATACCTAGTGTTCCAAGAATATTCAAAGGTTCATGAAGACCTCCTGTGTCTGATTTGTCCCCAAGTGTCCGGAAAGCGGAAATCACCTCAGATTCTCGTGTTCATTGCGCTTCATTTCCTTAAAATTCATGACATTCATTTTAGCGATATTGTCCCCTATATTAGTTTCATGGGTTGATTGCTGTATGCGGGTCATCTTCTTCCAAAGCGAAAATCGGTTGCCCTCATATGTGTTGTCCCCTGCTATACCTTTGTTGAATTGTATGCAAATAAATATCCGTTGGAGTTTTCTCATTTTTTTTATTTCGCCAAAGCGAGTTGTATATGTGATATCATACCTTCTTCGTTTTCGGTACCCTCACTGCCCGCTCGGGTCCAGTATAAAGTGTTGATGACTCTTATATATTGAGCTCATCATATTTTTTGTTGCCTAATATTCATGAATAACCTACATATTATATAGTAGATTATACCACTAATCAATAATGAAAGCTACTATAGTCGAAGAATTTTTACGAAACAAGCCGCGTCACCGGCGAGGGATCAGATTCCAAAGGAATAGTAGTCATTATTGCGACTAGTATACCATACTTCATTCACTACTGATTTATTTATCATAAATAAATGATTCTTCCTTAAGGGAATAAAATATGGCATTATATGGCAGAAACCATAAGTATAATACTTCCATTATGTATTAGTCGTAAATAATAGCTATTATTATATATTATTACGAATGTGGGAACTGTAGTGTAGACATTCTTCTTCCACAGATACCCAAAGTGGTATTCACGTCAAATTAATACAAATTTACGCAATGGAGCTAGTTTTCTGAAGAATATGAAAAATAAATATTGCAGTATAGAATACTACGTTCTCTTATGAAGACTCAATTCAGAGGAGCCTACGAATCATATATCATCAATGCAAATCCTCAATAAGTTATGTCCAGAAGTCCTTCTAGAACCATATACAACACAAAAAAATCTAGAACACCGGGTAAAATGAATTTTAGTGATAGTAACTTCTAGAATCCCCAAAAATATTTGCTTGTGTCCAAACCGCATCAACAAATACAAGTTATGTGAATAACACAGAAATGATTGATATCAGGGACATACCTATTTAACGATGGAGTTATTGGAGCAACGAAAATCAAAAAACCTCTCTGCACCATTATGAGTCATCTACAGTTCATAATAATTAAACTCTGTCACTTTTCCTTCAATGTGGGAAATTGCAAAAATATGTCCTATTTCAAAGAGTGGTGATGCATTTGAAGTAGTGAATCATAAAGCAATATTCACCTTCTGAAATTTTGTCAAGTTGTAAAAACATATCCATACGGCTACTCTGAGAACATTAGCATGATATGATACAAAATCGCTCCACAGCGATCTCAATATGATATTCCAATGCCTACTGGTTAATCAAGATCAGGTTGACCTTGTGTATATGGATTTTTTGATTGGATAGTTCGCAACATACTTCTTTCCTCAGTTTCCACTGTTGAAGAAATTATCTTACAATGGGTTTTGACCAAAATTTGCGAAAGCTACAAATTTACCTTGCTGGACGAAAAAAGATGTGTTTCAGTTATCTTTTTGTATAAACTACTGCACACACAGATTGTAGTATGCTTTTGTTGGGTGCCCAGATTGCATTTACGTCAAAATTTCACATTTTGCTGGGTATAGCAAATCAATGTGTGAAAACTACAACTCTATCTGTATTCTTTGTGCTAACTCATGTTAGAGAAATTGTATTTGATGCGTGGAAATGACTGCTCTTGGTCCTTTCGAATTATTACTTGTTGTCAATGTTTAAAGAAACCTTTTTACATTATCATTGTGTGTTCTTCTGAACTTTTCACCACATGTCTTATAATTGGGTAAAACCTGTTGGCCAATAAATGGTTATTATTATAGTATAATAATGAGCCGTCACGTCAGAGGCAGTAATTGTCTGATCACGGAAACATACATTTTCATGGAAAACTATATTCAGAATCATTAAATTTTTCATAGAGGAGAAAATAATATTATATTTTTATAGAATGTGAAATGAAATGACAGAAATTGCTCTACCGAAAATTCAGCGAGTGAAAATCAGAGAGAACCAAGCTCCTGAACAAATTCGGTTCAGAATATACAAATTCAGTATTAATAACAGTAATGATATTGGTTAATCACAGATACCAAAGGCAAATTCCTCATGAGAGCCTGGAATATGACCATGCATGCATGCATTTTTGTTATATCACAAATTGATCATTCATATGTTCATGCGTAGAATAAAATATAAATAAAATGGGCTGGAGAATATTCAAACTATTCTTCACAGTGAAATACAAAACGTTGTGTGCTTCAGATGATGTCAAGTGATGTTTCCCATGCGTGTGTTTACTCTGAGCGTGGCAGTTTCAATTGCTATACAAATCATGGATGAAGTTAAAACAACGCTTTAGAGATGCACCCGAATACCTATCTATATTGTGGACTAGAATACATCATATAAGATAATTTTCACCTCGCAGCATTCACTCATTTGATCTCTGCGTACGTCAAATCGAAATTTCGAACTGCCCGATTGTGCTTGGATAAAACTATTTTCAGTTATCATTCAAGATTCCCTACAAATCTAAATTCACCAGTAATCGCCACAGGATTACATGTTTCGAATATTCTTCCACTAACAGTATGAATATTGATGCCAATAAATCGCTTCTACGGCTGATATAACATTTTCCACCAATGGTGACGCATCTTGTGAGTTTGAACTTTCCCGATAAATTTTGATATTCATATATTTTCTGGATTCAAGTAAAAACTCAACGACAAAAATACCTTTCAATTATAATATAACAATGATACAGATTCGTAATACATATATTCGGAATGAAGTTGAATTTCATGCATAATCCTTATAACCAATGAATGGCAAAGTCAGGTTAGGTTTTACCATTAAATATATAATTTTGGCTCACATGGGCTTCAAAACGGATCATTATTACATATGAATCATTATATTGATGAAATGTCGTACGAATAACTGTATCTGTTTTCTCCACAATGAATTTTTCTTCAATTCCTGTACATAAATGATTTCTGATACTTCCTAGCTGAACATGTATTAGAAAGTTCGAAGTGTTTAAACGGAGACGAACTATGATTTGCATTAATGATATGTTGTTTATTCGATAGGTTCAAGGAAATCTGTTTGAGATCGACTGTATGATTGATATCCAATACGATTTCTGGAATGAATATTTAATTTTTCAATAAATATTAATATTATGAGTACAAGTGGGTTTCAATATCAAATTCCACACACGGGACCAGTATTCTAGACGAAGTCAGATACGTGTCTTATAAATAAATCATCTGGACCCTAAGTTATGTGAACTATTTCTTGACACGAAATATGAAACTAAGTTTCCGAGATGTACTTCAAATAATTCATCTTTCCTTATTCCTGGATGAGAGAGAATTCTATAAGCAACAGTTCACTGAATCTCCTCAGGGTAGGCAAGACATAAGCGGGTAGTATAATGATGCTCACGAATATTTCTCCAGCTAACAGAAATAGAAAACGTGAGAATATATCCACAGTGATCATTTAAATTCGTTTTGTCCTTTCTCAATCACTTTTGAGTGTTCCTATTGGGAAATAGCTTTGTTCACTCTGTGTTTTATTCAACTTTGTTTTTTGACCTATTTAAAATATGTATGTTTTCATAGAAACGGTGAATGTTATGTTCAAAAATTAATAAATAATAAACAAGAAGTTGAAGAAGTCGTTTCAAATAATTTTTCACATTGCAAAACTTGTATAGTTATATCTGCTGGATCCAAAAGGTTATGGGCCCAGGATATGTAACTGTGTTCTGAAAAACCGTCCAAATAGTTTTTGCAAAAGTTAATTTTGTGAAAAAGTGTCACTGTCACATCGAGTTATACTTCTGGTTCTCACAAGCCAAGAAAGTCCGTAAAGATGGACAAGCTGAGGTCTCTTCATATCCAAAAGTTTGATGGAACCAATTTTCACCTGTGGAAGTATCAGATGCAAATTATCTTCAATGCCGAAGGACTTCTGAACATGGTTGATGGACAGAAGCGAAAGCCTGCAGCCACAGATGATGAAAAGGATAAGAAAGAATGGGAAGAATCCAATTCGAAGGCGATGCTTATCATTTCAACAGCAATGGAGTTCGATCAATTACAGACAGTGATGAGTTGTAAAACAGCACCAGAAATGTGGAGTCGTCTAAAAATCATCCATGAACAAAGGTCGTCAGTTAATAAGGTGATGCTAAAACAAGAAGTTGAAGAAGTCGTTTCAACTAATTTTTCACATTGCAAAACTTGTATAGTTATATCTGCTGAATCCAAAACGAAATGTTAACTTCAACGAAAACGTAGCAGCAGAAAACGGCCATAAATATGGATACCTAGAATTTCAAGGAAGAGACAGTATGAACCCTACAGCAGAATGCGACGAAATGGAAACAGAATTTCATCAAGTTCACCAGCAGGACAATTCAATCATTGATGATGAGTCGACAAATAATAATAATCCATCCAGTATTCAACTGCGAAATCGAGCCTCCATCAATATACCACTGAGATATCGTGAAAATTGTGACATAGCAATGGCAGCTGTCATCGATGAACCAAAATCTTATTCAGAAGCAATGTCTAGTGCTTTCAAAACAGAATGGAGAAAAGCCATGGGGGAAGAAATGGCCTCACTGAAACAAAACAACACCTGGAGTCTCGAAGAACTGCCCTCAGATCAAAGAGTTATTGGCTGCAAGTGGGTTTTCAGAGTCGAATATAAACCAGACGGCACTATTCTCAGATTCAAAGCCAGATTGTGCGCTAAAGGTTATTCGCAAACGGCTGGAATCGACTACCATGAAACGTTTTCTCCAGTGATTAGATATGACTCAATACGAATTCTTCTTGCACTGGCGGCAGCTGAAAACATGGAAGTTAAGCAATTCGATGTCAAGACTGCATTTTTAAACGGAGATCTTCAGGACAACATTTACATGTGTCAGCCAGAAGGATATGAAAGCAATGATCCCTCCTTGGTCTGCAAGCTAATAAAAAGTCTGTATGGTTTGAAGCAGAGTCCACGTTGCTGGAATCAAAAATTTGTGGAATTTATGACCAAATTCTCATTTGCGCAACTAAATGCAGACAAATGTGTTTTTCACGCAAAGTTTCAAGGAGAAGAGATATATATTGCTCTTTACGTAGACGACGGACTAATCTTATCGAAATCATCTAAAATTATTGATATGGTATTGGAGGAACTTGCATCACAATTCGAAATAACTATCGAAAATGCAGATTACTTCGTGGGATTCGAAATACACCGGGAAAGAAAGCTAAACCTGGTTTTCATAAGCCAACAGAATTCTGGAGAATTCTGGAGAATTTCAATATGTCCGACTGCAATCCGAATTCAATACCAGCAGATCCGAATGTAGTCCTGGAAATGGGACAACGTTCGACTAGTGGAGAACAGGAGATGGAATCTATACCCTATAGAGATGCAGTAGGATCTCTAATGTTCTTGGCGACTGTAACAAGGCCAGACATTATGTTTGCAGTGAGTCAAGTGAGCAGATTCTTATCATAGCCAAAAAAGGTTCATTGGGTTGCCGTGAAACGAATATTTAGATATTTGAAAGGAAGTCAAGATGTTGGTATCAAATATGGAACAGAAAGAATGAACTTGCAAGCCTTTTCTGATGCAGATTTTGCCGGGGACATTGATACTCGCAAATCAACAACTGGCTACGCAACTGTGATGAGTGGAGGTGTCGTAACATGGTCTTCACATCAACAAAAATGTGTATCAAGATCCACAACCGAATCAGAATATATAGCAGCGTCTGATGCAGCACAAGAAATTATTTGGATACGTTCATTTCTACATAAATTGAAAATTGTAGTGGAAGAATCTACAATATTATTCGTTGATAATCAAGGTGCTATTGGTTTGGTTAAAAACCAAACATATCGACATAAAATTCCATTATATAAGGGAACAAGTGGAGGATGGATTGATATCTCTATCGTATGTCTGTTCAGAGGAACAACTTGCAGACATGTTCACAAAGCCGCTTTCAAGAATGAAATTTGTGAAAAATAGGAATTCATTATCCATCACTTCAAGAACGTGAACAAAGAGTGGGAGTATTGGAAAATAGCTTTGTTCACTCTGTGTTTTATTCAACTTTGTTTTTTGACCTATTTGAAATATGTATGTTCTCATAGAAACGGTGAATGTTATGTTTAAAAATTATCAAATAATAAACAAGAAGTTGAAGAAGTCGTTTCAACGAATTTTTCACATTGCAAAACTTGTATAGTTATATCTGCTGAATCCAAAAGTTCCAAACCTTCAAATTGACGTGATATCGATTTTTTTCTTTATAAACATTGATCGTTTGGTCATTCATAAAAATTTGTATTCAGTCGTAAATCTTCATTGCGACTAGAAAATTCAATTCATTCGATTGTTACAGTTGTAAAAACTACAAAACTTCAAAATCAATCCTCTTGGTAATTTCTACTCATTGAAGAATTGAAGTGAATAATCCAACTATTCGATGACATTGAACGTGAAAGGACTGTCAATATATCCACGTAGTTGAGAAAACATCTAGTCATTAACTGTTATTATAACATTATTGAATAACGAGTGAATATGCAGATAATAGATGAATCATTGCAAATCGAAACATGTTTTGTTTAAAAAAGTATTCAAGTTGAGTTATGAATGTGAATATTTCAAAAATGCATTGTAGTACCAATAGGTACGTGGCAATATCATTATGGCAATATACCTTCGAGTAATCAAATTATCAAAGCCGGCATGGTTTTTACTAGCGAAAGCTTAACTCCGCCAAGGAAAATAAAGACCATTTATTATTATTATTATTTCATTATATATGATGGAATAACGAATTGTTCATCATTCAATCAACAGTTTCGAAGAATCAGTCTGTTTTCGAAGTGGAACAATGAACATTTGGAACAAAAGTACCACAATCGCATCCACCAAAATGTATTTATTATATACAATTTGCATGAAACCTCAAACGTGATAGCGTTATCATTACATCATCAGAATTTTTTCCAGAAGGATAAATTGCTACTCTGCAGATATAAAGTGCCCTGACTTCGAAAACTTATACCGATTCTACCTATCATCTTTAGTTTTCGAGATATGAAATATGTGCATTTGAATGGAAAAATACTTGAAAAAAACTTACTGTTCCAAAATTTACAAGAAAAGTGAAAATTTTCCTCGGGAAATTCCAAATTGGGAAATTTTGTAAGTATGTGTATCAGTGCTCAGTACTGTGGATATATCAGGAATAAACGAGCATATTATTATCAAATATAGGTCCGTTCACCCACAAAAATGATATCGGAGATATCCATGGAAAACATTCGAATTTGTAATCGGTATCAGAGTGTCAGTTTGAAGATAACCTCGTCACTTTTTTTCTCTCCCTTCTGATTATTTCTCTTTGATCTCTTCCTAAATCGAAGATATATGCAAACGAACACCTTGTATGTATGTTACTAACTCCATAATACAATACATAATATCAATTTGCTCTTGCTGTATTCACTGATGTTGAATTTATATAGGTTTGAGATGCTTCCCTAGTTTTGTGTCATTACCATCGTGAACGATTATACTTCGGTTGGTCCCATCCGAATAGATCACCTTGTAGTAGTACCTCTATGACTGAAATGCGCAAGTTGAAAGAAAGAATGATTCACGATGCCCCTAACTCACGAGTCCTCACCCGAATATCCATCAATATACTTCTTGCGCTGAATGTGATAAGTTCGAAAGTGTAAATTAGTTTAAATAAGTGAATTGAAAAAAAATTTCCATATGTACTATGGGAAACAAAACAAACGATGCTCAGTGAAAACAACGTAGAAACTTGGCGAAAACTACGGAAACTCGGGGAAAAACTCCGTTCCTACTCGTTCAGTAAGTAAGATTGTTTTTAATGTTTTTTGTCATGTTTTAGAAAAACCAACGGAATGAGTGGACATATAATTGGAAATAGATGAGACTGACAATGATTTCTGATCATTGATCATCGGCAGGGGCAATCTACCTTGTAGATCAACATACGGCTGAACTTTATTCATAATCCTACGCCGTTTTCTGCCCTGCATACTTTTTGAGTTATGCCAGCCGAGTGTCTCGCGCCCAAAGAAAATTTCTCTTTGGTTGGCGCAGGTTCGTCGTCAGATTTGACATCGGAATTTTCCGCCACCAACAGTGGATCTTTCCGTAGTGATAACGCTGTTACTACTATACTGGGAGATGATCCGACTGAAGCAAAGTTTTAGGGTCGTGATATCCAGGATGATTTTGCACTGCAGTGGTGTACCTATCTGACAAGCACAAGAGAACGACAACCAGGAACCTAAAAACTCGAGGACAAACTCTGTTCTTACTCGTCGTAAGTAAGTATGTTTTTCATATTTTGTCACGTTTGAGAACGAAACCAAAGACGTGAGTGGACGTATAATTGGAAACAGCTGAGACTGACAATGATTTCTGATCATTGATCATCGGCAGGGGCAATCTACTTTGTAGATCATTCTACGGCTGACCTTCAATCATCATACGCCGTTTTTTTGTCCCGCACACTTCCTGAGTTGTGCTCGCCGAGTGTCTCGCGCACGAAAACAATTTCTTTTTTGTTGGCGCAGGTTCCAGGCCATTACACTACCTCATATCCACCCCAACTGAATCCAATAGTTCAAACCTTTTTTCTCGGCATCTGAATAGAGGTTTTCTACTGGACCCTCAAATTTCGTTGGGCAAAGGTTTCTCAGCCCTCAGTACAGCTATGCCTGATGAGTGATCGATATGCTGAAGCATTCAAGACTACTTTGTCTGACAAAGCCGGTGCTGATGAAGCATTATGCAACGTTCCTCCCTCGATTTCGAACCACAGGAGATTTCTGCTTGCACTAGACCTGAAGGTACAACCTTTCCCTTCAAAACAAATGGACGAAATAATATATTTGAACTTATACGCTGGTCGCATTAAATATTTGACAGCACGTGGCAAACTATAACACACAACTCCAACATTTTGGAATGGGTTCAGAGATATAAAATCCAGTTTTATACTCTACGTTATAAAAAACTGGCACCTGAACCCCGACAATTCCACCCAGCCGGCTAAACCAATGTTGTGAGTGTTTAGCTATATTACTGGAATTTGACTACATTGGACCAGCCGTCAATGTCAAGAACAATTTTTGGTTCAGCTCTTTTCTCAGGTTTGAGTCCTACTGATAGCTATAGATTTCTTTTGAATCTGAAACATTTGCATGAATTCA
Source organism: Zygogramma bicolorata (assembly GCA_032362365.1). Lineage (NCBI taxonomy): Eukaryota > Metazoa > Arthropoda > Insecta > Coleoptera > Chrysomelidae > Zygogramma > Zygogramma bicolorata. The sequence continues at coordinate 284,205 of JAVJAQ010001076.1, read as the reverse complement.
TCACAGTCCCTCACATTGAGCTGTGAAAAATCTGATGTCTGAAAATTGTTTTTTAACGTCAGTGGACTCGACAGATGCCGATAAACATAAGGAGTATTTGGTTGAATACAGGTGGCCGTCTACAAAATTATTTGAGGGGCACCGATGTATAACCTTGCAGACGGATCGAGGAGATTTTGACAATGTAAATTTCCACCGAATTACAGTGACTTTTCATGTTAGGCAACTAGAAGGTAAAACAAGGCCTGAATTTTCCAGAATATTACATGCAACAACGAGAAAGCCAAAGGTTTCAGTGAATCAGACCAAACTTCACATTAATGTTAAAAACCTTCAGACAGTTCTCCTCAAACTGTCACATTTTGTCGCATAGAGACAACAAAACCGTCAACGCGCAGATCAACCGGATGTCTGGAATGAAGCACCCAAACCTCAACGGACTGGCTGGTGATATTTGGAAGTGGTGTGAAGAATTAAGCATAATGATATTCAGGAACTTGAGTTTTCTGGTGGAGAATATATATGTATATGTGTGTATATGTGTATGTATGTGTATATATGTATATATATATGTATGTGTATATGTGTATATGTGTGTATATATGTATATATATAAAATTATCAACTAGTGATGTTCGTCTCATAAATTTATTCGAAATATGAGTTTATAGCAGATCAAAGTCCATGATGTGTCACCTTCGGAATGCAATATCGAGAATACGCCTTCCAAGAGCGGGCCAAAAATTTCGATAACCTGAAGTTGATCTGTTTACTAACTACTCTAACACATAGGGTAAAACATTTTTATCTTTACAGCCAAACCCCATAAGTTATGCAACTGATGCATTACATTAACTTGGTCTTACACAAACATTTGTGTTTTCCCAATCATCACCACTTCCACATTTTCCTAGAATATTGAAAATGATCGAAGGGGACAAAGTAACATGTTTTGTGTTTCTGTTATCGCAGTCCCAAACTTGGCTTCCACAAATTGATATCAATTTTGAATTCCATTATATTGTATTTTGAACCACAATATATAATTTTTTCAGTTTCGTTTAAGCACCTACATCCACTGTGGTGCCATCTTTCCCTGGGTGAACCGATTTTGTCTGGCATGCATTTTCCAGGAGAAAAACTGAGGGGTGAACCTTCAGCGATTCTGATGGCATCACTGATTGCAAATACGATGAAACTATAACATTTATTTTCGTCTCATTGATGGATATTTGTGAAGGAGATGTGGATAAGGTAGATCGCCCCTGGGTGCAGCTAGGTAAAAATTATAGTACTAGAAAATTACATAGATCAGCTTGAAATCTGATATCTCATGCATGTAACTATGATACAATGGAAATGTTTTAGAGGGGTATTTTCAAAATACGATCTACTTTTTTCCCGATATGAGAAAATCTGGGACACTTACCAAGTGTTGACCAAATTAGAAAAATCGGAAAACCTCATTTTGAAAAATATATCACAAACTCATTGTTATGGTTGCTCTAAAGTCTAAAGCTTGCTAAAGCGTAAAAATATGATTCGAAATCAGAATGAGTAGCATTTTTACTGTATGATCAGTACAAAAAAAATTAATAAATAAAAATAGAAATTAAAAAAAATAAATAAAGTAAAAATCGTTTACCGGTTGACGAGTGTCGCCCTTCAGAGGTCGAATCTTCCGCAGAAAATGTATTGACGAGGCCTTTTGCCTCTTGGCGTGTGAGTCCCAGCACGGAAGCTCGATGGGAAGTTGAACCCGAGTCTTCCGCTTGAGGGGCAGACGTGCTTGTCTCTTCACTGCCGAGAACCAAATTATCCACAGAAGACAAAGAGAGCAACAAATACAACCATGTATTTTTTTTTCACCATTTTCCACGGTGAAACGTGAATTGTGTATGACATCCACGATTATCAATTAAAAAACCGCACACATTCAATTCGGTTTTTTTCTCATTTTGACTTATAAAAATCCTCATCACCCAGCTATACCTCAGCTCTTCAGCCGTTTGCTGGAAATGAGTCTGCAATTTGGTGGTGTTGAAACTGATCAATTCAAAGGCCACAGCACAAGACATGCTGCCACTTCTGCGGCCAACCAAATCGATAGGAGCACGGACACCATACGATCAAATGTAGGCTGGTCCGAAAAATAAAATACTTTTGGTAAATTCTACATAGATCAGTAATTACACATGGTACATTTGCGGATTACCTCCGCAATTTCATTAAACGAGTGTAAGTTTTCTGGTTATTTGAGTTTTGCAACATTATATTGTATTAGCATTCAAATACTGTCTGTATCAAATTCTTAGTTATAGTGGTGAATCGAATGACATAAACAGTTCATTTAGACTACTTCATTAGTATGAGATCAGTCTGAATAAAATTTTGATCGCCTTTTAATAATTCTTTAAACATCTACAAGGTGATCTATTCGGATGGGACCAACCGAAGTATAATTGAGGATTAAACGACTTACCTGAAGGAAGTTCAATCCAAATTATACGAGGTTGGTCACATCCGAATAGAGAGACACCCACCCATCTCAAAGAAGAAAAAAAAATCCAATATATTATTTTTTCTGTCATCCCGACCCAAAAAGGCGATATCATCGCAAGGTATATTGATGGATATTCGGGTGAGGACTCGTGAGATAGGGGCATCGTGAATCATTCTTTCTTTCAACTTGCGCATTTCAGTCATAGAGGTACTACTACAAGGTGATCTATTCGGATGTGACCAACCTCGTATAATTTGGATTGAACTTCCTTCAGGTAAGTCGTTTAATCCTCAATTATCCATGAATAGTCGGTTAAATTTGTGGTAATGGTGTCTCAGATCCACGTGATTTTTCTACTGGAAATCAATAATTTTCACCATCTTCTTCAATTATCCCCTTCTTTTTTCAATGTTTGTATTCACGATTGTTTACCATTTTTTCCGAATCTCATTCGATTACAAAGGACTAGTAATCAAAGGATATCAGTATAACTTCAGCTTCAGTGTTTGAAAGTTTTGGTCATACCAAACATATCTGAATGAATACCTGAATTTTAGATGAACTGAAATCCATTCACACACGTGTAATTTCACATTACATGAGAAAATGTAATGAAAGGTAGAGCGGTTCAGAAGGTGTATTAGCAAATATTATCAGTTCTCTCAAATATAAATATAATGTATATGTGTGCATCACACATTCTCTGGCATAACGAGTCGAGCACTGGACAAGAAAGATTTGTAAGGACTATACATTTATTCGAGAACTGGAGTGTATCCAGTAACATAATACTATAGTAACGGATAATTGGGTCCTTCATTAGATACATGGTTCTCAACAAGGATATGAAAAGAGTGAAATGTTACAGATCAATTGTTTGGTGTTTTCGATTTTCTGAGTCGTACTGCATACAAGTAACTGATAAATCAGGGAAAAGTCGTTTTTCGTGTGATAGTATATTATGCAACGATCATGTAATAACCATTACATGAGAGTTGCATACGCTTTTTCATCTACACCCGATAAATAGTGATGAAGAACTACAAATATTATATTTATATTTGTATTGCACACAATAATACTAATTAGACGAATTTCTTTGAAAATTCTATAAAATTGTAATTGATGGTATTACTTCGAGAAATAAAACGATGAGAAATGAAGATAAGATCAAAAATTAAAAAAAACAGATTACTCGAGGCCGGGATCGGACCCATGTCTCTCTCAACCAGTCCAACTAGCTAATATAATCTCAGCGCCTCAGACCGCTCGCCTACGGAGAGCTCAGAAATTTTGATTGAAAAAATAAAGGAATAAATCATGCATTTGTTGAATGAAAAATTCAATCATTCTAACTGTATTTCTGCCGGTGGAAGTGTCGAAGGTGATTCTCCCATTTCGCTGGTGTCAGACATTTTGTTATGATTATCAAAGTTTGGCTATATTCTTCAAAAATTCAATATCCATACCGATTTCGACTTGACAAACGTCAAATGCAGAGCATGCACATCATGCTCGATTAAAAAATGATGGGTTTCTATTGGTTGAAAATCTGTATCGTGATGAAAAATCTGAATCGTGATAGATTTCATTATGAAACGGGTTGTGGGCATATAAGTGTATTATTAGAGTACGGGTGTAGATGAATATATTCATTTGTAAATTGCAAAGCACTTTCGGCCTTTACGCCATCACCAGTGCGATACTCATCAAGTATATACAGGAAGATCTTCCAGATTTGAAGAATAGAACGATGATGAAACATCACACTGAACAAACATGAAAGTTGAAATCAGGGCCCATTATGGTTTAACTTTTGAATTTGTTTTCAAACATTATTATACAAATTAATTTTTTTTTGAGAAGGATCCAATACATAACACATAATGAAGATATACATTTTTTCATGAGAATTGTACATGTACAGGAATTTGAAAAATGCATTTAAAAATTGAATCGATGTTTCGAACTGATCTAAAAACATAATTCACTGTCATTATTATATATGATATCATATAGGTACATCATAGAATGTCGGGTCAGTTATTGTTAATGAGATCTACCAAACTGACAGAAATCACTTATTCATTAAGTAAATGAACATTTCGTAATTCTTCTCAATCATCGAGGTGGTACTATAATAATGGTATAATTATAGTAACCTTTCAGAAAAAAAAAACTATCGAAAAATACGATTCGGTTTGACGTTTTGATACGAATATCATCACTCAACTAAAAATCAAACCGGAACACTTTCCAAATTAATAACTTACACATTTGGTTGCCAACTCAGTAGGCGTAATACATGCAGTTGTTTCTTTGTGAAATCGAACTAGGCGAAATTCATTCAGAATTGAGTTTGAGAGACTGTTTCGAATAACATTTTCAATGTGTTCGATCATTTTCTCATCCGCTTGAGCTGGAATAAAGGCGCCATGCTATTCTCTCCGTATGAATTCTAGTTCGGCCTTGAATAACATCGCTTTCATTGAAACATTTATGTGCTCAGGTATAGTAAACCAGTTCTTGCACTTGTTTGTATCAGGATTAATGATCAAAACAATTAACTGATATCAAAATATGTATTAGTCAGTGTGCTCAGCCCAAACATTCTGGTATCAGAGGACATCACACGATCAATATTATTGAAACAATATTATTGAATAATTATATTTATCAATGGAAGGTCTGCTTCAATAGGGTATATGCATAAAAATTAAGTATTTCTCAAATATTTTTTCTCGAAACTTTATAATCGCCACATTATATATAAAAAGGTTTTTTTTCATTTATTTTGTATTCGAACTCATAATATATTTTATGAAGAATTAGGAAGGGGAAATTCAAACTAACAGAACGTGTCCTCACTGGTCGAAAAAAAAATGACTAAATGACAACATATTTTAAATCAAATCTCGATGTCACGTGAGCAGCGATCGGAGAAGTGAAAGCTGTAAGGTAATTATCAAGTTATAACATAGATTTGATCATAAATGCACACAGCAGTTTTTAATTTACCAAAACATAAACAATAAGTACATAACTTGTCATAATATTAGATTATTCAGTCATATACGATACGTTTATTCATTTTATTTGCGTAAATATCAGATGAGTATGGAGTGATTTGATGTATATTATGCATATATATGGGTATGGCTAGTTTTGAACCTGATTTTTTCTGCTGAATAGCTCATGCAGAACTCTTTTCTGACTCAACAATATATAAATGTCACCCATTGTTTTCGTACATTCGCATCGCATGAAATACGAAAAAAAAGTTATTGTTTTTTTTCATGGTGTGTCCGCATTTTGGTACAATACAATACTTGTAATGATGTTTCTTAGCATTTTTTATGATCTTCATAGCAATTAAATATTTGAAACTGAGAATATGTATGAGCATGTCCTGTGCTGTCTTCCATTGCGCGTGCTACAGGGTAGTGTTTGAAAGGCTCCAATTCAGCCAGTCTTCCATAATTCGCTTTGAACAATAATTTGAATATTTTATGCCTATTTATATTTTTCTTCTATATTATGAAGATGTAAATGATGAATTGGAGACACAACAAAAAATTATCCATATTACCTATTGTGCTATCAGGAAGAACGGATCGAACAGTGCTAATCGCATCTATTTGGGTCAAGAAGAGGGGAACAAATGAGGCAAAGAACAGTGTTGATGGAAATCTGGTTTCCATCTCGAGTTCATTACAGACATAAACAATTCAAAGAAATACTCGTATAGTACAAGAAATAATAACAATCCATAAACCGTCCCGAAAATGACTGACATAATGGCGAGAAACCCCTCTCTTGAGTCAATAACTTTTACGTCTTCTCGATATTTTTCAAATAGGTAGATTCACACGAAAGGGAAGCCCTGCAATGTTCGAAAAAGACCGCGTGAATCAAGGGACAGGAGATACGCATCAACATTCACTTTTATTTTTTGAAGTTTGTAAGCCTCAGGAAAAACCTCTCTTCGGCAAGGGGCTCCAAAGCTCAGCTGTTCTATTGAAGATCCCCGAGAGGTTCGACAGGTCTCTAAATCCACAAAAAAGGGGTGGGAATTCTGTACGCGTTGATTCATCCGTGTAGATATTGCCAAGAGTGGAACGATTGATAACCATTCAGAAGATCACCGACCGTGAAAATATCTATAGGAAAGAGACAAGTCTCCGACCCTTCTAGAATGTTCCAATGAAGTGAGCGAGTCTGTGAGCGGAGAATCACCAACAAGACGGATTGCCTTCCTCTGAATAGAATTGAGGAGCCTCAATGAATGTTTTGGTACTGAAATGAGAACTATGTTCCAAGGCAGGTCGTATCTGAGCCTTGTAGATCATCAGAGGCTAACGAGAAGTGAAGAATTCCTTGGCACAAAATAGAAATCCAAGCTTCTGGGGAGCACTCTTAGCGATCGATCTCATATGATTTTTCCATGAGAGATTGTAACTGATCGTAATTCCTATCAACGAGATCGACTTTCTAGGAATAATTTCTCCTGATATCTGAATTCTAGATAGAGGTAGATCGGATATCGTCAAGAAGAACATGTCTAGGTTTTCTCACCATCGAATTCCACCAAGATGATGTTTCCCCATTCTATTAATTTCGCCAAGTTGTTTCTCGTGCTGGTATGGGGACTCTGGATGATAAACTAGTACGAAGAGTACTGTCGTCCGCAAAAATATACACTGAACAAGAGCAAATTATTGATATGAAGTAGAAACAATTAGGCGCCAGATGAGCCTTCAATATGGAAAACGAACACATTTAATTTAAATAACAATATTTTTTTATAATAATAATAAATTTCTTCAATACCTATTATTTCCATCAGTACACCCTCTTATACGTTCACTATATTGAGTAATATCGAAATTGTCACATTACTAGTACAAGGTAGGCGTTAGTAAGTAATAATGATTCGGACTTCCATCGTCTAAATTATAAACTCTGTTGAAACCTGTTGCTATGTATGCTTGTTGCAACTATAATGTATAATTCATCCTTATATATATATATATATATATATATATATATATATATATATATATATATATGGATATATATGGATAATACCAATTTTTGATACTGTTGTTGTTTTGAAATTTTGTTCACTTTATTATTTTGGAGACATCAACCAGGGTATATCAGTTCAACATTCGCAAAAATTTCAATTACCTCTTGAACAACCAATTAACGAAAATTCTGAAATACCCATTTTCGACAATGAAAATGGACTATCCCTGAGCGACGAAAGTGCTGAACCCTGTATTATTTTTGGAAAGTAGTGTGTTATTTGTTAATGAAGAGATTTCGACTTCTATGAGGAGAAACTGAATACCTATAGGTACTATTTCTGCTCGTTCAATTCTGACCTAATGTGTAATAACTGTGATATTGTGTCAGGGATAGCTCGTTTTTAAGAAATCTGATGGTGTTTACTCGTTAGCGGAGATCTGAGGACTTCATGAATTACGATGGGCCGAATGACAATCCGAATAAAAGAAGAAGACGGAGTCAGGAAGGTGTTTTGCCGACTTCGTCTTCTTCTGAGTGAAAGAATGTTATGAATGAGCACATATCCGAATGAAATTAAAAGAAAATATTATCACTCTAGGAGTGGGGCGTTATATAGGTAGATGACAGGGAACGATTGAATAGTTATTATTCACGTATCAATAATGATCAGCAGTGATGCAGGGTGGCCACCCAGTATCTATTATTGCTGTGATGTTTCACAGCAATTGTTCCATTAGGTCGTCAAGGATAAATTTCATTTCAACAAACAACTCATTGCACAACTGATGTAGAAAAAATTGTCAAAGTAAATTACTCATGATGATATTATTCGAATTTATTTGAGAAATAATTATTCTAATTATTTTCCAACAAAAGTATTCTTCATCGAAAGCATTACAATTGTCTCTTCCACAAAAGATGTTGATATTATTATCTTACGCATATCACTTGCCTTGATTTCGTCAACCTTTGTTGAATTTTTTGGAAGCTTCGGTGGAGCATGTGTTTCAAGGCATTTCCTGAAATTCAGGTTCAGGTTATATTCACTGAATGATAGGGTTCGCTCTGTTAGAGATAACAATACTAAAATACAAGGTATATTGATGAAGTTGTACGAAGAACGAAGATGATTACCTTAAAGTGGAGTATTTCAAGCGATCTTTCAATATGTGTCAATATGTGTCGGTAAATAGTTCCGGGAATGACCCTTGTCACGAAGAGTGGGATGATCGATAACATTCATAATGAGGATATATAATATAAAACACCTTTGCATTGTATTGGTTGGGTATAGTGGTCTCGGTAGTGTAGTGGGGAGCATATCTGCCTATCAAGCGGAAGGCACGTTAAAAGGTAAGGCCTCGTTGATCCATTGCTCGCACAAGTTTCGACTTCTGAGGGTTGACGTTCGTCAGCTGGTTAACGGAAACGAACAATTTTAGAACAATTTTAGAACAATTTTAGAACAAAAATCCTCTATGAGTGGGCGTCGGAAGATCGTCAAATATAACAATATCATGTCCAACGAACATGACGTAACATTAGGAGTTTCCCAAGGATAAGTACTGGGACCGTTACTTTTTGGGATATTTGTTAATAATCTCTCACAATATATTGATAATTATTGTAATATGGCTATATTTGCAGATGATACCATTATAATGACAATTGTTGGAGCCACTCTAGAAGATACATTAACTAGGGTAAGAGAGCTTATTGAAAGAATCACTGATTGAATAAATGTAAATCTGTCTGAATGCAATTTTATAGTTGGAAAATGAAATCCCAGGGAAAATTGACCTAGAAGATGAAATAATGATGTCACATGAGGTAAAATTCCTGGGAACAATGTTAGATGAATCTCTAAATTGGGATCTACATGTTGATGATGTCTGCAAGAAACTCAATTCAGCCTCTTATCAATATACTTTGCAACGACTCATCCACATATTCAATAGGATCTTCGTTGCCTGAAAACGTATCTCAAAATTAATTTCTGATATGGAATATCGTGATAGCTGCAAACCCATCCTCATAAGGGAAAACTTGTCAAGCTACGACTATAACGGACAGCACATATAGGAGACAACTAAACGACCGATCGCTTCATAGTATGTATATGAAATAGCTGGTCGTGTGCAAGAGGCCTTACAAAAATATCATGCTTCGTTATTTCCGTCCCAATTCCTCTCGCTCATTGAAAAACACAATAATTACTTCCTGTTACTGTTATAACAAAGATATAATTATGATATATCATCGTTGGACCTCGAAATGTATAGTAAAAAATTCTATGAGTGTTTGCACTACCAGTGTGCAACTGGAAAAGTAGCTGAGTTTGTGACATGATGGATTGGATTGGAAAATTACCTATTGGCGTAGTGGAGTATATCTTGTATATTGTTTCTTCTAACCTCTTCAACCAGAATTCTCATCAAAATTCGAAAATGTTGAACACCGTATTCCTCAGAACACGAAAGCACTTCTATTTCCAGGAATCGGAAAATCTCCAAAAACTGAATTTCGATATCATGGAAAAACTATATTCAATTAAAGTATCAAGTACATTACCGAAATCTAAATTAGGAGAATGTCATTCAATTGTTCTCCACTCTCCTTCGGAATGGATAATTTAGGCGCACAAATGAGGAACAACCCCTTTCGAAACAATTTCCAGTTCCGGTGTTATGTCAATTTCCAAAAAGAAAAAAACGGGATTGAATCTTTTCCACTGACCGCTACTTCTTTTCCACCCCAGATTTACCTGATAGACAGACCCATGATTCAGTAATCTACGCAAATTAAACATTTCCTGGTATGAATATTCGCGTAGCCTTATTCCCTTTCTTGATTTGGAAAATACTCTTCGAGTAAAATATGTCCTCGCTGGTTCATCTTGTAGATATAGAATCAACATGGGGAATAGGTGTTTTATGAAGCAGATTTCTAGATCGGGAACAACTTTTTTCTCAAATTCACGAATGAAAATCGTTTTCTTCTTCCGAACTCATTCGAGGGATCTTTTTTTCCACTGGAGTTTGAGTTTTCAAAAAATTCAAGGTGGATTTTAAATGCAGTTTTTGTCAAATAACCGTTCGTTCTCGAGCATCTTCAGTGACCTGAATGAAACACTCAAAGCAAGCATCGTAGAGAACTGTGTTTTATTGGGTGATTCGACCCAACCTCTCCCAGCCCAATCCAGCCACGTCATCTAGAGAGGCAATACTGATGAAGAAACTCACATCAATTGAGTGTTCGTGTAGTTCACTTGTCCAATATGATGAGAACGTTGAAAAAATAAGACATAGCCAAAACTTTTTTTCATTGATAACCGACTAACTGACATTTGTGGGGTCGTTCAACAAATGCGTTCACACATAACATAGTAACGTAATTATTCAATAATCGATCAATATCAATAATTTCTCCACCACAGGCTATTTCCCACCGTCATTTTCATTGGGCCATTGCCACCAACTGACACATGATATTCATATTCGCTTCTCAATAATGTTTGGACTGGTTCTGAAGTATTGTGAAATGAAACATTGCAAAATTAATATGCATGATAGTATCTTATAGCTCATAATGTTCATTATGATTCGAATTGAAAACTATATATATTTCTGCTATCTAGGCATATTTAGCTTCATTTCGATTGAAATACAATCTTTTGAAAATACCATGAATACTTCCTTGAATAGAAATATAATTTGTTCAAATCTCATTCAATGTTGTTGTGAAATTAAGAAATTATTGATGCAATAATATTCCTTTCCATCAAGGAAGCTACTACTATGAAGAATATCAGAACTGTATTCGTTGAAGGTGATGTGTAAATAATGCTCTCCTCTGATAACCTTCTACTGCATCAAAGCGGTAAAAGTGTCTTCATTGCCACGTAAAACTTTTATAATTTCGTTTTGAATTTTCTCAACGGTAGAGCTGGAAATCAACTGAGAGCTGTGTTTATAATTGAATATTCCATTATTGCTGTCGTTTCTTTAACGGTTCAGAATATCTATAAATGGTACTTTGCATGCAGTGATAAACAAAGCAATTCGATTCAATTTGATGGTGAATTTAATATCCCATAACCTCGCTTATCAATGGTTTACCATAAATCAAACAAAAATATACAGAGCGCTTTGTTCGCAATAACAACCAATCATCCTATTCGGATTTATTTTTGACTTCCCAATGATGTTGAAGACTTGCCAAATTACTTTGTGGTTGGTACGAACTGCACGAATCTAGTTTCGATGAGTCTACAGTTATAATCTTTTGGAAAAATCTAATTTGTTTTCTGGAAAAAAATGCCACGTGACAGTAATGTAATTATTACGTACTGCTTCATTCGTCTGTCGAAGAAAAATATTGTTCACCAAGGTCGTAAGTCAAGGTAAACAATTTCATGAAAGGGAAATGAATCACATAGTAGGCATTTCAAGCGGATGAGAAATTCTCATTAATATCCTATATATGTATGTCATATCTTGTGAATGTCAATCGCTGGCGTAAAGGTTGAACAACTGTTTACATTTGAGCTGATTTGAACCACAGCGTTTCATTCACTAATTACATATTAGTACCGGTTGAAGACGATCTCGAAAAGGTTGGTGAACGAAATATGTCAACTAGCGAATGGCTGACGCTCCAGCAACGTGAAAAGACGCTGTTTGTGAACGGGTGGATGTCGTCAACGAAAAGTGTTCAGATAAAAAAAAATCTTGTATTTTTCTAATAGGCAAATTCGAGATATACAAAAAGTTAACTTTTTTTGATATATCACAGCGACTTATCGAGGTAGATTTATTATCTGCCCTTCTACACTTGTATAGATTCCAATATTAACTCTTATTTTTTCAGATTGTGGTAGGTCAAGAACCCAAATAAACTAGAAGAAAGAATTCATCAACCACAAAATGATGACATCCAAACAATATTGGTAATGAAATTTGAACTTTTAGTGAATGTGAAAAAAAAATTCACATCGCGTGCAAATAGCATTTATTAAACTATTGCCAAAATAAAACCAACGGCATTCTTGAACAATTCAACGTCGCTTGCAGTATACAATCACGTTTTGAACTTGTTGTATAATATATAGCTATTAATTTTGAATATAGCTATTGATTTGGAATTCACTTTTGATGAATACATTTTCTACACGTGAAGACTTTTACTCTGAAAACGAATTTTATAGGGCCCCAAAGTATATAAGTGGGAAAAAAAATTTACAGTGCGCATCATAAGTCCCCCTCTCCTCCAATGGGTGTTCCAGATGATTTCCGAATTACAAAACTTTTGTCGAAAAATGCATAGCTTCAAAACTGTTGGAATACTTTTCATTACATTATATTTTTCTGGTGCTTCTGAGAAGAAAGAAATCTCCTGAAGTCCATTTTTTTGGTTGAAGACCAAGAAGAAAGGTTGAAGAAGGTTTGGTAGAAATGACAAGGGATAATCTGTTTTTAGAGGAAATTGGTATATTTGCCTTGATACGTAACTGCAATATTATAAAAGGAGAAAATCGACTGACTATTTTGTCAGTTGCGGATAATATGTTTCGAGAATTTGGAGATCAATTTGAAATAATATATCAAAAAATCTCATATTTTCTCTTGGCAACGTTTCGGACACTACATACCAAAAATCCTGATCCATCAAAAGTCTTTCAAAAATCTGAATAAGGAAGCGGACTAGTTTTCGGAACATCACCAAGAAAAAATATGAGCATTTTGTAACATAATAATATATTTTTTCAAATCAATCTCCATCCAAATTCCTAAAAAACACGATTCGTAACCGACGAAGCGGTCAGTAACTTTTGCTTCTTAGTAATATTGCAGGTCATCATTATATGATGTTACTTCCTATGTTAGTGGTGGAGATAACTAATGGGATTCGTTAAGTTCTGTCACATGTTTGGGGCCAAGCTACTTTCATCATGGCTAGGATCTGAATGATAATCCGTTCACTCGAACAGATTCTCACTCCTCAAGCTTGATTTTACTAGAAATCATACGTTAAAAGGTAAGAAACTGTTCTCAGCTCGTACAAGTCTCAAATTTTGAGGGTTACTGTTGTTAGAAGTTCGTCAGGTGTATTTGACGAAAGAATCTATTTTTAATCCATGATTTTGCAGTTTTCCAACTCTTATTTTTTGCGACAGTTACAGAAAGCGTAACAGTGTAAGTGAATAAACCTGTTAGATGGTGTTTTATCATGATGTTGCGATTGATTGCGATCAGTTCAAAGAAGTAAGTAATTTTGGTTCTTCAATGCCCCTTCAGATTTACAAAATACCACATCATATTTCATCTTGCAGTTTGTCCACGCCAAGCAGTCATGTTGTGTGCGTGTGATTGTACCTGATTCCTGTATTCCAAAATACACACTCTTGACCCTCATCTCAGTTCGATTTTACCTCAGCGAGTATTGGTTTCCATTCAATGAGTTATAAAACTCATAACGTGTTTGTTTCGATAAAAAACTATCAGTGTTTCGTTGGAGGGCTCGAGTACATTTTCACTTTCAAGGAAGTGTGCATTTCATCTATGTGTACATAACACAGGGTGAGTCGGAATTGAATTGAGAAACTCAGTTTGAGGAATGATTTTTTTCTCTGACACCCAAACTCAATCAGCATTGAACTATCATGCTTATCTGCAGAAAGAAACGAATTGAACTTTGAACCTTTCACTCCTCCTCCTCTCATTCTCCGAATCGATGTTAGAAGAGTACAAAACTCCTATAAAAAAAATTACATCAGAAAACTAAAAAACACTTTGTGTTGATATGTGCATATCATTTATAGACGTTCAACATTAATTCACACAAATCGATAGAGGTTGCCTGGCGATTTTTTATATTATTTCTCTCTTGGATTTTTCGTATTCCTTCAATACTCCATATTTCGTCTACCATCTGGATCAAATTCGTTAGGAAGTCATCCTCAATCGATAAGTGGCTACATTCTTTGTTTGAACTTTTTGCTGACTTCCTCGTCTTTTTCGGATTCGAATTTATTTTTTTTTGAATCAGTTACCACAACAGTAAACCTCAGATGTAGTGATTTTTGGGTTTTTGAAGTTTGCAGTGGGCATTTTCCTTACTTTGTAAACAGGAGATTCATTCATTTACAATTTTTTGACAATGCGTGAACTATGAGTGTAAATTCGGAATTGCTGTTTTGACAATTTCCAAAATAACTTATTGAAAAACAGATTTTTTTTTCGAATGTAGAAGTGTTTTGTTTGACATAATTTGACATTAGAGTTCATGATTTCTCATCGCATTCGAATATTCATGGTCATGGTTATACATACAGCGCGGCTGGCAAGGAAAATAAGCAATTAAAGTACCAATAGAATTCTGAGTACGATTTGAGATTGCTTGGATCTGCATTTTCAGGTTAGAATCAGTACATAATAATTTTTTCATTGGCGGTTCTTATAGCAGTTGGGAGAGTGAATTTAAATTTAGTTAGCTCAAAAACTGAATTACTTTATATGAAACTCCAATTTGAATACTACTCTGTTTTCCTGTATTGGCAAGCAAGTCGTCAACAGAATGAGATGAATTCGATGGAAAGTTACAAGCGATATTTTCTAAGATTATTTCGGAGTCAGATGCTAGAGAGATCGGATCTAAATCGCTTCAAAATATATAGTTTACCTAACTTCTTACCTTTCTGAGACTGAATTGTAATATATTTACAAACATTCGTAGATCATTTCAATAACCTCGAACAAAATATCTGCCTCAAATCTGATTCCAAAAGTGTTACCATTAGGGTCGAGATTGTTTAAAAGATCTGTAATTTCGGAAAAATATTCTGAGTGATTGAATTATGTCAAATTATTAGAGGTGACGATAGGATGTATCACAAATTGTTGAAATGATCTGAAAAAGTTTCCAATTGAAATGTACAGTAGAAAAATCACTTACTTTAATCGAGGTTAGTCTTATCTGATAGTTGTTAAAATGGTTGAACATGTCACAGAATATATATTCACAGTCAAATATTAAAACATATGCTAAGCATATTTATTCAAAACAACATTAACTTTTTCAAAAGATTATAAAAATAATTATGCGCATTCAACAGGTCAATACATGTAAGGTTGCAAATTCGGTGTTTTTGAATATGAATGACTCCAAAATGACAGAAATGACATGGAGTACAGAGCCATGAAACAGGTGTGTAAAGAGACATCTACCGGCAAGGAAGAATTTTTAGTGAGAGAAGACCAATACCATCTGTTGAGGAATGAATTTATAAATTAATCAATGTTATTATTTTATTGATGTTTTATGAAAATGACTGTAATGAAATTATATAAGATTACTGATCCATACTTTTCCCATACGATATACGAATTGAAATCAACCACACCAGAGAGCGGACGTGTTTCAAATCGCTGCGAGTTCAATTGTGAATGTGTTAGTTGAAAATCAATCACCTGATATAAAATTGGCACGACTTGATAGCAGACCTGCATCTCCAAACGAATGAGTAAGTTTGCACTCTCGAATACATAAACAGAAATTTGAGGAAATCTGCAGCGTATAATTATTCAAATATATCTTAAAAGTCATATTCATTCCACAAACGACCATTCACAAGAAATCTATATGCTTATCGAGAAATAAAAAACAAATAGAAATAAGGAATAGAGTCTGTTCAGTAGTACGGGAGCTTACGCAGTAATCCAATAAACAACTATTTTCTTGAGAAATGACACAAAAGTCTATAAATGATCTATATGAACTATTAGTTGAGGTGAAAAGTTCGAGTGAGGAAATCAAAAAAGAACTAAAGGAATTCAAGATTGCAGTTTCCAGATAAATTGTTGATCTAAAAGCAAAAAATTAAAAGTTAGAGAAAGAGAACTGTAAATTGAAACAAAGGATTCAGTATTTAGAAAAAGGAAACATTAAAAACAATATAATAATATATGGTGTTTCCGAAAGTTCGACTCCTGTATCCGATATAGTCTCTAAGATCATAGGGGAGAAGTTGAAGATAAAATTCTGTGACCAAGAAATCGGTGACATCTACAGAATAGAAAATAGAGCAGATAACTTCGTGAGACCAATTGTAGTGAAGCTATTGAGATATGATGTCAAGACAAAAATTCTGACTGAATACAGGAATAATTATGGAAATTTGAAGGCCGAGGGAATATTTTTCATCACCGAGTATACAACAGAAGAGTATGGTAGAAGGAAATTATTACACAAAAATCTTCAACTTGCCCGAAAACATTGTCTGAAAGCCACTATAAAGAAAAACGTCCTCTATATTGGAAATAGGGAATATAATTTTGAAGAATTGATTGAAGAACCAGTCGTTGAAAATCTGATAGTGAGCTCATCGGAAAATCTTCGTGAACCGGAAAAAGAGGAGCTGTTTAAAAAACGTAAACTAGATCTGACACCTTCAAAACCATTAGAGCCGAAAAGTAGAAGTAAATCCACCAATATTGATAAAATAATAATTGTCTATATAGTGTTTCTCAGTATTTCGTTATCATAGCTCTCAGATTATTGGGTAAATTGTAAATGTGCAAGGTATAAATAAATAGTTTATGATACAGTAATGTACATGATATATATATATGCGTATGTTTGTTTAAATTTGAGGCAGGTCAAAATAGATAAAATAAGTCTACACAATAAAATGGACCAATTCATTAGAGAATTCGAGGCGGAAACGATTGATACAACTGAAGTTGATTCTATACAGGCATTGAACGATATGTTCAATACAGAAAAACTCAAAATATCTTTTTCAATATGTCACATTAATATACGTAGAAATCACAAATATTTCGATCAATTGGAAGTATACATATCGCAAATACAAACTCCATTCAGTTGTATTATACTGACTGAAACTCGGGAAATTGAAAATGGATTATTATATACACTAGATAATTATGAAATGATACACAATGAGGAACGGTTAAATCAAAATGATAGTACCATGGTATATATAAAGAAAAAAATTACATTTTCCCACGAAATGATTAATATAGATGTCAATGGTATCCAAATTGAAATGGAAATCGATAACGAATATTTCAATATATTAGCTATCTATAGACACCCCTCCACTAATGAATTCAAATTTTTAGATAACCTTGAAACTTTTTTGAGCTCTGAGTATTATCATAGTTGCGATCATGCTTTCATCATAGGTGATATGAATCTTAACATTCTCCACAATTTGTCCGAAAAGTGACCACTATCTAAACTTACTGTCTGCAAATGGTTTTATTTCCCTCATAAACAAAATGACAAGAGTCACAAATACAACTTCACCTTGCCTAGACCACATTTTCTATAGGAATAAAAACAATTGCAAATATGATTCACATCCTAGTTGCACTCAGTGGTATCAAAAAGGAAAATCATACGCCTCAAAATGTCTTCAAGAAATTGAACGAACAAAAATTGATACACTTATTAGAGATTCAATGTTGGGACAGAATATATGCAAAGAAAGATTAGAATAATGCTTTCATCATATTCCATAACATATTTGAGGGTTTGATTGAAGCCGCGACAACAACATCCATATGAAAAATGAGAAGAAAATAAAAACGTGGATAACACAGGGACTAGTGAATTCAATAAAAAAACGAGACAAACTATTCCAAATCCATATAAAAAATCCGGTAGATAATGAAAAAGAAACAAAATATTTAAATTATAGAAACTATCTGAATAAATTATTGGAGAAGTCTAAACGAGACTACTTCAAATCAGAAATCGAGAAACCTGAAAAAACACCAAAAAAATGTGGGGAGTCATAAATAAATACACAAGCAATTACAGAAAAGAACACAAAAATATCACGAAAATAATCCTGGAAGACAATACCGAAATCACTGATCCACTAGAAATATCAAATCAAATAAATTATTATTTCTCGCATGTAGGCCAAAATTTAGCTGAGAAAATAAAAAAAAATCTCTGTTCTTGAAACCCACTGACGAAGGGGAATTGAGGAGTATAGGTTTGAATTTAAAAGATGGCAAAGCATCTGGACCAGATCACATTGAAAATGGAATAATTAAATTGTCTCTCGAATATATAGTTGAACCACTGTGTTATATTTTCAATCTCTGTATGGTACAGTACCAAATCATTTCAAATGGCTACTATTAAGCCAATGTATAAAGGAGGGAAAAAACAAGTATATCGAATCATCGACCGATATCTCTGACTTCATCCTTTGCAAAGCTGTTCGAAAAAATCATAAAAAAGAGATTGGTGGAATATATACAACATTATTTCAGGAGCACAATATGGTTTTCGTGAAAGAGAAAGCACACTAGACGCCATCGCAAAGCTCACTTCCTCGATATACAATGCTCTTGATACCAAGAAATGCGGTCTGGGTGTTTTCGTTGACTTAGCAAAGGCCTTCGACACGGTCAGTCTTGGGCTTTTGCTGGAAAAATTGGAACATCTTGGTATCAGAGGAGTGGTGCTAGATTTTTTCAGAAACTTCTCAACAGGTAGGAAACAACAAGTTCTAGTAGGTGGAATTTTGAGTTCGGAGGAATCGGTTTCATGTGGCGTTCCTCAAGGTACGGTTTTAGGGCCGGTTTTATTCATTATTTATTTGAATTCCCTATTGAGGCTGACGTCGTCCGGACTGATTATTTAATTTGCTGATGATACTGTGATTTTGTATGTGGCAGATTCGTGGGATGAAGTCAAAGAATTAGCAGAACAAGATCTGCAGAAAGAAAACTACGTGGTTCAAACGTAATTTATTGACAGTGGATGTAGAGAAAACACATATATTGCCATTTGCATCTTACGAATCAAGGTTGCCCAGATACAAAAAAATATGTTTGAACAACCATGATGTGGAACTGACAAAATCAGTAAAGTATCTGGGGATCTTCATAGATTCCTTCTTGAAATGGGATATTCATATCGAAAATCTAAAAAAGAAAGTGAGATCAATCTTTCATAAATTCTATTTATGTCGTCAAATACTAAATATCACTAAGCTCAAGATCATATATTTTACTCTGGTCGAATCTCTGTTAGGTTATGGCATTATTGGGTGGGGCGGTGTTAGAAGGACTCACCTCCAACAGTTGGAGGTAGTCCAAAAAACAGTTCTTAATGTCATCCAGGACTTTTTCAAGCGCTCAGTTATTCGAAGATCTGGCTATTATGGACATCCGACAATTATATGTCAAACATTGTGTGAATTTCGTTTTGAATGAACCAATATATTTCAAAAAGATATGTCATTCTTATAGAACGAGGGCAATAGTTGATGATAATCTCAATATTCCAAAAGCCCACAAATCGGTTGAGCAGAGAACCTTTTCGTATATAGCAACCAAGATATATAATGCATTGCCAGAAAACATTAGAATTATAAATAATAAAATCAGATTCAAGAATGATGTGAAGAAGTGGATTCTCGGAACGGATAGAAACTTTTTTCATATGATGATCGACCCTTCATGAGGGAAAAAGGGGTAGAAGGAGAATGAAATTAGGGAAAAAGAAAGAGGGGAAAAGGAAAGAAAAAAAAATTGATATATAAAAAACATATACCTTGCACATCGTTTGCCTTGCATCAGCTGAACAAAATGTCAGATTACTGTTTCTTTCTTTTGGATAAGATTTTTAACTCCTGTAATTTTCAATTTGTATGCTTTCGTTTTTTTCTTTTATATTTTTTTTGATCAGTTGAATACCTCAGCGGCATTCATTTATTGTCTCTGCTCTTAATTAGTTGTCATGGACAGGTTCACTTTCAACCTAAATGACTGCTCTGTTTGTTTGCGATACTGTAAATTATGAAAAGCTGGTTGTATTTTGGAACTGCAAATGAATAATTATTATATATATATATATATATATATATATATATGTTGTTGTTGAGTTCGGGTTGAACCGCGTCTGGAGTTTTGTTCTCGACGTTTCGGCTCCGATTTTGGAGCCATTTTCAAGAGGTAAATGTGACTTCACGCTGAGGTCTCAATCTGCCTACTCCTCAGGTGTTGTCACAGGGGGCAAGGGTTTGTGACTTGACGCCGGGGCCTCAATCTGCCTACTCCCCAGGTCTCGTCACGAGTTCTTTCTAAGGTCTCAATCTGCCTACTCCTTAGATCGAACTGAGGTATCGAGGGATGTTGGGTAGTATTTATAGCAGCGGGTGCTACTAAAGGACCGTCGGATGTCTTGGTGGGGACTGGGCATCTGGAAATTAGGGGTTTCCATGCAGTGGGAAGTCTCTGGCCGTCGTCACGTTTATTTAAGCAGGAATCGCTTCTCGATTTCGATGGCCTCGCGAATTCTCGAAATCGAGAAGCGACCTTCCTGATGATGACAACAATCGATTGTCGAAATATTGGAAATATATTGTTATAAGAGTACACTTTCGCTTTTGCTGCTGTCCCAAATATAATTCCCGAGTTTTGTATATATATATATATAAATATATATATATATATATATATATATATATATATATATATATATATATATATATATATATATATATATATATACATGTATCAATATATATATATATATATATATATATATATATATGTGTTCGGATAGGTTTCCGCGGTCAGTTGTGTGTTGTTGTTGAGTCATGTTGTCATGTTAATGAATGAAAACATGACATAGAATTTTTATCCTTACTTACATTGTTAGTGAGGATGGTCGCATGAGATGGTTAAGGAAGTCAGATGACACATAGTAAAATTGTTATAAAACATTGATACGTATCAGTACAACACATAAACACATTAAAAACTATAATCTTCTTATTTTAATGAAAAAGGTGCAGTGACAAACACCATGTGGAAATGATGAAAAGGAATGAAAATTTTGTGGTTATAAAGGCGCTAAAAGTCATTTGTGAAAAATGTCAAATGTCAGCAATAATTTTTCAGTGACATTATATATATATATATATATATATATATATATATATATATATATATATATATATATATAGAGAGAGAGAGAGAGAGAGAGAGAGAGAGAGAGGAAGTCTTTGCTGACAAGTTGAAAACAAAACTTGGGAATTATATTTGGGACAGCAGCAAAAGCGAAAGTGTACTCTTAGGTTGTTATCATCAGGGAGCTACATAATAATGTTGATGATAGAAAGTTTGAAACAAAACAATGTAAGTAAGGAAATTCTGTTTCATACTTTCTTCCATCAACATTATTTTGTAGCTCCCTGATGATGACAACAACCGTTTGTCGAAATATTGGAAATATATTGTTATAAGAGTACACTTTCGCTTTTGCTGCTGTCCCAAATATAATTCCCAAGTTTATATATATATATATATATATATATATATATATTGATTGATACATCGCAAGTTTTTTTTCGGGCTTGAGGGCCGTGTCCTGGAATTTCAAGTTGCGGAGCTTTCGACTGCATCTGCGGCAGCCATCTTCATCGACTTGATCTTAGTTGAACTCCTTCCTGTGAGTCTACTATAGTAGTATAGTCTGATATAGTAGTATAGTAGACTATTTATTCTGGAGTTAGTCTTGACATGCATTATACTCATTTACACATTTATGTTGAACTTCCAAACAGAAAACTAACATCATCAATCTTAAAGAGGTATCATAACAGTTTCCCATTCGAGAAAAAATGTTCGACATGAATGTACCAAATAGTGGTCATTTTAAATCATCATATCAGCCACCAAATTGGTTCTGAAATCAGTTTCAATCCTAATAAATCCACTATTAAGCAATAAAATGAAAAGCAACGCTGTTTTTCGAATTTTCTTTATTGACACAAAAAAAAAAAAATTTTTGAACTCAGCCAAGTAGATCGTTTAACTTTTACACTACAACGCCCAATATTAAATGAGTGGATAGATAGCAGCACTCTATTAATTCATGTAAGAAGCTGACTTTCATCGCTAGAATAATAATGAGTTTCCGCGTTCTCTATGCCTTTATGGAAATCTGGGTTATGACGTGAAAAGGGGTAGATTCCCAAAAGGCAACAAAGTCAACCACCAAGTCCCAACTCATAAAGATATTACCATACCTACATACATCGTCAATGCATCACATAATCATGAAGGATAACGAGGTTACATAGTAATACAAATCCTTCACTGGATGCGATGTAAATTATGTATAAATAAATCATTGGCAATCTATTACTGTTGTGATTTCAGTGAAATCATACACAAAATAACATCGCTTTTCCATAGGATTATCAATATTTCAACTGAGAAGTAGGAGCGATACTTTAGAGTTCAGAGTAAACGAAGATGGGTGAAATCCTTCTTCTGAAAAATCCATTGAAATTGATGTATATTCGAAAATGAAAAATCGAGATTGAGATGTTGTCCTCACTCACAGTCAAATTACTATCAATATTTCGTCGATATTGATTTTGCTGTCTTTCAACTGGCTAATACTACTTCTCTGAAATTTGACATGATAAGTATTGAATCGCATACGTCGATAGTTGATTAGATTCCACTAGACTTGATTGATTTATATAGTTCAAACAGTTGATGATGATTGGAATGAATCTTATTGTCAATATTTATCGAATACTGAGCCTTTGGATGTGGAAAGTATGCCCTCTAAAAAAACATATTTTCCCAACCTAATGTGCTCAATAACACCTCGAATCACACCTAAGCGATCAGTAATATAACGAAGGCAATGCAGTGAACACAATGATTGAAAACTGTCGAACTGTGTGCTCATACTTTGAAATGACTTTTGTATTTCCTGTGGAAATACAGAAATACACGAAATTCAAAAGAACTCTCCTTCCAACAAACAATAGACTGGCAGTTATCGAACGACAAATACCCTGTGGATCTTTCATTGATTAACCTGAAATCTCAAGGAAATGATTATCGGAAAGAAATCAAGGTGGCGGGCAACATTGCAGAATATCACGTTTATTTTCTATTAACTCAGCGGCATCCAATGAGTACAGAACGTGGTATTTAGAGATGGAACAAGTTATTTGAGGAATAAACAATCAACGCCCTTTGTAATTGTTTGTTCCGTGTTCAAATGAGTCCAACGCAATTTATATTATTCCCTTCAAATTCAAAATGTTTCGAGCGCAATCCGTGTACTGTACGGACTGAAGTTACAATAAATATCACTGTAATGGTCTACCACATTTTTATCACTGGCCAATAATCAATAAATGATGAAAAAAATGAATTCCCTGTTGAATATAGACTTCGTTCATACTGCATTCACTCATTCAATCAAATCATCTGTGATTTCAATAATATATTCAAAATTTCTCATATAACTTCGAGAACAAATCCGTAAAACATGCCTGTAATTTCAATTTCTCAACTGCTTTGACTGCGGTACCTCTATCATAAAGGAAGCTGAAATGCAGAAATGAAAATTCCAGTCACCGGAAACGATGCGTGAAAACAATATAAGAGCTTGGAAAGTAAAGTTAATAAAGATGTAAGGCGGTTTTGTGCGACCGATAATATATCACAAAGGTTGAGAGAGGGCACACACAATTATTATGATGGTACGAAGTGAAATAACATCATGCAGAAAAATTAAATGAGAAACCATTTGAGTGCCAATATTCAATGCATCTCTAACAGCGTGGCCGACTGTTATATAAAAATTGGAGAATTGAAAACCAAAGTTAAACAACTTGAAAGAAAAGTCCAAAAAAACAACATAGTGATCTTCGGTAGAGATATTAACAATTAATCAAATTCTGACTACTCTGACCCTAAATAACTTAATGGGCAGAGAAATAAAGTGCGAGGATATCAACAACATATACCTCATTGTCAAGAAGGGCTTGCAAAGAAATCCCATCATTTTTGAATTTGTATCCTTCTTGAAGAAACAAGATTTATATAATAACATTCACAAATTTGGAAAAAACATGATTTGAACTGGAACTGGAATAGCTATACCACCTATGAAGATAACAAGAATACAAAATCTTAGTACGACATCTGAAAATCTCTAAATTACAAAAACTATCTGCTAAAATAAAAGGTTTACCTTTAGAGATTGACAGCAAATTGTATACGGTAGAAGAACCAGAAAATCTCGAAAGGGAAGAAGACAGTGATTTGGGAGAAGAACAGACAAAAGTCACGTAACCTGCTTTTCAGTCTACAGCAACCAATAGCATTGCAACACTTGTTGAGAAGAATAAAAGAAAGAGGTCAAAATTTTGTTATAGCCCTAAAATGCGGTCATCTTCAAATGAAACCTAATAACTTTTTTCGCATCCATTTTTTGTCTCGCCAAGTTTCAGACACTGAGTCTACTCATTTGTATTCGAAATAGTTATAAGTCAGCTTTATTTACTTCATTATATGATTTCTTTGGTGGAATTGAGGATCTCTAATTACTCCAATAAAATACAAATTTTTTTTATTTGACAATTTTTTGTGCAGTTGCTAATTAACTCAACGAGATGAAAGTCTTTTACGATGTCGAAAGTGAGAGCAGTGGTCATATCAATATTCGTTCACTATATCCAAAAATTAATGAATTACGAGAATTTGGTTCTGACAAATAGATAATATATATTCGAAGTATCAGAAACGTGGATAACTGTAGATATCACAGATGATATAATTGAAATAACATGTTTTAGATGTTTCTATTTCGACAGGAATACCAGAGGTGGAGTAGTGTGTATCTAAGTAAGCAACTCCTTCAGAATAAAAATTATTGAAGATCTGCAAGGGATTGGAGACTGTTTGCGATATATTTAGCTATAGCTTGTGTTGATGAGGCGAATGTACTAACTATTGGGCAAAGTGGAATGTTCGCCTTGTGTATTTTGGGAAGGACATATATTCGAGGTGTACATGAAGATTTTTCTCTGGGAAACAGAGATTTCTTCAGGTCAATCGGAATATTGGAGTTTTTGATGATAGTTTTTGTCTTTTTTCCAGATAGGTTGTAGGATCTCTTGCACTTATTTGGTATTCAGAAGAGTTGATAAATCCTTTCAGTTTATCAATATAGTCTGTGTTATTGAGGATCATCGTGGCGTTTTCCTTGTCGGTCGGGAGAATGATAATGTCGGGATTGTTACGAAGGTTTTTGAGAGCTTGTCATTCGGCCGAGGTGACATCCCACCTTCCAATGTCACTTCGGCCGAAAGAAAGAAAAAGAAGTTACATATCTAGTGCCAAAATGTGAAAAATGCATGAGACAACGTAATAATGAATTTCTGAGCCAAAAGTAATATAACATCCTACCAAATCAGGTGAAATCGATCTAAAAATACAACTCATTCAAGACTAATATAGAAATTTGGTTACGGACAAATACAAAATGCATGACATAGTTAACAACAAATGAATAGAATTCACTCTCATAAGGGAAATGAGCTCAACTGTTCTCCGAAATTAATTTCATTGAGACTAGTCATTATTATGTGGTATTTATAAAATCTGAAAATTATTTGTTTTCAGTTGTTTATTGTATCTTGATTTATTTCATTTCATTATATCTTGTTCATGTTTTCTTTCAACTTTAATGTTTCATAGTTATATTTTATATTCTTATCAAACTTTCACATTTTTATATCAACGATTTTATTTACTTTTGACATTGTAATAGTTTATATTGACAGTTTCGTTCGTATTATAACGTCCTGTCTATCTCACACCTTATTTATTCACCACAAATATTACATGTCAAATATGAAGATTCATGAATTAACATTACTATCATTAGTATTGAATGAATTGAATAGTATTATGTATAACGGGATGCGACACCGATATCAAATAAAAAAACGCTGTTCGAATGTCCTTATTTTGTTATGGATATATCTTTTCTTCGTAGCTT
Organism: Zygogramma bicolorata; assembly: GCA_032362365.1. NCBI lineage: Eukaryota > Metazoa > Arthropoda > Insecta > Coleoptera > Chrysomelidae > Zygogramma > Zygogramma bicolorata. Next base: position 257,801 of record JAVJAQ010001076.1, on the reverse strand, counting down.
CCGGTTTTCTAGCCTACCACAATCTGGAAAAACATGAAGTAATATTGAAATCCTTATATAGAAAAGTAGACTTCTGTCTACGCCAACAAGTTGCTGTGAGAAAAACAGTTCCTTTAGGATATAACAAGTCCGATTAGAAAACACCATCGGATATCTACGCTATAACTCAAAGCACCACACAAGTGTCAAAAAAGCTATAGTGAAATGCCTTCATGATAGAACAAAAATTGTATGCAACTCATTGGAAAACATCGATGATGAGATTAACTCCATAAACTCGGTATTGAAAGGAAATGAATGTCCAGAGAGATTTATAGGAATAACATCGTCAGAAATTGAAGTTTCAAGCACACTCCACAATGAAGACATACAACATACACAAAAGACGCAACCTGTATCAAACATTATACTTAATGTCCCTTGTTCTTCTGAGAAGATAGAATGGATCGGCATCAGGTATAGGTACTGTTAGAACAACATACGAAACCAAAAATACTTTAAATTCAATACTGACACACACTCAACCATATAACGCAATGGAAAACACAAGAAATTGAAGTTTTCAAATTCCTTTTTTGTGCGGTCAAAAATATTTCGGTGAAACGACACGACGTTTGGAAATGCGATAAGGTGAACACATAATGTACATCAGGAACAGATAGGTGATTTCTGAATCATCATCCTCTAGGCAAATTTGATCTGTGGTCTTCTAGAAAGAATCATAACTAGAAGATTGATGTGGTTTTTAGAATATCTCAATCCCCTCGACAGTATTTTGGAATTCGAAAGTAATAATGATAATAATAATAATTAAACATTTATTATCCACATAATTTGAAGTCTCACAACATCATAGTCTTACAACATCATGATCGTTTGAAAATCATTCTCCTATGTCCCGGCACACGAAAAAGGGTTTTTAGTCGGATATTCAAATTATGAATATCTGTTCTGCAAGTTAATTTGTTATGTTAATGGGGGGGTGTTTCAGTTAAGTAGATGTTGTGGGCCAAACATGCAAACTGTAGAGTTCGTCGGTTGTACATATGCAACTTTTTCATTTTCCTGAACTTCTCTGAGATGTCATGATATTTTCTCATTTCATGAATCAATCGAACGCAAGAATTTCGAAGCCTTTGAATTCGTCTCGAGTCATTACTGTCCAAGCAAGGACCGTACACTTCATCGCAGTGATTGAAATGTGATAATAATAGCGAATCACATAACATTTTTTTTTTATATCACACGAGAGAAATTGCCGTTGGAAATCAAACATTTCGAGTGAGGCATATGCAGTTCTCAGTTCAGGGGATATATGTTTCGATTGGTGTTGAGGTACCTACAATTTCAAGTAACACTCTATCCTTTACTAGTGCTAAAGTACTATGAAAGCTTTCGATTTTTTAGGGTTTATTTTCAGACAGTGCTGTCGTGAGGTGTTGGCTAATTTCTCGAGATCTCTGTTGATGCGCTAAATTGCATCGAATACATCAGAATATTGAAATGAGAAATATAGCTGCGTCATCTGCATAAAGGTGGTAGTCACAAAACTTGAGCGAATCGGGAAAGAGTGATGTATACAAAGTGAAGAATAATGGTCCAAGAATAATACCCTGAGGCACTCCACATATGTGATACTCTGGGATGTAGATATCTGACTAGCGATTTGCAACTACTTGTTTTCGGTCGTTCAGATACGATGAGAGAAGGAAACATGCTGTTCCACTGAAATTATAGTATTTAATCATCGCTGCTAGAATATCATGATTCAACATATCAGAGCTTTCGAAAAATCTAACAATAATCAGTACAGATATTTTTCCACCATCAATGGTTCTCAATAAGTTATCAACGACATCTGCAAGTGCCGCAAGTGATATTCATGAAGCAGAAACAGAAATGTTCGGTTATATTTATATTCTTTGACATTAAAAAGGGATTTTGATACTATCTGGAGACACAATATCTTTATAGAACTATACACACGAAATTTGAGTGGGCCCTGTCTTGCATCCGTGATAAACTTCTTGAGGAACAAAACAATCAGAGTCAAACACAATGGAAGTCTCTCCGAGGTGAAAATGAACAGAAAAATGGCACCCTACAAGGCTACTTGATGAGTCCGTTGCTGTTCTCTATAGCTTTCAACGACATTCTCGAAAAAATTAAGAAACCCATCAAAACCAGTCTAGACGCCGATCAGCTAGTAGTAGTGAAGAAAAAGATACAAATTCCTCAATATCGATCCCCAAATCTTTCCTTGCGCACTTATAAAAGTGTTCGAGAAACTCAGATTTCATTTTTCAGAAACGGGAACGAGATGCATTATCTTCTCTTAAAAAGACGAACACGTCATCCCTTATCCCAGGTTTAATGATCGTGGTTTGGATTTTGTTACATCAGTCTAATTCTTGGTCCCTCACCTCAGGTTTAATGATTGTGGTTTGGATTTTGTCACAACAGTCTAATTCTTGGGTAGGTTGTTCGACCAGAGATCAACTTTTAAGGACTATATATCGGAACCAGCAACCACATGCTACAAACAACTCAGCTCACTCCGTAACTCGACGAATAAGACTGGGGCGTGAGACTTGCGGACACTACTTATTTCATACAGAGTTATGATCAGATCGAAGCTGGATTATGGAGCGTTCACCTATGCATCCGCATGCAAATCTAAAGTCAAACCTCCAGATATAATCCACAACATTGCCTTGCGAATAATCCTTAGTATTTTTTATACAACTCCTGTCGATAGCCTCTACTGTGCTGCAGGAGGACCACCCCTCGAATCAAAAAAGAAGTTTTCTGAGTCTACCTCAGCACCAGAAGTTCCCGCAAATTTCAGTAACCTGACATATGCAAATTCGGAAGTAAATTTCGAAATATTTTCAGACACAAACCAAGAACTTGCCAACCATTCTATGCGAAAATACAATTCCACCTTGACAAACTCAAACAAAAATAAAACTATGTGATATATCTTTAAGTGCCCTAAAACGTGAGAATACTTATCCTCGGATTTTTACTGCGGATTTGAAAACTGTTTTAGATATCAATAAGAACCTTTAGTGAATTTATACGAATGCAACAAAATTCACAGATGGAGTCGATGCAGCAGTGATCAGTTCCACTAGCAGTTTCATGATCCGGTTACCCTCATATTCCGGTATACCTAATGCAGAATTGTATGCCTCTCACAGATCTCTTGGGTATATTATTCCCACTTCTATCTGAAATCCTATAATTCTCGCAGACTCTCATAGCGCTATCAATATCATGCAGCCGCTATATACCAACATTCCAATTGCTCAAAGTTCACAGCAAGAAAGATGTTCATCATAGTAATCAGAGAAGCAAGTGTGGATTTCTAATCCACATTGGTATTTCGGGAAATTGAGAAGCTGACAGGTTAGGCCACAACGCAATACATAGTGCGGATTCTCAAATTATAGAAAAATCCTCATCAGCTAATGTGTAAAATTGTGCTTTCTGAAATCTCTAAACATCACAGACCAATTGTGGAAAAAATTTTATGTTATCTCCACTTGAAATTTCGCTGATAACCTATGAGATTGATGTGATAAAAGAAATAACTAAAAAACAAAACAGCCACTCCCCTACCTAAGAGTGACATACATTTTTCTTGTTCAATTTGTGAATCGAGCACTCAAAACTTCAATCCAGCAGATAGTATCTATAGGATAATTCCACACGAAAAAAGAGTAGTTTGAAAAAATTCCATTCATTGGAATAACATTTAATTCAATCACAAAAATAAAGGAAATATCTCCCTTCTGCATTGAGTTTGAGAAAAAAAAACAATGATTATCGTGTTTCGTTCACCAATTGAATCACACAGAACTGCTGCGGACGAGGCCTCCTTTTATAAAGATTGACCCTTACAGACAAGCTTGAAGGTTTGACACTTCGATTTGAAGTATATGAAATTTCCATGATTTCCATGAAACTCAATTCTATATTTTTGTGATATCTGAATTAGGTTTTTGATCAATATGTATAGTTTGTTCTTACAGTTCTTATTAGTGATATCTGAGAACAAAATTCGGGTTTCAATGAAAAATTGAGAATAAACGACGTTCCTGTGCATTCGATTCCCTTACTCAGGTTGAATTATATCTAGAGCAGATTTCTGAAGGTATTCATGACACTTTTTTCAAACACGATTATTCCATTCAGTTCATAATTTTTATGCAATATTTTGAAACGCTTTCATGAAAAATATAAACTTCAACTATGACTTCTCCATTTGACAAATTATTCAGCGATGGAATTGATGTTCCAGTGAAAGTGTTCCATTATTTCACTTTTCTGATTTGAAATATAAAATATTCTTTCGAGCAGGCTTAGAAAATGGGATTTGTTCAGTGTCTGAAAAATGAGAATTCGGGTAAAATGAACTTCCTCAAGCGGTATTCGAACCCACGTCTTCCATTACCTAGATGCATGCTCTCATCACTGAGCTATCGAGGTCGTCTTGACAAGAAAATTTTGAAGAACAACCCCTACATACCAATTTTGAATAGAATTGGACAATGATAACAAAATTTGCCGCCATCTTGGAGCCGTCATCTTGAATTTATGAATTTCAAGAGAAAAACTCGTAATTCCCAACTCTCAATAACCCCACTCACCCATTTTGAATTGACCTGCCATCTTTAATTAATGGATTTTAGCGAAACATTCGTAATCTCCGACACCGAAATCCCTCTACATAAAAATTTTGAATAGAATCGGACCATAATCACAAAACTCGCCTGTCATCTTGGAGCCGCAATTTTGTTTTTCTCCAATGAAAATTTCGAAATGCATTGTCATTCACTTTTCAGCTATGTATGAGTTCAAACGTATGTTTTGATCCTCTTCCTAGATTGAGGCGGAAAAGTCGAAATAAAGTGTGATTTTTTTAATCTTTATCGTATTTTAATAAACATGTATAAAATTGCTTGCGACCATCAAAATCGCTTCTCTTGTTCATAAAATGGTAATCATTGTTGATATGTATAATTTCTAGTACTGCAGGTTCAGAAAGATGGATTTTAACATCCAAAATTTCAGTTCAATCGTAATTCATACGGTGAACTCTGCCATTAATATATTCTGATGAAGCACAAGAATTAATATTTCCAAAGTCATTTTAGAAAGAAATCATACGACTTTCGAGTGTTCTAGATGGTTGACCAATATATGATTCAAAAAAAATTCTGTCCAAACAAGGAATCCTGTAATACATCACATTTGAATTATTACGATATTTTTCTTTGCTATTCGATATCGTCATTTTGAAAAAAATTCATCAATTTCGGGATCAAGTTCTGTATAAAAGGTAGAGAACTGTGAATTGTTATGTAATGTTCGATTTGTTGTTCAGTTTTTCAAATGGTATTCTTGGAATTTATATTGTTCTTTCACAAAATATTAATTGGTTCACTAGATGCCTTGTATGATAATTTTCAATCAGGATGTCTCGTGAGTTGGATAAGCTATGGTTTCTGAAACTTTGATGAGTGATTTTCTCAGCTCTGCTCTCGAGAGATCCAATCAGATCAATTTTAATTTCGTATGGAAGTCGACGTGAAGTATTTTTATTTCAATATGATTTTTCATTTACAGATGTGGATAAGCGAATCCGAAAAGTTTACTTTGACGCCGTATTTCACGTGAGACCCCAGTAACACTTAACAGCTGGTCGTTGAGAACGACACTGACATTTCCACAGATCTTAGGAATTGGGATTATCGACTATCAATACTTTGTGAGTATTTCACGAACCAGAACACTATTTTTAGGATTGTTCAGCACATACAGTGCCATGTGTATATTTTTGAATACACCATACTGGAACATTGGTAACGAAAATAATAAACATACCATTTTTTGTTCTTGGTAGTGTGTAGCGCTCATGCACAAGCCTCCAATTCACTGAAAATAACATATAGAACCTGGACAAATATCTTGGTATATATGGGTTGAAAATCGAATGTTCTGAACGGAAAATATTTCTGGATTGAATTGAAAAACCGTTGTCTTGGTGAACAGAATGCACGTTTTTTAAAAGTGAGTGATTGTTATATAAGTGTGTTTTCTTCAATTATACACATGACGTAGGAGATGGGCTCGAGCTTCAAGAAGTTGTTTGGGCCAGTGTTTCCATCAATATATACATGTACGAAACATTGACGAGAAGACTGAAAAACATTTTTGTATCTTCAAGATAATTCCAAAACCAAATTCATTGAAGAACAAAGAACTCGAAAAAATGCATGTACATATGATCGATTTATTCCTTTCAAATGTTCCTCTGACTGTAGATATATTTCATTATGTGTGTGCATTCGTTGTCACGAGAATTAGGCGAATCATCAAATTCATCACGTGAATATTTTAGCTAAATCAAATGTAAATTTGAAGAGTATATAAGATGAATTATCAGTGAATAACCTAATTGAACAATAGCAGCGTTTTTCTGACGCACTTATCAGTCTAACAACTGTCTGCCTTGATCCTCAGCAAATTTTCTATATTTTTTTGAAACTGTAATCAGCTTCCGATCTTCTATAATTTTTTTCGAACTGTGATTCATCTGATTGAATCACCTGGGGTTGAGAATCATTTCCTAAGGATTTATTTCTTTGAAAATCTTTTTGAAGACGTGACATGTCCACTGCTCTGAAGACTAGTGAATATAGCAGATCCATTTTTCTATGCGCCAAAGTATCAGATGCGCTCTTACATAACCATAATTATTTTATATGAATCTGGCATTTATATTACTAATACGTTTCCACTATGGGTTCAGGAATAAGTGACTATTGATACGGCAAAATTGAACAATTTTCAACAGACTCAACAGACAAAACAACTCAATGAATCACTCAAATTACTATCGCTCTGTTTCGCCTATTGATATGCTCATTGCGATGTCCGAATTCAACTGACTCCTGACGTTTTTTGCGCCAGCAATATGAAGGACTATCGTTCTGGAATGTTCCGTCGTCGAACAGGCATCGACGTTTCTCGTACCTTCTTGAAAATTCCCGTGTGTAAACAAATGCGTGTAAACAAATGCAGTATATTTCTCGAATATTCGCGATATATCGCATAACGGTCAATGATCGTGGTCTTTTCCGAATGACATGCAAAGGAGTAGATGAAGTCATCTTCGTAGAGAAAGGGTTGCCTTGTTTCGCAGAATCATTGTTGAGCATTGAATTCGCAACAATAATTCCTTTCCTACAGATAATCTTGCCAGAATCATCCAATTATTTCATATTGGAGAATCACGTCCATGGAAGGGGCTCAGTTTTTCGATGTGGATGAACTTCGGCTTCCTCATAGGTGACAGTAGGGACCGGTAGACTGGGTCGTCTATTTCCTTGTTCACCAATAGGGTTCTTCCCGAAGCCCCGTAACTTGGGACCCAATCTGCATCTACATCTGCAAATCGACCTGGCAAAGTTGTGGACAGTCCTCAGTTTCTCCTGCAGGTCCTCCACATAGTCTGGGGGTGACACCTCTTCAGTTTTATCAGTCCCAAGTCTGACAAACTCAACTCGATGGGAAGTTTCAACCTCCTACCGCTAAGGCAACGACCATCAGGTACTCATTCCCATGAGTTGTGATTGGAAATGGTCCTTGTGCGTCCAAAGCGATCCTTTCGTATGGACTCCCTGAGAGGTACTGACTCTGAGCCTCGTTTTGGGACACTTCTTGAAGGAACACATGTTGCATCGTTTGCACCAGTAGTACCTCTCGCGAACTCTAGCTAGTGTTCCATTTACCTCAAAGTGTCATCCGGAAGGGCTTTCATGGAGTTCTTCGAGAACGACTGGTGAGCATGCTCTAGGAAGAATCGTTTGATAATGAACAGGTTTCTCTTCAGGACTTTTCCATTTTCAAACGATAAGTCATCTCGGAGGCTTAGCAAATCCCATTGGAGCCTTCAGCTGGTTGGCCATGTTTTGTGACCTGCTGCCAATGAGGGATTGCTCCTTTGTGAATTCACTCCCAGAGCATCTTCAGGTCTTATCGTCTATTGGCTCAGGCGAAACGTGCATCTCCCCTCCAGGAAAAGTCTTCTTGAGATAATCTCTGCATTCCCATGATTCCTTCCTTTCCGATGACGTATCTTCAACTAGTGTTTGTAATTTTTCTAGCCATCTTTTGAGCTGTCCCTCAGGGGTCTTGGAGTTGAAGAGCTACTGCAACGCCGAGTTCTAAACAAGAACTTCCGGCCGTAAGGGAATGAATGGCTTTGACAACAACAACAAGGAGTTCTTTTCTAGTCACGTATTGGTTCTTTTGGGTCTTTCCAAACGTTTTGGTGAAATAGCCATTAACGACTTCTTCGCCGCATTGCACATGTGATAGAACGACTCCAAAGCAAAACTAAGAAGCTTCCGTGTCAAGGATGGAAAAACCGTCCTTCTTCGGGTATGCCAGGACTGGAGCAGAAGTCAGGTGTGTCTTGGTGACACCCCTTTGATCAAGAAAGGGTGCTTTTTCCTCCGTTGGGATGCGCTATCTTCCCAAAGTTCTCAACAAATAGTCATTAGTAGCTGCAGTCTCAGAAAGCTTCAGACCCCTTTTTTTTTATACGGTCATTCCTGTATTGCTATTTAGTCCGGATTGGTTGCAATTCCCATCGAGGACAACATTGGTCCTTGGAAGTTGATCCCAGGTTGAACTGAATTTGAAGTTCCTGCTTGAGTAATATATCGTATAGCGAAACACATGTCGCGGTTTAGTAAACTCTAATATGTGAAAATCTTACAGTTAACTGTATATTATTTGTTCCTAGGAAATCTCGGTCAGTTGACTACGCAATTCGTATTTCCTAATTAGGACGTCGAGGAACTTCGAAATGGAGTCATTCTCATGTGAAATGGAAATTTTCGTGGCAATATGGAGAGTATTATGTGCTTCACTGGTTCAAAAATGCAAAAAAGTGAAATATGCCCGTCTTTTCAAATTCAACTGAACCCTCAGTATATAGAATCCAGAGGCATCAGGTTTGAAAGGATGATTAAACACAGAGGCAATGATATTATGTGCATAAAATTTCCTTATTTCCTTATTTGCCTACCGTCTAATCTAAGTTCAGTCGCACTCACAAAATATATAAGAAAGTTATTTTGGCCATACATCCGCAGCCGTTTGACAAATCCTAACAACCTCAGAAGTTATTTTATCCACGTACATACAATTGCTGCAATGCTTATATTTTTTGCTCTACAAATCAACATGGAGCATGATTCAAATCACGCATTTTTGATGAATAGAAACCTCATGCAATATCTTATCGAAAAAATTAATTGTCGACTTCTGGGCAAAAAAAGGAACACACCTCCAAAAATCATTTTTTTTTTAAATACCTATTCGTAGTTTGTGAAACTGCTATGAATTCAACTGAACTTCTATGTAAAAAGATGTGAACTGCATTTCATTCATAATAATACAAATTTGAGTCACATACTGAATGATTCAATGCCCTTTTCATAATAATAATAATAATAATATCGATTTTATTGTAATTTTTTGGACAGGTAACTTTTTGTGCCACTTCACATCATAATCTACTGAGAAAAAGTTTTATCGTTCATATTGCACTGGAAAGAGTGGTATATGACACGGTTCATCCTGAGCTGTAATAACAATTAGTTGTTCGTTCAATTGTTTCGATAGTTCAGGATAACAAATTGACGGAACTGATGTTATTTATGAATGAAGGACATCCTTCCAGTACATTGAAAACTTAAACAGGTTCAATTGCAACTGGGCTTGAGCTTCATTAAAAAAAACGAAGTTCTTTCGATTTATTCATTGACAAGAAAGGAACAACGGAATTCTGAAATAGTTATTTATTTTCCAAGATTTTCAAGTAGATGTTTATGCCCTGAAGGCTTCGATCTTACAGAGTGGGGGCTTCTGGCATGCACGGGCAAAATGTACACCATTATACATATATTCGGTAACTAAGCAATAAAAACACAATGAGTTGAATAAAATTCAGGCGTTCAGTTCTGAATCTATTTTATAGAACATTCTGTCGAAACCCGTTTGTGGAAGAGAAGTTGGAATGAACTCAACGCATATATTGACAATTTCTATAATTTTCCTCTGATTTGTTACTAATGTATCATTTTCAATTATATTTGACGAGAATGGTTTTTCCAACAACTCACAAATAATTGTTCTAATGGGGTTTCATAGAAATATATGCAAAATAAGCAATTTCTCGATACTATAGATATTCGTTTGCAATATATTTCTCAACAACCTACTAATTGACACCATTTTTATTAATTCTTTGAAAGATCATTGTGAAATAGTGGTCCAACAAGAAAGAGAGTGCTAATATGAAAAATAAATATATTGATTCTAGTTTCATTATTGACGAATTATCTATGAAAGGATTTTAAATCGTCCGAAAATGATCATAATTTACACTGTCATGTTGAAAGAAGATAACTTACAGATTGCCTTTCGATAAATGAAATCCATAATTGAACTAATACGATTTTCAAAACTTTCAAATATTGCCGTATACGTTTGAAGCAAAATAGAATCTGAGCTTATCTTGACCTTGAGAAATATATATTTCAATCGCGCTCCCAAGAGTCGTGAGCCACAAAACAATAGAAAGGGGACCGAAACGAAAACGAATAAACAAATAATATTATAGAAAATTATTGGGAAAGAGAGATCTAAAATAGAATCATCAGAAAATCACATGAAGAAACGGAGAGAACTGAAAAAAAAAGATTATACAATATAATTGCAGGATATTACAGGAACAAACGGGAACAATGAATTCAATGAAACAAAGATTCGAGTGGATTATGCTCACTTTGTTTGGATGCTAGAATTTGGGATGGCCTTCTGTGATTACGATCACACTTGAAATATGTATTTTTTTGCTTGCAGTTTTCTGCCGATATCAATAAAATTATACTGATATTACCGATATTTCTTTCGATACTTCGTTTCAATATTTATTTTTAATTCTTGTTGATCACCATTCAGTTTCAAATTTTGATTTATATTACCATTTTTTTTTTCAACCAATACATGATTCAGTCGAGTACAATGATAAAGGCAGTTGAAATTTTGCCAATATCATTATCGAATGATACTGAATATCAGATTTGAAGAATTAATAGGAATTGCACAATGTGATGTTGTCGGGAAGTAAGGTAGGAATTTGGTCCTTCCTTGGGTTAAAGTAGCTCAGATACTCTTTGTGATAATCAGTTGGTAAGAACACAAATATAAACTTTATCGATTTACACATTCACTCAAAACGACCGTCATTCATTATAAACCTATACTCACAAAATAAACACTCAACATCACTGAATATATATGCCCGAGGGCAGAATGGCTTTACTGACTACATTTTTGTTTATCTCTTAATATCTTAATCGTTCGAAGACCTTTTTACTAACCCTCCATCAGAGCCACGATACTTATTATATAACACAGTCGATTTTCTGGATATGATGTTTGCCAAAACAATTGAACGTGCATCAACCCATGGCAATGAATGTGTATATGTATGTCAATGTGGCGACCTTCCCTCAGATTCTATTTCACGAATTCGATTGTCGAGTAGTTCAGACTGTGACTGTAGCATACGCTGTACGAGAAATATAAGCATATTCTAAACAATTCGATAATCGAATTCCTGAAATAGAATCTGGGCTCTGATCAAGAAGAAGGTTTTCCATTACGGCCTTCCATACGACAATATGTATGGAAACCAATATGCAAAACGTTATTTATTGACTATGACCATGTTTCTATATTGAGAATGCGTTAATTTTTTCTACAACATCAATTACTGAAAATTGTAGTGGTATATACTGACTCAAACTTCAATTGCATTTATAATTCACTGTATTGAAACCTGCCGAAGAAATTATCAGCTCTAGATCTAAATCAAAATATAATCAATATAAACCTGAGCAAGGGACTCTAAATGCACAGTTCATCAAAAACCAATCATATTCAGGAGATGACAGTTTCAATTTCAGATACCACTTATCAAAACGTCGTTGGTAAACCGAACTCTTAACTTGGATTCAATATATATTCAATTATTTTTAGATTCATTCTAGTGCTCATTTTCTTTTCATTCATAATTCGAGAGTCAGTTTCATTAATATTATTTGGGATCAAATGACTCATTCCATTATGATATTTTTGCCAAATTCAGATTTTCATTGAATCACTTCAGTTCTCCGACCTTATATAATTTCAAACAGGTCTCAATAGATTCAATTATATAGACAATAAATGTTTATAATTCATGAGACTTTTTCTATAGATGAATCATCCTAACACAAACGAGCTTGCACTTGACGCACATTTCACAAACAAGGTAAGCATCTTCAGTAGAACAAAATTGATACTGAATTGAGATGGTAGGAAGTCCTATTTAGTACTTTCAATGTAATGTAGTGCAGGTAAGCACTACCTGTAGAGGTTATCTTTGGTTCGACCAGTCATCTTTCAATTATTTCAAATAATCTTTCAACATCATACTAAAAAGCGGGATTAATAGGATAAGTCCTTCGTTTTGTTTTCACTTCTCTGATCATTGGCCTTAGCATGCTAGGCGTCACTGGACTTTTCTCCATTTCGTTTCTTAACTCATTCAGACATAAAATCAGTGAAAATAATCTGAGACTGATCAAAGATGTATATTGATACAGGGTTGCTCGACTCATTCTAGAGGCTAGAAATTTTTCAGCGGTGCACGTGGTATCATAATCAAAATACTATTTTCAATAAAGATTGAGGAACTTATTTACTATATTCGAACACAAAAATGATTTTCATCTTCAAGTATTCAATCCAAGTATTTTTGCATATACACTTACTCTCTCTAGGTTGATTAATATTGCATATCTACCAAAGTTTTTTATACAACTCAATTTATTTACAAGAATATTGTTAGGAAATTCCCCTACTCCGCCTCTGAACATCTTGAATGAAAGTTTATGTATAGGGCCATCAAAAGAAAGTTCACATGCCAACAAGTCCCGAATCATCTCAACCAACGTGGATGTTCTTGATTCCGTCATCGAGGTGCGACTGGAATATCTTGATAAATCGTTCTTATTCGTTCAGAGTATTTAAGAATGCGTTTCATCAACAGACAGACGGCAGAGTTTTTATTTAGTATTCAGTATTGACATTCGCTAGAAAGTAGAACTTAGTGAAGAGTCAAAATTTTTAGTAAAGAGTGTTGGATATTTCAGTCAGTTAAGAACTCTAGGTGTTTTTTGAGCGAATTATTATAGGCCAGTGCAGAGTTGTATTTTAAAGTGGAGTTCATAAAAATAATACGGTGTGATTAGGAGTACGTATCAAATGAACGAACCCGAAAATATCGAAACAATATTATGTTTGTGAACCCAATAGATGTGAAATAACTACAAGCTACGGAGGACTAGAAAAAAAGTTTCTCTGGGAGGAACTCTCATATATGACACTTCCAATAAATCACATAATCCTTTAGTGAATCGAAAACTGAAATCGAGAGATGTACGAAATGAAATTTAAACATTTCAGCGTTGAGAACATTACTCAAAAAATTTGATTCGTTTCGAAGAGAATTATCAGCACATCTGAAAAGAAAAATCGAAATATCTAATAGCAGCCCATAATACAAGCCCATAAGGGTTCATCAGGGGGGTCAAATGACCCACTATAAGTTATGTTCGAAACGATATTGCGTATGAAACAATAACTTCCAGCACCACGACGTCACTTTCCAGTGGTACAATTTACCAAATACTAGGGATGACTGAATTTCCTTGTAGTAACGACCAAATATTTCTATACGGTTTTCTACGGATTATTTTTCCAGGATCTATTATCTTGAGGAAAGTTTTGTTAAAATAATTGGGGGTAACTCTTCGTTTTTGAGTATGAATTTCAGTTTCTCCTGTATTCATTCAATTATGGTAGTTACTGTTTTATTTAACAGCATCGTCCTGAACACATGCTATATCGTTTGAGCTCTCAAAGAAGTATTATAAGCTTATAGTCACATACCGTTTTCGAGCGGAGTAGCCAGGAAAAAGTGCTCTACTCTCAATAGCAATCACGGTCGGATTACGGTACCCTGGATTCATCAGATAAAGCAAGGTGCTCGAGCTTTAATGAAAATGAATGGAATACATTTGACAATCAATTTTCCTTGTCAAGTAGGCGGGTGGAAATATTGATATTCAATCCACTTACGACTCCCGTTTGTATCTGGCTCATCTCTGGCCGTCCATTGAGTAACACAAAATATAGGAAATATGAATATTATTGAATCATTCCAATGACCCATGAATCTCTTCAAATAGCACTGCTTCATGCGAAAAAAAAACGAAGTAACAGGGACTACTCACGTAAAAGTAAGGAAAAACTTTCGGACACTGTAGAATGAACGGAAACCAATTTGAAAGATATTTTGTTTCATTCTCACTCAAATGTAGAATCGTTGAATTACACAAGATAAGATGGTTACTCTCACAAACAAAAGGAACACGGACTCATAATAGTTTGTACGATAGAATCTCGGTGGCCATATATTTCAGGAAGTTTTATCAGCTCGTAGCAGTTTACGCCTGCAAAGCCTTTCACAAATCAGGAATCGTTAAGAAGTATGTAATAGTAGGTATACCTCAAACCAAAACATCAAAATGTTACAAAGGAAATAATCTACTTCACTGAAATCTCAAAAAGCTTTACATTCAGAAGAACCGAATTGAATTCGATTGAATTTCTGTTAATGACTTTCAAATGCAATGTTATTGCCATGCTGGATATATATAACAAATATATATTGAATAGGAATTGAATGAAAAAAAATAACACGTTATGACAATATAATCAACAAGACCTCTCATCGAACTACAGTTCCCAAGACTGAAGCAATTTATCTTTACCTTTATGATGAGAAATATTGGTGATCGAATGTGAGGTATACTATTGAATGAATGGAATATATCCTCAACAGGGGTGCTAACATTTCAGCTGCACTGCAATTAACATCAGAATTGTCGAATACCAACATATTATAGCTGATACAATTTAAAAAATGTTGCGCGTCATCATGGACTGGTTGAGTTTTGAAGTACACTGTAGCCAGATTGTAACATAATTATGGAATTTCAGATATAAATCTATGTGACGTGTTGAATATGGAAGGAGGAAAATTGAAAATTTTTACAAACCTTCTTTGTTGATAGATACCCAATAGGGAACTTCCGAAGGTTCAAATTATATATTTTGGATAGCTACAAGCAAACTAATCAAAATTTTTTCATATTATAAATATTGTTACGCATAACACCAATGACCAGAAATTCAGTCTGTGTAAACCTCTTGATGATTTGTGAGCTTTGTTATCTTCAATCTGCTGAGAAATCGCACTGACAGTATACATACTTGAATTCAAATATGATGCAACACGATAAAACTAAATAACTGACTGTAGATTATAAATTCATATATTATATATATCATAATTCATATACATATATATATATGTATATATATATATATATATATATATATATATATATAAATATATAAATATATATATGTATATATAAATTCATTCATATTCCGGCAACTCTGTACCACGTAGGTGAATACTGAGGAATCTCTACCTATATTATCAAAAAAACTAAGTGTTATACTTTTATAAAATCGAGTGTCATGTGTGAGTGTAGTGCCCTTATCACATCGGAGAATATTTTTTCATGCTGAAAACGAAGGTAGTACTTTTCCTTCATAACCTATCAGTTACTTTACTTGGGATCGTTCTGAAAATCCTGCTGATATCAACTTCGACGTTGCCGGATTGTCGAAAGAAATCGCTTCATCACAACCTGTACTTTTAATTTATTCATATCTTGAAAATCGAATAATAACTGAGTGATGGGCGATTCTAAAGACTTAAGCAACACCGATCTTCTCTCGAAATTAGTTGATTTGATCAAAAGTGAAGGCAGCGAAAATCGGAAAAAAATTTTGGATGAAATCAAGATAGAAAACAAACTTCTTATTGAAAAATTGGATGAGAACTCTTCAGAAATAAACCATCTTCAAAATAAATACACAGAATTAGAATCTAGGCTTATACACCTGGAGCGTCTTCACCGTCGCAACAATATTTTCATACACGGCTTCGAAATACCTCGTAACGAGAACTTACTTGACTATACACTGCAGAGATTGAACTCCATTCTTAACACCGACCTTTTTATTTCTGATATTAACAATATCTTCCTAGGAAGGAGTAACAATAATGGTATTCCACCCGTTAAAGTGGAATTATCTTGAATATCTTGAAATATCTTGAAAATCAAATAATAACTGAGTGATGGGTGATTCTAGAGACTTAAGCAACACCGATCTTCTCTTCAAATTAGTTGATTTGATCAAAAGTGAAGGCAGCGAAAATCGGAAAAAAATTTTGGATGAAATCAAGATAGAAAACAAACTTCTTATTGAAAAATTGGATGAGAACTCTTCAGAAATAAACCATCTTCAAAATAAATACACAGAATTAGAATCTAGGCTTATACACCTGGAGCGTCTTCACCGTCGCAACCATATTTTCATACACGGCTTCGAAATACCTCGTAACGAGAACTTACTTGACTATACACTGCAGAGATTGAACTCCATTCTTAACACCGACCTTCATATTTCTGATATTAACAATATCTTCCTAGGAAGGAGTAACAATAATGGTATTCCACCCGTTAAAGTGGAATTTCTATCATATCTGAAAAAACTACAAGTTCTTCAGAATTGTACCAAACTAAAGGGAACTGGAATTTTCATTTCACATGATTTGTGCAAAGAGGAAAGGGAAGACCAGAAATTACTCTCAAAATACCTAAAGATAGCTAGAACTAAAAATCAATTTTCTAAAATCAAGGGGAAAAAATTGCTTGTCAACGGCGTCGAATACACGTTGAATCAAATAAGAAGTTTGGAAGCCAACACCGAATCTCTGAAAGGGGTAGAATCCAGTTCTGAAAACATTCCTTCTGTCAACCACCTTGGTGGCCCCTCGTCTTCTCTTTCTGGAATTCCTAAAGAACTATTTCCGAACTCCTTTGCACATCAAGCCTTCTTCACGACTCCAGCAAGTCTTTTTCGAGATCCCCAGGTAGTAACAACCGGCTTACCTATAGCCTCTGTGGATCCAAAACAAATACCGAAAGATAAGAAGAAACTACATCGTTCACTCTACAGACTTGATAGACCGATGAGGAGAGGTGGTGGTGTTGCGATTTATGTGAGAAATGAGTTCAAATGTAAAATTATTCGAGTCATAAGTAAGACTGATCTAGAACAGCTATAGCTACGGTTGACATTTTAAAACAAAGTAATAGGTCTAGGTGTACTCTACAGACTCCCTGACTTTCCTCTTCAACAATTTCTTTCCGATTTCGATGGCTCGCTTAACATTGTAGCACCTATTTCCGACTATATTATTTGTGCAGGTGACCTCAATATTGATCTTACAGATCCAGACAACACTAACTGCAAATCATTACAATCACTTCTCGACTCATTCAGCATCACACAAATTGTTGAACAGCCTACGAGGGGAAATAAATTAATTGACCTCATTATGTTATCTGATGATCTTGAAATTACTAATATCAAAGTTACCGATGGCTCTGTTATATCTGATCACGACATTCCCTCGTGTCATGTTGACACTAATGATGACAAACGACAACCATTTTTTCATACTTACCGCAACTTCAAATACTCCAGTCCTGATCTCTTCAAACGGGACTTGCTGCGCACAGATTTCTCAGCAATATACAACTCTGATGACATCGATTTCAAGGTTGAAGAGCTTAACAGAATCATTCTTGATTTATTTGACACACACGCCCCTATCAGAGACGTGAGAATTTCTAAAAGCAAATCACCTTGGCTCACGGGCACATTGAAGGAAATGATAAGAACACGTGACAATGCGCATGCCAGATATAAACGTTCCAGAAATACCGGAACATGGAACTACTATAAAACTCTGCGCAATGAAGTTAATCATGCCATTAAACGAGAGAGAAGGGCTTATCTTCAATTCCGATTGGATAATAACAATAATATGTGGAAAGAGTTGCGCGCTCTCAACTTATTCACTTCCAAAAAAACCTCTAAGATTCCTGATCACTTGGCACGAGATACAAACGCAATCAATAATCACTTTGTCTCTGGAATCGGACATAACCTTCCCGACCAAACTTTGCTAAACAAATTCACTTCTGAAATTATGGAAAATGTTGAACAATTTAATTTCTCAACTATTAATGAAATGAAGATTCAGGAAAAACTTTTGTCTATCAAATCTGGTGCAACTGGTCCAGACAAGATTAATATAATAATGCTCCTTCACTGTTGCCCGCATATACTCTCTATCGTCGCTCATATTTTCAACCATTGCCTTATCCACTCCGTCTTTCCGAAACTTTGGAAACATTCGCTCGTCATACCACTTTCAAAAAAAAATGATGTCACGAGTTTAAATGAGCTGAGGCCCATCAGCATACTGTACACCCTTTCCAAAGCTCTGGAGAAAATCATGGAAGAACAAATACGATCGCACATTACCATTTTCAATATCTTACCGAAACATCAGTCTGGATTTCGTCCTAACCACAGCTGCACCACTGCCCTGTTGAAAGTCACTGATGACATTTATTCCCACATCGATATTAATAAGCTCTGTATACTAGTACTCCTCGATTACTCAAAAGCATTTGATTTGATCAATCATGACCTTCTTATCAGTATTTGTCATTTCATCGGATTTTCTAGGTCCTCATCTGATCTGCTCTCAGCTTACCTAAATAATCGCTATCAAGCAGTAACATTGGATTCCTGTACGTCTGATTTGGCAATTCTTTCACGAGGTGTACCCCAAGGCTCCATCTTGGGCCCACTCCTCTTCACGATTTATACATCTCAATTTCACAAATATCTAAGTAATATGGAGTCTCACTTCTACGCAGATGATACTCAACTGTACCTAGCTTTTGACGAATGCGATGCAACTTCGACGCAAGATAAAATTGATGAAGACCTTGAAAATATTGCTGATATCTCAGGTCGTTTCTGCTTAAAAATAAATGCCTCTAAATCTAAGGCGATGCTATTTGGCAGGAAACCTTCTAAAAACAGAGTGAGCAAAAAATTTCTCACGCCATTCGCGGCGACCCCCTCTCCTTCTCTGAATGTGAGAGAAACTCAGGTCTGATGATTGACGATTCATTGAAATTCTCGAATCATGTTTCGCACGTTGTCAGAAAAGCGTTTTCAAATCTCAAGCTTATTTATTCAAATAGGCATTTCTTGAACGAACACTGCAAAATCGCACTTTGTGACTCATTAGTTTCGTCTCAGCTGAACTATGGCGATGTCATCTTTGGTCCCACTTTGTCACAGCTTGACAAAAACCGTCTCCAGAGGTTACAGAATTAATGCACTCGACTAATATGTGGAATCAGGAGACGTAACCCCACCTCTCGCCACATAGCACGTTTAAGTTGGCTCAATATGAATAATCGACGTCTTCTACACTGCTGTGTACTCTACCATAAAATTATGCTTACTAGAAAACCCTCATACTTGTTTAATAAAATCGAAAGACGTTCACAGGCGCATAATGTCAACGTACGCTTCAGAGAGAAACTGTCAATACCTAAACACCACACTTCTCTTTATCGATCCTGCTTTTCTTACAATATTGCTAAGTTGTACAACATGATCCCCGACGAATTGAAGTATCTACCGGTTACATCCTTCAAAAAAGGAATCAAAAAATGTCTTCTGGATGAATCACTCAATTTACATTTCTGATCTCGGTATAATTAGATCAACTTGTTTCTATCTGCTGCCTGTGACCACAATTTATCATGATCAACTGTGTTACGTGTTCCCACTCTCAGGTCACTGTAACTCATATTTGTAATGAGGTATTATGTTCATGTTCATGATTACATAAACCACAAAACTATTACCAGTTTGAACGTATAAACAACTTTTCATTTTGGGACTAGCCTTGCTGGACTAGTCCCACTTCGAGGTTGCTTGGAAGAGCTCTACTTGTTTATGTCGTCTGTTCTGGCAATAAAATCATTTATTATTATTATTATTAAATGTATTTCACTACGTTGTATTCAATTTAGCTCTTTAGCCGTTAAGGAGACCGAAGGGACATTATTGTCAAAGTGTCACCAACTCTTGGCAGCGATAGTTTTCAACTGTTTTGGTATTTTTACGAAGAGCCTGACACTCATACTTTCTGTAGAAGGATCGAAATACACAGTTTTTGATCACAAATATCTAATTTGAAGTACCAAAAAGACGTTAACACAGAACTGTCACTTTTGAATGACAATTGTCAATCGGTAAATAACAGACTTCAAACAAATCGCAGCAACATAGAGAATGCTGCCAACCAAATACCAAACGTTTTTGTTTCCAGTATGTACATGAACATGAATATCAATGAGGCAGCTGAGGAATGGAAAGATTTTCGTGAGACCATGTTCAGTATGCAATTTGGCTACTATTCTCTGAAAGGTTCGGAACAGATCGGCAGAGAACCGAAACATATTTCTATTTATTTACTTGGCATACATTTTCATCTACAATTTTTCCATGACGTACCTGGTTGGATTAGAAGTGTGCCTTTATTTGTTCAGAATCAAGTTGAAAGTTGAAAAACCACGTGCTATACCGACAGATCTCGTGTGAAATAATAAAGCCAAATGAATGATCATTTAAATTTCCTTCAAATATCGCATACAATGATAAAAACTTTTTTATCTCAGCGATAAGTTCTTCGTCCATTCTCTTGTGAAATGGAACGCGTATACTGCTCCACAAAATTCGAAAAATTCAAGTTCAAATCGACAACACGTTAAAGATATGAGGCTCTCATATAAACAGATTGAGATGGAATTCAATGAAGCAATAACTCAAAATATAATTTTGGGGCCACTCGAGAATAAATATATATCTAGGAGGAAAACTGTCTATATCCGTACCGTAGTGAACTTTCTGAAATGAAAGTATCTATATAGTTTTCGAGAGAAGCAAACGTCATTTGAAATGATGCACCGTACCCTATATCACATCCTGCTTGTGGGTCAAGAGTTGAAGTTGATAAACTGTAAACGATTATGATTCCCTTACTGTCGGGAGTATAAGTCATGTACCAACGGAATATATACAATATTGAATATTGGTTTTTCTCCTCTACGTTCAAGATTTGTACTTTCATCAAACAGGTTTGAGGTATACCAAAATGTTAGCGATTGACGCTTGCCTCGTGTGATAACTTTATTAAAACTTTGATTCAGGAATGAATTAAATTCGACACTTAAAAAATTGCAACGCTGCCGTCAGTGCCTCTATATTGGCATAATTTCTGGAAGTGAAGAATACCGATAACCGACTTGACAGTTGAAGTTATCGAAAAATATGAAAAAACTATAGACTGACCATTCTATCTATAGAAAACTCCGCACAGTCCTTACTATTTTTTTTATAGGCAGATTCACATGTGAGGGAAGACCTGTAATGTTCAAAGAACACCGCGTGAATCAAGGGACAGGAGATACGAATCAACATTTACTGTTAATTTCTGAATTTCGTGAGCTTCAGGAAAAACTTTTTTTAGCAAGGAGTTCCAAAGCTCAGCTGTTCTGTTGAAAAACTAACCCTGATCAAGAGGGGTTCGACAGGTCTCCAAATTCACAACAAAGGGGTGGGAATTCTGTACTCGTCGAATCATCCGTGTAGATATTGCCAAGGGGGGAACGATTGATAACAATCCGGAAGAGCGTCGACCATAAAGGTATCTATAGAAGAGAGACAAGTCTCCGATGATCTAATGAAATGAGCGAGTCTGTGAGCGAAGAATCACCAACAAGACGAATTGTCTTTCTCTGAATAGAATCGAGAAGCCCCAATGAATTTTTTGGTTCCGAACTCCACACATGAGAAATGTATTCCATGACAGGTCATATCTGAATCTTGTAGATCATTAGAACCTGATAAGAAGTGAAGTATTTCTCCGCACGAGATAGAAATCCAAGTTTCTGGGAAGCACTTTCAGCGATTGATCTCATATGGTTTTCCCATGAGAGATTATCATTGATCGTAATTCCTAGCATCGAGATACTTGATTTTGTAGGAATAGTTACTCCTGACATCTGAATATTTGATGATGATAGATCGGCTTTTCTTGGCAAGAGACAAGCCTGGGTTTTCGTAGCAATAAATTCCACCAAGTTCATGTTACCCCATTCTTTTATTTTTGCCAAGTCGCCGTTTATTTTATTGACGTGAATATTTCTTTGAATTTTTGTTTTTCGAGCTGGTATGGGGATGAAGAGTACTGTCGCCCGCAAAACTATGTATTGAACAAGATGTTTTCTCGAGCAAATCATTGATATGAAGCAGAAAGAAAGTGGGCGCCAGAACTGAACCCTGTGGAAAACCTGCATTTATTGGGAGAATACCAGATGAAACTCCATCAAGAACCACATACAGAGACCTATCAGACAAGAAACTCTTCAATAAAGCACACAACTGAGAAGGCGAACCATAAGACGGCAGCTTACAAAGGAGACCCTGGGGTGGGCCGATTTTGTTTCGCAGTTCAGTAACCATATTCCATATAGCTCCATCTCATTCTACTCGCATAGAAATCTGTTCGCATACATTTGAAAATAGTACCCCTGATGCCAAACTTGATCGAACGCTTACGGAATATCGAGTGCAACAGCTATCGTTTCTCCGAATTTCTCGATCGAATGCTGCCAAATATAAGAAACACAAGCCAATAAGTCACTGGTTGATCTTTGATAGCGAAATTCGTATTGTCGATCATTGATAATTCCTGATTTCTCTAGATATTTGAAGAACTTCATATTGATTGCTTTTTCTATGACTTTGGAAATGATAGAAAGCAATGCAATTGGTCTATAATCACAAGGTGAAGTTTTCTTTCCTTTTTTAGGATTTGGCTGAACTCTTGCTGTCCTCCAGGTCTTAGGAAATCTCCCCAGGTTATATGAAAGGTTGAATTATTCGCAAAGTACTGGTGTCAATTCGGGGGCACATACTTTCAGAACAATTGCTGGGATTCCATCAGATCCGCAGGCCTCATTCGTCTTCAGGTCCATTGAAATATTTCTTATAGTTTGTTGATGAAACATTATCTCAGGCATATGACAGTCGACAGTTATGATATTCGGGGGATCTTTTACCGATGAGTACACAGTAGAATTTCCAGCAACATATTTGCAAATAAATTGGCTTTTTTTGGGGCAGTGTCGGCTTGTGATCCATCTTCTTCGGTTGAAGGGGGAGATGAACTAAAAGTGAAATTTTTGGTGACAGCTTCAGCAAATGACCAAAACGAACGAGAACCGTTTGGACATTTAACAAGTTTTGAACGAATTTTCTGATTATATTATACTAGCTATTCCTTGAATTTTTGATCGTAGAAGAATGTTTGTTTCCAAGGCATTTCAGTTATTTTCATCAAGAAAGTACTTTCCAATTATTGACGAAATATCTTGCAATTATTATTTCCACC
The DNA here is from genome assembly GCA_032362365.1 of Zygogramma bicolorata. NCBI lineage: Eukaryota > Metazoa > Arthropoda > Insecta > Coleoptera > Chrysomelidae > Zygogramma > Zygogramma bicolorata. The sequence goes on along the minus strand of JAVJAQ010001076.1, from coordinate 234,127 downwards.
GGAAAGAAGCACATTCTTTGTGATGGAAAGATTTCATCTCAACGTTAAATATACAAACTTTAATCATGACCACTCATTCTATGAGAATTTCAATAATAGGATATTCATCTCAGAGTCAATATAGATATAAATATTCTTCTGATTAACAAATCAAAACACTTCTTCGTTTGTTGTGAATTTTATGTGACGCTTCACTCTGAATTTCAGGCGGCGAATATCTGAAATGGAATAAAGTTTTCTGTCTCTAGAGTCTAGTCTAGATGAACGTTTTTCAAGAGATACTGAAAAAACGATCCTACTAGACTAGAGATTTTATAAGTATCATTCTCTTGTGATCAGATGTGTGGTAATTCTTCTCAATAACTCGTCCTCTAGCTCTATCAGATGTATATATCTACTATGTTGAGCAGTATAAGTTTACTCTTCTGAAGATGTTTGTTACATGTCATGTTTAGCTTTGCGATATTAATGAGTTGGTCGATATGCACGTTTTCAAATATTATGTTCGCGTGGTCTTTATCAGCTTAAGCAATAGTTAATTCATTTTAAATATTTGTATTCCCAACAAAATCCGTTTAAATACACAGCAAGTTATCCATATCATATCCATTGTAGTTAGGTGTTCGTGGACGAACTGACCCACAACACGGATATAGATTGTTTTCGAATAGGAAAATCAGAAAAACATTTTTAAGGTAAATAATAATAAATACTATCATATTTGTTTATTGATGGGTTTGACCTATATAACATCTTGCGCTTACCCAATACTCATCTGATTACTCATTCGAAATAAGCATGCATCTTTGAAAGACACTAACGAAATAATTCCTTCGAAATGAATATCAAAGGGATAACGAACGGAAAGTTCGTTTCAACTGGAACATACTTCTCATGTTGTGACGAGGAAATTCATTTTCAATCTTTGTTCACCTTCCTGGAAATACATTTACTTTTCAGTAATCTGTTGAGATTTTCCGTTCATTTCGAAAAAGTTTGGGAACTAGCAGGAAAAAAAGATTCCTCTCCATATCATAATGAAAACGAGTAAAGAGAATTACCGTGATATCAGTTGAATTATTTTCTGTACAGTGCAAGTCATCAGTTCAGCAATCATTTCTTACAGAAAACCGTATTTCTTGGGAAATTTCACACTAACAGTTTTCTACCAATGAAATGTGTATTTTGTTTCGCGTAACCATGCAACTATTGGCAACTCAGGTTATTTATCGAAATTTTTTTTCCGCATGGGTAACCTACAACCAACGAATTATAAGTGGTGGAAATATTTCGACACAAGCAGAGAATATTTTGTTTGACATAACATGTCACTCAACCCTTTTGAGCAGAAGAAAAAAAATGTAACGTTCAAATTCGGCACAAGAGCATTTAAGCAGACTAATGAAAATACAATATTCATCCACATCTTTATTTACGAACCACTGACTTTATCAACAGTGGTCGGTACAATGAATATCTATTGTAGTTTCTTGACTGAATCGATGCATTTTGTTAAAGCTTACACAATAAACTGACAGAACTAGGCATTTTCGATTCAATTGTTAAAACTGTAGTGTAATCCAAAGCCAATCTCAACGTACTTCGAAAGACTGGAACATCAATTTCAAAAAAAATTTAAATTCAATATGATGTGAAATGTTTCACCAAAAACCAGGCGTATTTGATTCATCCTTTCAAGCAGTAGTGGTATTACAACAACTCTCCCCCTCCATTATGTAGTGTGCGATTTATGGACACAAATACCATCTTTTTGTATTCATTATTATCAATATTGAACTGGAGGTTTTGTAATATATATAAATGAATAAATTTCACATTTGTTTTCCTCATATTAAAACCAACTCGAGCAGGTCAAAATCATCAAACCACTTCTTCTATACTACATACACTACTGGTTTTGAATAAATGTTGAAATGTTTTGTAGTTTATCCCTATACGGAATCATTCTACGGGCTGATATTCGCTATTATTATGAAATTTTAATCGTACAGAAGAACTATGTATAGCGATGAATGAATGATGGGATGATATTCGAATGCTGTGTCACAAAAAACATATTCCTATTTGATTGAGAGAAAAAACATGGCTTTTGTATGGCACTGGGTTCTTCTTGATTTTCATGATATATCACCTCATATTGAAATATTTGTTGGTATCCACCTATTTTTATTGAATATTGAGTTTTTCACTTTGACCGCTTAAAATGAACGACAGCTCTGAAAATGAATATGGGCTTGCAGTTTAAATAGAGAGAGACACCATATTTTCACAATGTTCAGCCGATAATTCAACCGAAATATTTATCGGTGGAAAGTAAGAGGATGAATTTGAAACCAATCCCAAACCGGATCAAAATTATCATCTTTACTCTCTATCGAACAACAAAGCCAACAAAGCCTGTGAACGAGTAGACACTTTTCTGTATGAAGATGAAACTCAGGAAACTCACTTTCGATTCGAACAATGGAAGAGAATAATTTCCTACATTTTTATATGACCAGTTCAGAGTGGCTTTGTACTAATTTAGAAGGACTGTTCACGGAGGAATCACCCTCCTTCTGAGGATGCTTCTTAACTCCAGTGTTGACCTACATTCAGCCGTTCTTCAATTCTCTCCACGATTAATTTCTGAAGTGTTGAAGGCGGCGACAGCTCCCAGCTTTTATTGTTGTTTACTTCACTCCTCTCAAGATCATTCAAGGTTTTTCGGTCGTCCAAACTCAACGCTGTTTCTTTACATACTCCATAAAGCTGAAAAAGATTAACATCTCAGACGCATTGGTATCCATGATCAGTATAAATCCAAATTGAATTATTGAAATAATGATATTATCCGGTTCGAACAAATATAACAGGGATATGTTCTTTCATTTAACTTAAATAACTTTTGTTTCGCCCAACCTTGATTATATTTTTGATATTTTCGAAATGAGATATGACCAGGAAAATATTTCATGCCTCTCGGATTCGCCATTTTGGGGAATAACAAAGTGAAATAATTTTTCATTTGAGGTGGTTCCAGAAATCACTCATGAAATGGAACTATTTGAAAATGTTTTTGGGTCACAGACTGGAAGAGACAGGAAATACAAAAATCCCAAATCTAAACTTATCTCACGCGTTGAATAGAAGTTAATGTCAACACTCCAGTAAACATTGAGATATAACCTCAATGCAACAGTTATATAGAAATATCATAGGTTCGTGAAACGTTACTTCAACAATATTAAAATATCTAAAAGGTTGAGTTGATGCAATGTTTCTACAACGTGTCAGATTCATGATTCATACACCCAATAGCTGTTGTGCTATGATGTTTTCGAAAAATTCACCAACAACGTATATGATAACATAATATAATATTTTTTCCACAGTAACAGTTACACATCATTCAAAAATCAAGTAAAATTCATGAGTGATATGTAGATGAGGTTAAGTGGTTGTTCTTCAGCAGAATCATACCATAGTTCCAGAAATGGTTGATATAACGATTTTAACATCAATAAATATACTAGAATTCTAGAGATGACATCTATAATTATTTTATGAAGAGGAACCTAGGTTTATGTTATATTTTTTTTCCGTCCGTATATTTCTCTGCTTAGAAAACCTCTGCCACTGTTTCTTGAAACGTTCCTCCGGTGAGATCAGAATAATAGTGACTTGCTGCATTTGAATGGGAATTAGGTTTCACATGATTAATTTTCCAGCGTAAACAAAAATCTGGATTCAGAGGTTCACCTTTAGGGAGTTTCATATAACAGTTCACATAACTTATTCATTTCAGCTACTTTTTTGTACATATCACAATCGGTAGGTCTGCGCTTTTTAGGGACGAACCTCTATTCAACATAGGATTCATTTGATGAATTTCATTGTTCATAACTTTAGAATGAAAGGACAGCACCGCCTTTTGACTTCAGATTCGTGGTCTAAGCAAAAAATAGAGCATGTAAAACCTGATCTATATCCAAAATCAACCGTCGCTTCGTGGTGATATATAACATGTATCAAGACGAAATTATTTTATATCTAAATAAAAACGAACGATTTTACTCTTACCTTATGATTAGCTTCATCAGTCATATAAGCAATTGTTTATCACCAATTCCCAGTAACGATACTGCAAGTATAACTACTTCTCTTCGGGCTTGAAGGCCGATGACTCGGAGATGAATAAGCCTCTGAAGAAGCTGGCCACTCGCGCTAGCGAAACGTCAGGAAGAAATTCCAAAGAACGACGGCCTTCAAGCCCGAAGGGAAGTAGTTATACTTATAACCTCGGCCGCGAAAGCCTCAACCATTTTGTCACGATACTGCAAAATGAAAATTCAAATAGCGGCACTTGGCAAGAGCACAGCATAAAGAACTACTATTGGGATTTCGAGAGAAGCGAGATGCCCCCTGGTGAACCTGAGCCCGATCCTTCAATAAGAAATATTTCACGACTCCATTTGTGGTATAAATTGCGGCATTTCAGCCCGAACCTATCTGAACTATTCTTCAATCTGTAGATTCAAGGCATGTTTTGTTGGGGAGAGTATCCTGAAAGATATCGATTCTGTGTCTGATAGATGAACAAAAGATGACAGTAGGCATTTTCCTGCACAAACAGGTCGAAAAGAAATAGTGATCAGCATCGCGAAATGGGACTCCGTTGGGAGTCAGTGACTCCAGACGTGATAATGGATAATGACAGATTGGCTTCCTTTAGAAGAAATATATTTGTCTTTCGCCAGCACTGATTTTCAATGACAATTTGTTTGAGAAATGGAGGGACTCGTAATGCTGATAATGCAATTCAATGTCAAGCATTGAGTATTTATTTCGAACTTTCAGTCCCCCCAAAACAGACATCCGGCTTTGAAAAAATTGCGATGAAGCGGAAAATTTGTACGGACCTTGAATACACCATGAGAAATGAAATGTTGAGAGTCCCCACCGATCCCGCTTCTGTAATTTTTTTTGCGTGAGATTGACTCTGAAAAAAGCCGTTTTTTAAATTTTTTCTTTCAATGGTAAGAGATATCATGAAATCATGAAAAAATTTGTCCGCATACTTTTTTCCTCCGCAGCCACCGTTTCTGACATATCGCAAATTTAAACTCGGAAAAGTCAAACTAATTTCACATTTCCACACCACCAATAGGTTGGTGCACTCGCTACGTTTTTTTATGTAACTTCCCGATACAAACTTGTATTCTTCGAAATATCTTTCAGTTCTTGCAAGACGATCAACATTAATTTCGATGTATGCATAAATCTTTCTTCTAAGGGCTTCAGAAAAGATTGATAAGGATGATAAGGCTTCGAATGTCGGTATCTTACATTATTTCCGCTGCATAGAATAATCTATTTTTGATTCCTTCATTTCATCTGCCTCTCCACAGCAAAATAAACAATTCTCCTCAGATCATGAAACGTAGGCAATTATAGGTGACCTGCTATGAGGGGGACTTGAAGATGTACCAGGTTCCTCGATTTCACGTTGTTTCTTGCAGCAATGCTATTCTTTCGAGTATATTTCTCACGCCATTTCACAAGAATCACTGATTTCATGCTTCTCAAATATTCACAGAATACATCATTTCTTTCACAACTCGAATCAATTAGAGATTTCATTTCATTATCTACTACAATAGTTTCATCTTCAGTCAAAGATTTCTCGCAAATGAAGCGAATCTCTGATATTTTTGGGAATTTATTAACCATACAATGATTCAAAATGAGAAATTTCCAGATACATAACTGTTTGCAGCATCTGAATACTTAATACTGACGACTTCGTCAGCGTCCATGACAGAAAAAGCAGAACAGAAGAGATCAGATTTTACTCATGGTGAGGGAGAGAAAGGCCTGGCCTAGGGACCAATTGTATGATCAATACATCCTACCAATTTCTATGAATTCTCATATATAATTCGCAAAGACAAACCCAACATATTCTCAGTCATCTCTTACGTCCACTAGCCATTACACGCCTCATAAGAGTGCATCCCTCCTTTTTTGTAGAAAATTTTATGATCTACAAATTCATCTATTTTCATCATATCTCACACCGTTCAAGAGCATACTGTAAAAAAATGTTTTTTTCACCTTTGACCCCACAAAGAAAAATAAACAGAAGCGGGATCGGTGGGGACTTTCGACATTTCATTTCTTAGGTTTTTAGGTTGTTTAGGCTGTTTCTAACTACAAGAGTACAGAAAAACTATCAGAATTATTTAATATCATCAAATTCTCCTGAATATAATGATTGCACCTCATAATTTCAACAATATGTAAATTTTTTATGCTGCTTCCGATAATATTTTCGTTCCATCTTCCTCAACACACATGAGGGCCGTTTCGAATAAATTTTCGAGATGTCTTTTATCTAATTTTGTACCTGATCTGAATCTCTACAGAAAGTTTGTTCTCACGAGGCCTACTATTTCAGTATGATCCAAACATTACTATTTTGCAGCATTTCTCGTGATACATAACTTGAATCTTCGAGATATCACTTTGACGTCAAATCCATTCATTAAAACGACGAGAAAATGCATGAGATATTTCCATCACTACGTAGGTGAATGACAATAACAAATAATGTCATTTGTAGGGGGCCCTAAGCAATTCGTCTACTTGCGATGCCTACCCTAAACATAGGGTGCATCGAAATCGATTTCTGCCTTGGTTGGCATTACTTTTCTCTCGAGAGAGAATATTCACTTTTTTCCCCGATATACTATTGCCGTATCATAGGTGACTTTATTCAAGTAATCTACAAATGCGTCACTATTATCTATACAATTGAAGAGTGAAGATTTATTGCACGCTTAAGAGGTGTGTAAAGTTTCAAATTGTTTCGACGGACAAAATTCAAGGAAAGAATTCGATAAGAGACGTATAATTTTCATTCAAAAACGTCAACCAACTATTCAGAACTCTACGGTCTGGATTATAAGCTGCACATCCAGATATCATTCAGAAGGGCTAGTTAAACACCGACTAATAGTTGATTCCATAGCTCGATTCAAAGGGATTACCCGAGTTATCTCCTCGAACATGCGGTTGTTTGTCTTTGTTCTCCGAACAAGAAATTTCCATAAGCTCGAATTCTTGGCATATATTAAATATACTTGTCAACCTATTCCACATAATTTGTATTTGCACAGCCGATATTTTTCCAATGTAATATTACCACATTTGTTCATGAATTCTGAAGTATATTTGAACAGGACACCTGTAAGGTCATTTCACTTCCTGGTTCAAATTTTCGAATAATAAGTCGCTAATCCTTGGACAGGGTGGGATTGATAATTGAGTTATATGATGAGTTGAAATTCAATTTGCATTTTCGAATATTTTCTTCTTCTGAAGATTGGACTGCAGTCAGAATTCGCAGTTTTGCACTAACGATCAGATCTGTTCATATCGTGCTTCTTCTATTCCCAGCTGTGCAGAAAGAAGATTTGAGGGATAGATCTCTTTACTTTCCTGAAAATCAATACTGAAAATAAACAATGCGTTTTTCTATGCGGTTCTCAATGGTGAGTTTTTATTATTCTTCTCCTATTTATATCGCACGTATCCTTTCGTATCTGTGAACTTATATCCTCAAAGCAGTTGTATGTTTTACATCTCTATCGACATTTACGTGATTTGAATGACTAAATTTTCATTCTTCGTAGTTTTCAACGTTCTCAGCCTACCACAATTTGAAAAGTTTGAGAGTCAATATTGTCATCAGAATAGACTTTCATCCACCACGAAAAGTTTCTGCATCAATTCCAATACAGTTTCTTTTGGATATAACACGTCCACTGAGTCAGCAACATCTGGTATAACTCAAATTTGCAGATCGAAAATACTTACACAACAATGGATTTACGAGGATCATCTGATCACCGAAATTTTCTAACATTACGCTTAAGTGTTGCAGTCACTTTTTTGACAATAGGCCCAGCAGACGCTCTCGGAATTTTCATCTGGGATCCTCCGTGCTGAAGGTTCCATTTGAAACCAGAAATCTGCAATCCAATGCATATCACCAAAGACTCAAAATTACCAACAGTAGTCATGATGTGGTCTATCTCTGCAAATCTTCAATCCATTGTGTGTGTACAACATACCTTCATACATTATTTCATATGTGCTCATCATGATCGAAAGAAAGAATTCAATTCTGTACGAACGTTGAATATGCAAGTTATTCCCTCCGTCGTCCCCCAAAATGAAGACAAGAATACACGCCTTCCAGTGCTCATCATTCAGTGTATCAGTTTTTCCTTGTTTGATATTTATCTCAATCGAAATCATCAAAATTCACAAAGCATATTCATGCGGAGAGGTGTTTTTGTGATCTTGCAACATATTTTTCTGGTGTGGGCATGGAAAAAGTCTTTTCCGTTCTCAAGGGTTATTCCGATTACAAACCGGCAAGCACTGAAGTAAATAACGCCTCTAATTTATTGCGAGTGGAATTAATTTCAGTGGCATAAATAGCTTAATACCGCTTTACAATAAGATCAGCTGGAATATACAGAGACTGTTTTGAAGTTCTGTGCGGGTATATTATGTAACGCCAGGCAAGTAATTTGGTAACCATTCCGCTGCCTAGCGGGATATTCTCGGGGTGGATAAAGTGAAGTAGATTTATCCCCATAGTAACCACATAAACGAAAACTTCGAACAGGGCAAGCATCAGCCCCCAGATTCTATTTCACGAATTCGATTGTCGAGTAGCTCAGACTGTGACTGCAATATGCGCTGTACCGAAAATATACGCATAATCTAAACAATTCGATAATCGAATTCGTGAAATAGAATCTGTGCTCAAATGTATTGAGTTGGCCAGATATATGTTGGGTTAGCAGAATATTATTTAAACATAACTTGATAATTGGGCTCTTGGAGCCACAGTGATGCGAGAGCATATGCATCTCTTTAGTCTCATGTCTTCACATGGTTGTATTCTATCATAAGAATAATTACCCAACTGCGACAAATTCACCGGTATAAGGTTCGAAACATTTTCATAGATATAAATTACCCTAACACTAGTCTAATATCACTCGCCTCGGCCGCGCCTTCTGCTGACTGAGTTAGCATCTTCAGGGGAAGATACAAATTTCAACCTAATTTCATCACAGTGGGGGATCGACATATTTTTAAAAAGTATAAATGAAAGTTCCATATGAAACCATCCATAAATTACAACTTCTCCTAGGTAATCTAAGAGGTGTGATCGTAGATATAGAAAAGTCGGCTCTATAAGAAATCAGTAGTCAAGATTACAAAGGGAAGTAGACTGGCCGAAGTCGACAAGTTATTGATCTCGCTTCAAGGAACATAATGCTCACAGAGGATACGGAAGGACAGAAGAAACAATGACACATCCAAAATAAACGGAGAACTGTTACAAAAAAAAAATATGCAAACTTCAGATTTTTAGATGGAGACAGTGAAATTGTTGCTGTATCAGGATATTTTGACATGAACCATGAAACCCAACGTTATTATTTTACAGAGTGGTTCAACGAAAAGTATGAACTTTGCTTTTCTCCTTTTTTGTAACTTAACGCAAAAATGTTCGGACAGGTCAATTTTGCTTTTGAGGGGGACACATTTCAGATGTATTTTTCTACCTGTGCCTTCAACCCCCTAGCGAGGGTGAGTAACAACCCTAAAATATTAAATGGAAAGTGGGGTCGAGTGATACATCATTTCAAAGGGCACAAAATTATTTTTCCAATGATACCTTATTTGTTATCGACGAACGGGAGACAGCTGAGGCTGCATCAAGCTGACGGGTACTTTGAGTATGATCCAATTCAACATGTCCCAAAACAGCGACTTCCACTGCTTCATTTCTGATCGGTTTCCGTGGCTGGTGTCTCACATTACAGACAGATCCGGTATCGACAAACTTTTGGACTAACTTGGCAACGTACGAATCATTCACATTTTTCCCGGTATGGTTATTATTAAAAAGGCGAGCAGTAAGTCTAGCACAACTATTTTGTTGATAATGAAGTTCAACAATTTCAACTCGCTCAGCAATGGAATGAACCATTTTTACAGTAAAGTTGAAATAATTTCGAACGCAACCGAACTGAATCACTGAACGTTTGCCTCAATTATTTGTGTACACTTATCTAATGATAATAATAATGATATTTTTTCACCAACAAAGTACATAATAGCGTTTCACATAACGGACAAAACATATTGGCAAAATAAATAATGGAATCCCACAAAGGCTAGGCCTGTACGTTGGTGCTAGTTATTCATATAGGAAACTGTAGGTACTAGTTTATATGTGAGTATTCTTTTATAAAATAAACTGATTGAGAAAATTAAAAAAAAGTTATATCAAAATACAAGTGGTAGGACAATTTGGTTGATGGATGATGGTATTCATATAGTTCCGCATTGAAGGCTATTGGACATGTTGATGGTGAACGGTAAATGGACAATATTCTAAAAGTTTTGCCATTGTTGTTAATGATCAATTCTATAGCATTTGAATTATTGATAATTTCAATATTTGATTTGTATGTAGAGTGCTTTTGATATACACCACAATGCCGTCACACTTATTCCACTCACCCCCCGAGTATACCGCGTCATAACCCACCATTCCAAACATATCCAGATTATGTATTTTCCAAGTTTCAGTTAACACTATACAATCAAAAGTATATCCGAGTCCATCAATCATTATCTGTTATTCATCGAAATTTTTATGTATACTCCTTATATTGTTATGATATGAAGAGAATTCCTCGTTTTCGGTCTTTTTAAGTACATTCTTAATTCGGAGAGATCACGTGAAGAAAATGTTTTGATGTTGTTTTCTCTAAAATTCCTTATATAACTATCCATATTATCTCTTTTTACTCACTCAGGATTTGTATCAGTTTATTCACAATTTTTTTGATACTTTCGAACGAGTTGCGATTAGAGGTTTGTCTTCAGCGTCCTTCTTCTGTTGTGTTTTCTTTCCAACGTGGATAACTGCAGCTCCTGGAGATGTTACCGATATATGCCTTTGACGTCTTGAATCTATTACAGCCGTTTTTTTGATTTCTCTCACAAGTACTTCTGGATGGTTCAGCGAAGAGGGTGTTCCCGGGGCACTGTTAGCTTTTTCTTCAACTTCAATACTATTTTCTGCCTGTTCTAGGTCCCCCACAGAATATATTTTATTATTTACGTGCAGCTTTTTTTTTATAAAACAATTCGAGTTTTTGTCCTGTTTGGCAAGGTACAAATGCTTTCTCAGGACTTTGTAATCTTGTATCTCTTTTATTGTCATATCATGAGCAAGAGAAATATTCGTGCCTTTAAGCTGTGTTGCCTTAGCTAACACTAATGACTTTTCCAGATGAGAAACAAACTCTAGTTTAATTGAACAAGATTCCTTTTTCCCCAGAAGATAGAAATTGTTGAGATCCGATGGTAGAACCTCGATTCCAACAAGTCTGTTTAATTCTCCAGTAATGAAGTCAACACCAATGTTTTGCCCTGGATGTTTGAGCCCGAAAATAACAATGTTATTTTCCCTATTTTTTCTTTCCAACAATTAAATTTTTTCTTCAAGAAGACAATTTTCTCTCTCAAGTTTATTAATTCGGTTGCTGTTGTTCTTTGAACCAAATAACGCACGAGAGCAATTGAGGAATGTAGTAGTGATAAAAATGCCGTTTTTTCCGCATTTTCATTAACAGCAAAAATATCGAGTATATGTTCTTGCTTTTTTTGTAACTATTCAAGTAAATACAACAAATTAGGTACCATTGGGGAGAGAATTTTGTGCCCTTTTAAATGATATATCACTCGACCCCACTTTCCATTAAAAATTCTAGGGTTGTTTCCCTCGCTAGGGGGTTGAAGGCACAGGTAGAAAAATACATCTGAAATGTGACCCTCTCGGAAGCAAAATTGACCCGTCCGAGCATGGTTGCGATAAGTTACAAAAAAAGGAGAAAAATCAAGGTGCATACTTTTCGTTGGACCACTCTGTATAAGCTGAGTGAATTAAATATCGAAGGCAAACTCTCAAATTGCTAACTTGCAAGTAAAAGGAATTCAAACCTTCGAATAACTGATGGTGTTTACCGTTACTGAATGTAAATCCATGATAACGTAGCTGAGAAAGGAATACTTCAATGTTTTTCAGTTGACAGTTTACAAAACCGCTACACGTGTTCAACTATTCATCAACTTAACGCTGGAAAAACCTAAGCTCATATCGAAGGAAACCGATCTATCTTCATTCAATATTCAGATGTCAGGACTAACTATTCCCAAAGAGTCGTATCTCGATTACAATCAGTAATGATCTCTCATGGGAAAACCATGTGATATCGATCACTGCAGGTGCTTGAATTTCTATTTCGTGCGAAGAAATACTTCACTTCTCGTCAGCTTCCGATGATCTACAAGGCACATATTCGTGAATATAGTTCTCATGTGTTCTTTTAGAATGTTGTCAGTCGTTCCACCCTTGGCAGTATCAACACGGATGAGCCGACAAGTGCAGAATTATCACCCCTTTTGTGTGGTATTGGAGACCTGTCGATCCTCGCCTGCTCAGAGATCTTCTATCAATAGAACAGCTGAACTTTGGAACTCCTTACCGAGAGAATGTCATTTCGTATCTTCTGTCCCCTGATTCACTCGGTGTTCTTTGAACATCACATGGTTTCCCTTTCGTTTGAATATTAATTCAAAAAACAATTCAGGCTTCTTATGGTACCACGAGACCGCTACACGTATTTTACTATACAAATAAAACCACTATTGATATAGTGAATATTGGCCAGTGACTTGGCTGCTCAGAAAAAAAATGAGGTAGTTCCTTTGGTCCTCAGTCTGTAATAAACATCATTCATCCTTATTCTTAGGTTTAGTAATTTTTTTTTCTCTTAAGAACTCCAACTTGGTGAGCGAACTGCGCATCGAGTGGAAGTAATATGTTTTGGTGCTAGGGTAATCGATCTCTGTTCAAAATGTTAACGTATCATTGGTTAGGCATCTGACAAATCTATAATAATCAGTGAGATTGAAAGCTTTGATATGGAAGTGAAAAAAGGACAGATCAGTTAAGCCAACACCAAACTTATATAACTAGGACTTGAAGCAAGTTTCGCAAGGTTAGCATTATCAGAAAATAAAGCAGGGCTAGTTATTCACAAACCTCACAATCTAAGGTGGTGGAAGGTACTACCTGCATTCCTTCGGATTTTTTTATGACCCGACAAGGACTCTGTCTTTGGATCATTCTAATAAAACAACTGATTTCTCAAAATCAAATTGGACAGTAGGCTGAACGGAATTCTCGCTCTATTGCTATTCTTCCATCACATATATCTTTTGATCGAATGAAGAGACGATGGGTATACAAGTTTGACCTTTTCGTAGAGATCAATTACCCTAAGACCAAACTGATATTATTTGCACGCGACACATATTACTCTCACTCGATGAACGTTTCGCTTCCCAAGTTGGAGTCTTCAAGATGAAAAATTCCTACTCAACCTAAGAGTGATAATCATTATAGACCGAGGAGCCAAGGCACTACCTCAAAAATTCTTCTGGACGAGAATCAAGAACACCTACCTCTTGGAATCAATTACTATTGATTGAACCACTCCAAAGTTCAATGTCATGAAATATATCAAACAGATATTTCACATTTTCTTGAAGAGCTAGTGGGTAATACGTAATATATCAAGAGTTATACCATTACAAGCCTGAATACGCTATTGTACAGTGATACGAGCGTAGTGGTTCTATAAATTTTCTAGTGAAAATCAAACAATAAAGAGTTTCTTTTTCAGTCTTCAGTTCTTCATCATTTATATTTTCATCAAGTATCGACCAATTCCATCAGGGATTTAGAGTTTTGAATTTTTTCTATCGAAGTTTTTCTTCGAGACTTCCTGTACTCAGCTTATGACATAATTTTCAGGATAATATTTTGGGTTTCGTTCACTAAGGAAATTTCAGCTACGGTAGAAATCTGACTTAGCGAAGTTCTGTGGTTCTTGTCGAAATTTCCTGAAACCTCAACAATTTCAGTGTCTCTATCCGAACGTCTGCAGGTTGGAAGTTATTCGTTTGAGACACGTCTCTGTTAATTTTGCTTCAGTTTCAGGAAGGTAACTGTGGAACGTGAGCGAATTCCTTTCATCGGGATTTGATGCAATTTGTTTTATTCATCCATAGAGGACCACGGTTTGTTTCTGTTCAAAAGGTATGATAATGGGTTGGATGCTAACACATAATACAGAAACAAGCGATCTATTTGGATTCTGGCATAAATGCATTGAAAAATAGTCAAGATATTCCAAGATATTATGTATACTTCACTATCCTTCGTTAGAGTTATTCATTTAAAACGTTTAACAACTATATTTTCTAATGAAGGCTATAGTGAGAAGTGTAGAGTAACGAGAGTATATTAGTGTTACAATTGTGTAATAAGAGTACTCTGCTCTATATGTGAGTGGATATCAGTATTTCCGAATAACTCTTCTCCCCTTCTATCAAAATATGGTCTGTTTTTCTTCTGATCACTATTTACTAAAACGAGGCAGTGAATGTCCATATCGAAACTCTTGCAGTGACGTCACTTCCGTGACAACTCATGGGACGTCCTCTTTCACACGTTTTTCAATTGTTAAATAGTTCAGTGGCAGTTTTCAAATGTCACGAAACACTGGTTGATCATGTTCGCGTCCCTTGACTGAACACAGTTGGTCGCTTGTTTGATTCTTTTAAGATTCAGACACAAACAAATCATGGGTTTCAACTTTCAAACGCATGGAAATAATGTACAACTGTAACATTAAGTCATGAAAATATCTCAGTAGTTCAGGGCTTATCTTGACCTCAAAGGACAGCATTTTCGGAAAGAAATACATTTTGATGCACTGGGGTCAAATATAGGGCCAAAATCTCAAAACTGTTAGATTTTATCTAACAACGCGACCGGTGGGGGATAATGATTTTGAATGATATTCCAAACGCGTACACTTTCCAAGCTCCAACATATTGGAATATGAGCTTTCACAAAAATTGTATAGGGATCTATCGAATCGATTCTATATAAGTTACGATCGTTACAGGTACGCCAGGGTGTGTATGTTATTGTTTTTCCAATTTTGTACGAACTTCACTACTTTCTGATGTGGATTATTTTCATGTGTCACTCACAGTTATTTTGATTTTGCACCAAGAAGTTTTATCGTTCTTTTATAAGTTCAAATTTATATATAAAGTTTTGGAGAATTTTGAATTGAGATACTCCATCCAATATAATATGTTTCCTCCTCCATAATATCCTGATGTAGGGATGATGTATTTCTGGTTTTCTACAAGCACCTACCACGAGAAGAATCATTTTGTCCTTGAAAATTCAAATTTGAAAATGTTACAGAAGGATTTCTTGTTATTCTCTTCATCGTCTCACTCATAGTTGTCCCTCATTATAAAGCCCCCAAAAATTGTTATTAGGTTGAAATATTTATATTTCTACATTTTCAGTTGACTTCCTTGAGTTAGAAATATGCGTTCACTTCTCCTTCAGGGAAATACATGCATAGTTGATTGTTCTCTCATTTCAAATTTTTCACAACGTCGATCATATATCTATAAATCATGAAACCTATCAGCTCAAGAGCCTGAAGGGAAATATGTTAGACGGCATAGGCCACCAACATGGCAATGACATGTAATCGGATTCGGGGTCAAACCATAGAACTCTGTGAGTTAGTTATATCTGTTCTGTGAGTCCAACAGATTCAATGAATCGAAATCAACTGTCCCTGACCAATAGTTATTCCACATTAGGTTAGATTCCGTATCAAATCAATAGAAAAATTGGTCAAATGACAGCTGACATAATATCTTCAATTTATCTGAGAACATATTTCCAGAATTCATGACATTATTATTTATTGGTTCTCTTGTGAAACACGAGTTAAATCCACAAACTCCACGATTGAAGGACCAAGTTCATCCTTATTGACAACGAAACACGACAAATAAAATCTGTGATGATCCGAAAATTAAAACTCTATAAATGACTCTGAGATGATATAGTCAATACCTTTATTTGAGTCGGTTGCACCAAAAATTTCATTTGAAGCGTAAAATTGAGCAGTAAATGCCAAATTTCTGATGTTATATCAGTCATGAATCCATAGGTAGGCAATATTCATCACCCCGGACATAAAGCAATTCGAGCATAATATGAGATTTCGTTTTTATGCGGGTTTGTTCAGTCGAACTCATCCGCAGCCGCCGACTAGTAATTCAGTGTTTTTCTACTCGAGCGATCCCAGATAATTTTTTGCGTAGGAGATAAAACTCGGAGTATGCAATTGGGAAATATCAGGAGTTGCCATCTTATATTCTGTGAGGCAATAACACTTTTCGAAATGGGGTGACATAGCAAGAACTTTTAATTAAATCGGATCAAGGACTCGAGAGTGCATAAGGCGACAATGTTGTTAGTCCAACCTGAAATTTCATCATTATGTCTTGAAGTTATACGCTCAGTTCGATATTACTTGATCTTCAACTATTTCCAGAACGATTTCGTTGATGCTCTCACAAAAATATACACTCGAGTCGATAACTAATTGATGAAATCTAATTGTATTGTCACAAACGTGTCGAAAACAGATTACCTTTAGGATAGTACAGCTATCAATCGTATTGTTGAAATTTTACATCGTGTCAAACAAGCCTTGAATGAGTTCGAGGAAAACTAGTATAAACGAATGATCTCATGAAGAAGTTTCTTGAATGAAATAGGTGATTTGACATTCCTCATCTCGGGGAATCAAATTAGTGACGTTGACCTGAACTATGGCTCACCCACTACTGATTCATTGCGATTTCACCGTCTAGCAAGTCCCAACATTCAACGATCATTCGAGTCTCATCAGTATTTTATTCAAACGAAAGTTGCCAAGACATCATTCAGAAATGAATTTATGTTCTATCAATCTGTTTGTGGAGAGCATTTCACCAATACTTTGTCATATATGTAACCCTTGGTTTTATGATAAAATCTATCTATCTATCTATCTATCTATCTATATATATATATATATATATATATATATATATATATATATATATATATACATATTCATTATGCATTATACTGCAGAAACCTTAAGTATAATACTTATAGCTTATCCAATCCATCTTGGCACAAACTCAGATATTTTTCAGTTGCACACTGGTACTGTTGATCATGAAGAGAGAAAAATCACCTTCCAGGAATGAATTTCAACACAGTGAACACATACAATGGGTGTTTTTGAATCTTAGTATACTTCACAGAGGTCGCTGGGCATATACGTTATTATTTCTGTGCCAAGACGGATTGGACAAGCTGTATATCATGTATTAGTCGTAAATAAAATATGTTACTTGTTTTTTTTCATTCTCCATCCGATGGTAAAAACAGACGATTGTCATTATTGATTTACTATATTCAAAACTAGAATACATATTATACATTGCTACTAATTGCGAAGGAATAAATTTTGTATTTCTATTATGTCACTTTATAACTGAATCAATTTCAATTCTTCTTATCTCGTACCGATCGCCATTATTATATAGGCAAACTATCTTCTCGGGAATTTCACATCCATTGCAAAATAAATGTTCTATGTCGCCACTATTGAACATAGAATGCAAGTTACCGTATATATTAAGGAAGCTTCTAGAACTTTCAACCTTGCTGTAGAGGATTTAATTTGTCATATATATATATATATATATATATATATATATATATATATATATATATATATATATATATATATATATATAAATATATATAAAAATAATAAATATTGGAGTTGCAGTCTTGTACTGGTCTTGAAGTAAACTCTTTGTCATTTTGTCAAGCTTTCGGAAAATATTTATTTCCTTCCTCAGGACAACTACAAAAAAAGAATACATAAATGAAGAAAAACGATTGAATCTACTCACATAACTTGAGTAAATGGTGGAGATTAGCACCAAAAAAGAAATATGAAATAATGTGGAAATGTTGGACAGACAATGTAAAGATAAAATTTTAAGTATATGACAGATTCAATTTGATTAGGAAATATCAAGTACTGTACTGGGTGTATTAGCATTACTATAATGTTTCGACTTGTTTCTGTTTAATTTTGATATATGTGTAAATTTCACTAAGATTATTGAGATCAGTTCTCTCATTTAAGCTCTTACCCTCTTCATTAATTCGTAACGTCTCTAAACAGTTGACGGTCACCTGAAAAAATACAAATCCATGTAAATTATATACATTCACTTTAATTTGATGAGAAATACTCCAAACCGATTTGATTGTAGCTACTTCAAATACATATTGAATCAAAATAGTAAAAATATGTATCATACGGGGGTAATTCAAAATTTTCCAAAAGAAAAAAAAATCGAATAGCAGGCCATGACTTCGTATCTGAACATAACTTCTAATTCTAAGCAACTTTTCTCCTCAACATATTTCTATATTTTCTGAAATAAGGGTACTTTACTCTTGAACGAAATTTATATTTTTTGGCCTATCCTGTATGGTGATTGTCATAAAGCCATTTCAGGTACACTTGGTATAGTTTTGGAACATGCACCAACTTTTGTCAAGAATTAAATTTTCTGAGAAATCGATAATGAAAAAGTTTCCCATTTGTTGCAGACGTAGTGGACCACACTGTATACACATGCGTCAACGTCGTCAGTGCGTTATCCTGCACATACATCTGTCGGGACGGGTTGCTCTCGGTCTCGTCTTAGTCCATCAACCAACAGAATATTGAGACTGGCTTGGACATATCGTTGATTGCTCAATATTATTCGTGACAAAATTGATAACAGAATCAGAATTCTCATCCGATAATCAGCCGAATATCATATTCAAACTAGTATCACAATTCACACCCAATATTTCTTTTCATTTACTTTTTTATTATTCATATAGATTCTCAGTTGGAGATATTTTTTATTATCGGTTATGTGATGGTTTCTAAATTATCTTCATTATAATTTCGTAATAGTGTTGAATTATTATGCCGTTTATTTATTTTTCCGAAGTGAACTCCATTATCATTTGCAGCAAACTTGTGCCAATTCAACCGAATCAGTTTCATCATAACTGATAATTCATTTTTTCTATGAGTTCTCTGAAGGAATTCAGTTTTTGATGTCGGCTCTTCGAGAGTCATCTCTCAGGAGCTGCCATCAATCAGTATTTCACTTAATAAAAAACGAACACCCCTTTCGATTCACACTGAATGCAGTTCCAATCGAAATTAGCGAGAGCAATTTTCAGTTTATGATTGATATTTGCATCAACTCATATTTATGTCAGCTGGAGTTGTGATTTTCATCACCTTACTCCAACGACCAATCCTTGTGGAACATTTTCTCTCCTAAAATGCTTCTTATCAAAATTTACTGATGAGTACTAGGGTACTAGGGACCGAACCTTAAAAATATAATTATTAGTACCTAGATTACCAAGCTTTGATCAGTATTTTTTTTGTAAATTGTGTTCCTTGTGAACTAGTTCAGGTACGAGTTGAATGGTGATAAAATATGAATAAAATGGTTGAGGCTTTCACGGCCGAAGTTTTAAGTATTACTACTTTACTTCGGGTTTGAAAGCCGTCGTTCTTCGGAATTTCTTCCTCAGGAAGGAATTCCATAGAACGACGGCTATCAAACCCGAAGAAAAGTAGTAATACTGAAAATATGAATAATAGTTTTTTGATTCAGCCGACATAATAATAAAAAAATATGAACTGCTTATTTTTATAAAAAACACGGGTGCAACGTTTTTCAATAATGACACCCAGCTAGATGGATTTATCGCCTTCGAGGCCCCTTGCATACTGAATTCATTGTTACATAAATATAAATTTTATATCACGATATGAATGATGTTAGATATCAGATTTGATATTATTTGCAATGGATTCAATTGAATTAACTAGATTCAACTAGCTACTACCCATTTATTATTATTTATCAAGATGAATCGAGGTTGCAATTATTCTGATCCACAATTCGCAAAATTCTTCTTACGAAACCCCATTTTCATGGAGAATATAATATAAGATCTAAGGAAATGATTGAAACTTTTCCTTCGTGAAGATATGGAAATCACATTTCCCACCCAATTTGATTATCAAGCGAACGTAACTTCAATGAAATGAAAACCATCCATTAGATGTTTCTACATTAGGAAGATCATAGTTCGTAGGGGAATTTCACTCACCGATATAATATTTCATTCTCGAACCCCTCAAACATTCTGTATTCTTTATTCCTGACAATCGTCCATTATTTTCTGCGAAGAACCATCAGGAACGATATCTGAAGGAAACGTTCCGGTGTTATCATTGCATGCAGTGCTAAGAATAATATCTTGAAATTTGTTTATCATTGAGTGAGTGGGTGAGTTCACTTGTAATATTGAGATCCTGTGCATTTCATGATGGTTCAATAATTGAACTCCATCGTTTTTTTTCATTATCACTACCATGGCAGGCACCTAGGCTGGTTTGATATTGTTTTCTTGATGGATAAGAAATTCAAAAATGCATTGTTTTGTGACCTCAGATTG
This sequence comes from Zygogramma bicolorata, assembly GCA_032362365.1. NCBI lineage: Eukaryota > Metazoa > Arthropoda > Insecta > Coleoptera > Chrysomelidae > Zygogramma > Zygogramma bicolorata. The sequence continues at coordinate 213,453 of JAVJAQ010001076.1, read as the reverse complement.
TCTGCATTAATGGGGGTCGTAACAAGTACTGCATCAGATATCTTCCGAAGAATATTTCCCACAGAGTTTGACCATCGTAACATTGCACAATAACTCCTTCTGAAGATGTCAACTTGGTTGCTAAACACGCAGGTTTATGTTGAAAAAATATTACTTCAACTAAATGTTGCACATATAATTGTGACTTTAATGGAATTATGTTGTTAGTGATGCACTTTGGTAAAGCTGAATCATCTATCAAAAGTGAGCAATCAAAAATGGAAGGTTATATGATATTTTTTTCTGTTTCAGATCTCAATAATTCCTCAAAATGTCTAAGGACGCAAAAAGTATGATTTGGGACTATTTAGTCTTCATAGTATTCGTCATTGCAAGTACGTTCGTCGCAATCCATTCCAAATTCTTCGGACCCAAAGAAAAAACGAAAGCAGATTATGTTTTTGCTGCAGGGAAAGTTTCCATGGCTGCTATGATGTTGAGTATAGCTAGAGGGACATTGGGAGTGAGATCCTTTTTGGGTAAGAGAATACTATTTCAACAACTTGGATTTGTTTTTCAAAACAGAGGTGTTGTATTTCATAGACATAGGAGATTGCATTTTACGTTGATATTGCGTTCAGATGTGAAGAAATTGCGAAGTATACGGACAAACAACCCTGTCTACACCACATTTCTCGAATCATTCTTGTTATTTCGGCATCACCCTTGACACGATAAATGTCTCATGCATTACGGGTTCTTTCAGTTAGATCCCAGACATGAGGTATGTTTCACTTCTTTTTCAGCAATTGCTTGTACTCGAAGCTTGAGATCAAAAGTTCAAATGAGTGTGTTAAGCATAAATTAATGTAAATATGTAAATAAATAAAGGCCGAAACAGACAATAGTAGCAGGTCCAGCGCAGTACCGACGTGTCAATGGAAGGAAAAATCCCCAAAATAAAATGTATTTGAAGGTTGCTGAACCATTCTTGAACTGACAAACCCTCCACCCTAGGTGGGATCACTGGATCAGACTAGATTTTACTCCCCAGGTTTGGTCGTTGAGATTATCCTTGGAAAAACACTTATACATTAATTAGTACTTGTAGTAGTAGAAGAAGTAATACTAAATGAACATTATTTATTATTATCCCCATGTGGGATAACATACAAAAAACATATTGGCGAGATTCCGCTCACTGAACTATACCAATACAGGTGAAGAAAGAATTCTGTTCTCTCATCAAATCAAATTCAAATTTCGTAACGACAAGCTGGACGCAAACTACTTTTGGCTAAATTGAAGGATGCATTGTGTTCAGGGTGTTTGATTAATGTTTTAGTTTTTCAATTCTGGAGCAGCAAAAAATTCAAATAGCGAAACGTTAGCTGAAATGTCATTTGAGCTTTTTTATTCAAATACTCCTCAAGTTCTGAACATCAAGTGATTGATATATGAACAGTATGGATTCTACTCAAAAAACGGAATTCTGAACTTGAAAAATGTGATATATTTTGTTATTCATCATTAACTGTAATCCCCCTATTTCAGATGACAATTGCGACATTGTATCACCAACGCATACATAAACAATAGCCATACGATATGAAATTATGAATCGATGTGTTCGTTATAGTTTGATTGTTAACTTTTATAGCTCAGATTACTGGTAACCCAATATTCATGTGAGATTTTTTTGAAGTAACTTCAAACTTGATTCATTTCACAATGAAATGATGTGCACAACTTACGAAATAAAATCTATTTGTGAAATTTCATTATTGGTACTCTTCAAGTCGACTGAAATTCCGTAAAAACTAATGAAACTTTCTCTTCTCCCGGAAGCAATTCAAAATATGGTTTTTGTTCTTCGGACAAGGCATTACGGCGAGAGTATACTCACACTTTTGTGATCAAAGACCTGGAACTTGCTCCGGATTCTGAAGTTGAAGTTTGCCGAACATAAAACATGTAAAAAGCTTTTAGAAACTAAAGTTTTATCTTGTAGGTATAACAAAACTTTCTGAATTCGGAATTGATGAATATTGGTAATTTGCTGGTTGTCAGCTAGAATTCACTTATTAATTCTGAAACTTTTTGGATTGATTCTGTATTAAAGGAGTTGTGAAAGGAATTATAGATTTATGTTGCTATTCCCTCAGTATATTTGTAATTGAGTTGATCGAAATGAGGTATTTTGATAGAGATGAAGGGGGGATTAGTATTGAAATCCATTTTTTATGTTTTCCCTTACCTGAAAATGTGAGAGATATAAATTCTCATAATGAATGTTTTCGAGGCAAATTTTTATATTGCCCCGATACGTAACTGCACTATTGCGAAAAAAAAATTGACTGACTATTTCGTCACTTACGTATTGTATCCTGTTTGATTTCAGAGGATGAATTAGAAAAAAATGTGAAAAATATTTTATGCTTCCCCTTGTCCAAATTTTGGAATTCGCTTCTCTTTCGAAACCCTTCGGAAAATAGTTATTTGTTTTATTAGGCAGCAAAGTAGTAGATTGACTGCCGCGGCTGATAGTTGGGCAGTGAATCTGCTTTTTTGTCAAGTTGAGCATATAAGTTTTTCTCCGTTTGTTTATAATGATATATGTAGGATATTGTATCTACATATTATTACAATTCTCACAATCTCTTTATTTCTCCTGTAGCGATGAATTAAATTTCATAGAAATCGTGTTGAAATAGTTGTTTGCTATGGAAATGTATATGTTGATAGTAATGAGTACTAAAAGTATTACTTCAGAGAAAGTCAATTCGTCTTGTTAGTGATCCTTCGCTCACAGACTCGCTCACTTCTTTGAAACATCGTAGAAGGATCGGAGACTTGTCTCACTTCTATGCATATTTATACGGTCGGTGCTTCTCTGAATTGTTATCAATCGTTCCACCGTTGTCAGTATCTACACGGATAACTCGAAGAGTACAGAATTCCCATCCCTTTGTTGTGAATTGGGAGACCTGCCGAACCTCTCTTGCTCAGGGATCTTTTTTCAATAAAACAGCTGAGCTCTGGAACTTCTTGCCGAACGATGTTTTACCTGAGGCTTACAAACTTCAAAAATTGTACCTTGATTCAAGCGGAGTTTTTTGAACATTGAAGGGCTTTCCTTTCGTGTGAATCTCCATAAAAAAAAGCTTCTGTCTAGGCAGGACAGTCCTAACTCTGCTGTCTAGACAGAAAAAAATAATACTTTGCTGATTGATATGTGTCTGCAAAATTGATATTTACTGTCAATCGCAGAAAAACTCTTTCATATCATACTAGTTTGGCTGAATGCGCTTTGGAGGAAGCAAAGGCCAGTAACCTAGAGAAAGAGAGAGATCATACTAGTTCGTTTTTGTCTTATCGTTTCTTGAGCAACGTCCATTTCAGATCAAGAACACTGCGCTAACTTGATGTGGACGGGAATCAGAGAATAGTGGCCCTATTATTGAATCACTCGCAGTTCTGGGAATACTTTGTTGTGCGAGTGATCCGCTTGCGAAGGATTCCTCAAATCGTTATTCTAGACTTCATTCTACGATCATTCGCAGGCAATCATTCGCCAGTATTCGAACAACACTGACACTCATAACAATGAACTATGTATTGCAGCAAAACGAAATGAGTGTTCGAGCATATGAAATCGAATATCTAGTTGTGCTGTGATCCTCAGCAATGTCCACCTGAAACATATGTTAACTCTTTCATGTACGGGAAAATTAACCCCAGAGGTACAGGAAAAAATTTAATGGAAAACACAAATAAGAAAGACATTTCTTGTATCAAAACAGTGTACTGAACATGAATTCAGCAAAAAAAAATTTCTATGGTTTAAAAAAAAAATTGAGGGAGCTTTATTATTCGCACCACCATACACAAACGACAAACATAATTCAACAAATAAAGAAGTCAAAAATTGGAGGTAGTCGTTAATTTACTTTCTGTGGAAAAACTGAAAACAGACTTTTGTTATTCCTAAACACAGAGGTACTTGACACACACTACATCGCCAATTAGTGCGAATATCTCTTTTTTTTGTGCTACAATGGGCACATCTTCTTCGGGTGGTCCTTATGGGCTGATGTGTACTTTCTGTCAATCTCACTGCCTCTGATACTGAAGGCTTATGGTTTCTGAGCGTAATGGATAGTTCCAGGGGAAGGGATATTTTGTTTACAAGAGTTCTAGCAACTAGACCTTCAGATACTTGTCTTCGAAAATCTTTTAGAGTGAGTTTGGATGGTTCATTATGCAATTTGTATATAATAAATGCATTTACCAATGAGGTATCTAAGAAAAAGAAGAAAATTCTGTGCCATCATTTGTGGCTCTTTCGATCAACCCCATAATAGGTTCTCCTTTGGTCAAACTTATCGACGAAGTTCATGTTTTTATTATAGTCGGTGAGTAACACGGGACTTGGTATGTGAACGATGGACTCATCTTTTTCTTTCCGTTTCACTTCTGTCAAAATTGTAGGATCATGATAATTCGACAAAAGATGGACGGATCTCTTATCGCGCCATTTTACTGCAGTAATTCCAATATTACTCGTGCCACTCGTATTCTCCCCTTTTCAATTGCTTGTCGGGCTTGAACTTTGGCAAATTTTCACGGTTCGCGTTCACTGTACCAACCCCGAATAACTTCAGCTGAAGAAAATCTTGCATGAGCTTCACAGAACCAAAAAAGTCAAAATAAATTTTATGATTTTTATTTATGAGGATATCCTTTTTTTCTGTCTCATTACCAACCTTCCCTGTATAAATTTCAAAATTCCAGCAATAGCCTGTTTCATCAGCAAGTACCCATACCTTGTAACACCTTTTTATCGGATTTTTGGATAAATACTGCTTCAGGGAAGAGTGCCCTTTGAATTTGATCATAGACTCGTCTACAGAAACTTTTTCATGGGGCTGTGACGAGATTGGAAATTATTTTTCGAAGAAACAAGGAATGGTCGCACTTTATACAGCTTGTCATAATTCTCACTGCCATGTTCTGGCATTATGCTGTTATCATTCAGGTGGAAGTGCGTGAGAAGCCAGCCAAACCTACTTAGAGTCATTAGTTTGCTTATGTACGGATCGTGAAGATCTGGAGAACTACTCCAATAGTCTCTGTAACTTGGATATTTTCTTATGCCCATAAGTACATTTATTCCTAAGAAAGTTTTGATTTCTGTACTATTTGTCCTGAGATATGGTTCTCCTGTAATTTGAAATTGCTGCTCTGCATATAAATTCGTATAAAACTCAATGTGATTCAGAATATCGTCAGTGAAAAGTAAATTGAATGCTTCGTAGGGACTTAGGTTCTCACGATCCCTAATGTAAGGGGGTAAACCAACATCACTGATGAACTGCTCTAGGGATTTGATATTGGTTACAAAATTATCCCACGTTATCGTAGTTTGATTCTTATATTTATTTGCCAAAATCGCTAATGGAACTGTATCATCTATATCCCATACATCAGGTGATTCATCATCACTATTGGATGACACGATTCCAAAATCACTGTGATTGTCTTCCAGATCTGTATGTATATCTTGCAGTAAATATTCATTATTCTCTTCATCGTCACTGTCATGATTGGGACACATTCAGAAGGAATTGCAGCACAATCAATCTCTATTCTGTCTATTTCATCATACAATTCATCATTCGTCATTCCAAATAAGTTGAACTGCACTTGTCGTCGTCGACTCATTGTATCAATGGTACGGTGGTTCAGTTCATGAACACTGGAAATAAACACACAAAAATGATATATGATCAATATATAGATGAGAAAATTGTGATTTCTTACCTTCGATTGCAACAATTTTTCACTTTTATTCAATACCCACACTGAAATTATTGAAAAGTATCTGTTTTAACAAGAAGAAACTTGTACGAAACTATCGTGGCGGCAGAACACAGATAAATAGTGTTCAGTCAAGACCGCGTCCAGAAATATCGAAACAAATCATGTCAGCAGACTTTCCATGCTCCAGTCATGAGCCAGCAAAGACGGTACGCCATTTGAACTGGCGTGTGTGTATGAAATATATTTATATTTTGGCGGTTTATATTCCACACCACCGTACCTCTGAAGTGCTAAAAAATGTGGTTCAATCTGTGATCCACCGTACCTGAAAAAGTTAAAGGATTATCAAACAACGAATTCATTCAGCATTTTCAAGTAATAAGAAATAAGCTCTAAGAAGTTCAACATTGTCTTTTCATTCGAAACGTTTGAGCACTTATAAATTGGTTTGATAATTTCAATATCCTTATTACTCAAAACTGTTGAAGAGAAGCAAAGATATGTTGCAGATTTTTTGGTTTCCAATTCCCAGACTCCATTTTTCTTTCGAGAACAAACAGCATATCCACATCTTATGAAACATTTTAAGGAATAAGGCTCTCTAAGATGAGCTCATCCGGTTTGTTTCGAATATCCAGATGAATAGTTTATGGTACATTGCTGTGATATTGAAATAATTATTTATACTGAAAAACTTGTTTATTGGCTTTCATAGATCAAGATTACAAAAAGTAGAAGATATAGACGAAGCATTTTTCACAATACAAGATACATCATTTCACCAAAAAGTTATTTTGTGAGTTAACACTACATCTATCAAGTCAAAGTATGTAACTGTTATAGAAAAAAATAATTTTTGTGTAGGACATGATTTTGTGATTGGGAAATATTTTTGCTTTCGGTGGCTAGTCGGCAACAATATTCTTCTGTGAATATTATGTGCTCGTTGTCCATACGAAGTCTGAATGAATTGTCAAGTGGATGTTCAGTTTCAAGTTTCAAGAATACCGATTTTTCCAAATCGTTCGTAGTGACGTCTCCTGTGAATGATTTTCCAGCTACGAGTGATTCTAGAATAGGGTCCCAGTTCCAGAGCAGCACGCAAACTTCACACAGTTCGTTCAAGAACTCCGCTTTAAATTTCGAGAACTGTTCGCGATAAGGCCCGTCCAGACCAAAATTGAAGTCCTGGAACTACTCGCGGACTGTTTGAGAGCTGCACTTTACCTACGCGTCCACACCAAAAATTCAACAGGGATCGCGAACAGTTCTCTCAAGGGTGCAGTTCTTCGAAGTTTTCCTCTTGGGTGAACTTTGTGAAGTTTGCGTACTGCTCTGAAACTGTTTGCTAACTCCCTTCCACACCAAGTTCGCGCACTGTTTTAAATCTGTTCGAGAGTAGTTCGCGAGCTGGGTCTGGACCCTACTATGCACATTCAATTTTTGGTGTGGAACGTTTCAATTTGCAATGTGTTCACCTAGCAACCATAGTATCTAGTTAAAGTCTCTATAGAAGAGTGACAAGTCTCCTACCCTTCTACGATGTTCCAATGATGTGGGTGAGTCTGTGAGCGAAGAATCACCAACAAGACGAATTGCCTTTCTCTGAATAGAATCGAGAAGCCTCAATGAATGTTTTGGTGCCGAACACCACACATGAGTACTGTATTTCATGAGACGAGCATCATAGAATGGTGGAACGTCAAAAGTGTATCTAGATATAGCAAGAACTGAGTTGAAACAATTAAATCCGAACGAAAGAATTGAATTACAAAAAGAGTAATAATTCGAATGGGCGGAATATAAATGAGAAGCATCAGTGAAAATAATATCATCTATGAAAAACTAATCGAGTCAAAAAAAACTGAATTAAAATTGGAACCACTTAAATCCAGCAAGGAATAATATTTGATAATGATTCACTTTCGATTGAAAAAGAAAATACGTGGCATAGATTAATGGAAACTAATGACCTCAATCTATTTTCGTTTCGAAAATCGAATTTGTGACTGTAAAAACTCTTGTGAGGTACTGGTATATTGTAAAGCATAACTCAAGAAGTTTCCCCTATTACTAATTCTAGTATCTCCTGCTACTCGTCGTGTTTCAAATTCTATACGCAACGTCAACATATCTGCGACTGACGTCTACGAAAGCATGAAAGCACAAAGAATAATATCTATTATGGTACAGGTTGCATTCAGAGCAGAAACAATTCCGTTTCCCTACACCAAAATTGAAAAGGGGATATTTGATACGCATGGCTATACCGGGCTACTAGTTCATTCCCGTTGACTGTGTAACTTCGATGACACAATAATTGAGAGTTATCGAAGTGAGAAAATTTGTCATCTGCAAATGTTTACATTGGGATATGTTGTTATGCGATATTTCTCGTAAAAAGTTGAATTTTCATAAAAACACTGATTGTGCTTTCCAATATTTATGATGATAACTAACAAAAACGAGAAAATTTGTCACCCGCAAATGTTTACATTGGGATGAGTTGTTATGCGATATTTCTCGTAATGAGTTGAGTTTTCATAAATACACTGATTTTGATTTCCAATATCTATGGAGATAACTAACAAAAATGATATTTCCCAAATATAGAATTTTTAACGTCTTCAAACCACGAAATGTATTGGATGCGTTTGAGATGTCATTATTGAGAACCATGTAATTTAAAACTGTTAAAAACTTCAACCACTGTACTTGTGGAATTTCTCGATTGCTTTTTGAAAAGGATACATTTGATTCAACTGCATCGATATGTGCATATAGACACCATGAATTTCAAACAAGGATCGTTTTCAGTATCACTACTTTTATTCGGGTTTGAAGGCCGTCGTTTTTTGGAATTTCTTCCTGACGTTTCGCTGGCTCGAGTGGCTAGCTTCTTCAGAGGTTCATTCATCTTGGAATTCACTCCGATGACTGGAGATTGTTTCTTCGCAAGAGACAAGAAACAATCTCCAGTCATCGGAGTGAATTCCAAGATGAATGAACCTCTGAAGAAGCTAGCCACTCGAGCCAGCGAAACGTCAGGAAGAAATTCCAAAAAACGACGGCCTTCAAACCCGAATAAAAGTAGTGATACTGAAAACCTCGGCCGCGAAAGCCTCAACTATTTTGTCAAGGATCGTTTTAGTAAGCTTATCAATCACTGTGACAAAATATTCGATTACACGAACTCGAACATATCTCATTAACATTTTATGATTGTAAGAACTGAAATTGAGAATATTCTGAAGCAGTGATTAGAGTAGAGAAAAAGATTGCTTGTTACAGTGATCATATATTGAAAATCTCTGACGTATGTTGAACGGTAAAATTTCCTAACGATTATGCTATAAACAACGTGAGTTTCATGAAGGAAAAAGTCAGAAAGAAGAAAAAATAGTAAATACGAGGAGCTTGCGTTCAAAAGCGAATATATCTGTTAAGTTAAAATGTTCAGAAAATAACGAAAATTTCTCACCGGTTCGCCTTAATTCCTAGAGATTGCAAAAAAATCTATAATTAGTTTCTGAGGCAGTTTGAAATAATTTGATTTTTTGTCTCGAAACTTAAATATTTATTTAAAATATAAAAATCAATTTGGATATAAATGGCTTTGATCGCGAAGCTTTAAAAATTACAAACAAAAAACATTAAAATGCTGGAAAATATATTTTTTTCATAAAACTGGAACACAAATATATTTTAATTGTAACAAATCAACATGGAAAACAAAAAAAAAGAGAAACATGAGATATTTATATATAAAGACCAGGTTCTTCATCCCAGAATCCAGATCTGCTTGTGACATCCAATTCTCACCGGACACTTCTCTCAAATGCCTTCTAATACTAGGTTTCTTTTTATTTGGTATCGTGCGCTATTATGTCAAGAATCAGGTTGCCATCCTCTTTTTTTCTCTCTTCAGCATCATCAGACGCGATTAATTTTCAGATGCAAACCGATAATACAGATGTGTTTTTACTTCTTAGGATTTTATATTTCTAAATAATATAGGTACGAATTATAGAATATAACCACCTTTGATCGCAAAAAGAAGATATATCCAGTTATGATGGAAAAGGCCGACTTTATATGCGATTTTGAATTACAGATGGTTTGAGCATCATAATCGTGACGGTTGATAGATCTTGTGAAACTTAGCTGAACTTCGCAAAAAAGCATATCGGCAAAAATCAGATATATTCACTTTTGAACGAAAGCTCCTCATATCAGATGTACCAAAAAATAATAGACCCCTTTAGACCAATCCAGAAATATCAATGATGAATATAATTCTCTAACTTGTCACAATACACTTCAGTTACGGCCATAATTGTGTTAACTATTTTTGTCGTTTTGTTATTTGCTTTGTTACGTAATTATTCCACATGTATAACTACATATCCCTGTCAAAAACTGTTATAGTTTGTTGGGATGAATGAATAAAAATACACGTTTGATATTGAGATGTGGTAGAGAAGTCTGAATACAATGATGTGAACACAGCCCAATATATCCGACGCATGTCGACGCATGTCGATACCGAACAAACCAATAACCCGACATGACGTAATTTTTTAATACAATCGTTGAGTGTAAAAATTACACCAATATCCTGTTTAACATTTATCGCATACCATTCCAGAGAATGTTCTATGGATGGAAGAATCTGCTAATATTTCATTTTCCTGCAGGTTATCCTTCGGAACTATTCTATAGAGGAGCAACAATGTGGGAAACCCTTTACGGCATGGTCCTGGCTTATCCTATAGTTTGCTTCATATTCGTCCCAGTTTACTTCAGCCTAGGCATCACTTCCGTTTACCAATATCTGGATCTCCGGTTCAAGTCTCGACTTGTGAGATGTCTGGCGTCTGGCACGTACATTATTAGGCAACTTCTAAATCAAGGAGTTACAGTGTTCACCCCTTGTGTCGCTCTAAACACTGTAATAGGAATTCCTTATTGGGCTTCGATAACGGGCATCTCTGCAGTCAGCATCCTCTTCAACATTCTGGTGAGTTTCTTGACTATGTATATGATCTTTTCGAGTAAGCGGAATATACATTAAAGGATATGATATATTTGAAGCGAATATATCACATTATCTCATTGCTATATCAAAAAAAATCAATGGTTCATTGGAATTCCTTTACTATGATAATAATAATAGTAATTTTTTCAAACAAAGTTTACAATAGGCAAATTATTTTTCAATATGTATTTGCTGGACCTCAATTTATACTCATTATAAACCAAGCATATTGGACGCTTTTAGAGATCAATCACCCTAACACCAAACTGATATTATTTTCACCCGACGCGCATTTAGCTAAAGGGGTTAGCATCTTTCAGGGAAAGGAATCTGTTACCCTATTGATACTGAGTATTTCAAGTCAAATTATGATCTTTGTTTCAATATATGACCGGGCGGCAGAACCGATTTTCAAGACCAATCTTCAACAGTCTACCTTCGAAAGGGAAAGTGATCGGAGGTGAAACAAATTGTTATCTGCAAAAAGTTCAATGTGCTTCGGGGTGCTCCATGTGAAACCTATACTTTTCATTTTTAGTACAACAATAATTTGGATATCTACAAACCATTATACAGGCCGCCTTATAATTATTACATACACAAACATCTTTTATAGTACAAAAATAATGAAGGTATACTATTTCAAATGATATACGCTGACTTTTTTATTATTTATTACGCGATATTGATGAAAATGTATGGGTGCGTAGTCTTTGGAAGTATACACTCTGTTCCAATAAACGCAAAATCTGCGTTTGACTTTGAGCGCGTGCAATTTTTTGCATATTATGATTTTTTCTGCTTCTTTTCAGAAACTTTTCCGAGATCAGAGATGTGACGTAACAATTCGTCTTCCAAAAAAAGTGTGTTTCTCCATCGTCAGAATAGCGAGCACTCCACCTTGAACGTTGGAGTGACAGAGCAAATAAAAACTCCAGCATATACATATTGATTGAAACTTCTTAAGTGATCGTTCTTGAATATAGATCTATGTACTCTTCCCAAACTCAGTCATCTTTCAACAGGATCTGAACTTGAAATCATGATAATTCTGAATATTTTTTGAGGCTTTCTGGAAAATTTGTCCACAAACATAACTAGGTTTGGAGGTATTTTATTTTTGGTTCGTGCTCCATTGCATTGATCAGGGAGTGTTATCTTCGTATTGGTAACCACTAGAATATCTGAATACAATGTTTCTCAGTGAAGACAAAATGATATATGAGTTTGAGACCAGTTCAATATGGGTCAAACCGCAACAGAATCCGCATAAATGCATAGACATAAAAATATTCGATTCATATTGCGTGATGCACGTTTTTTGTGATATCAGATGCATATATGAACTGCAACAATACGAGATTTGCATTTCAAATGAGAATGATCCCATACTTTTTGTACCGTTGTTCGGAAACATGCAAATTGTGTTTAGCTGAGATAAAAGTTGAATTACATTCCATAATAGGAAATAGTTTATGTCTACATCTACTATATTATATTTTCATTATTTATGGGTTTATTATTCAACCACAAAACCACACGAATTAGTTGGGCAGTATTTCAAGTAGTGTAAATAATGTGAATAAGGATTTTAATCATTTCTGTGCAAACAATTACTCGCAAACATCAAGCGTTCTTCCATTTCGAACCCAATGGGTTTTTATTTTCCACGAAAACTTTTTCATTCGGCAAAAGTATAATTACAAACCGATTGATTAAATCACGAGTCCGTAGGACCAGTGATTTTATCTAACTTTGTTTGTTCGAATGCTTTTGCCACCAAATGAAAAGTTTGAGTACTTTGAAAATGTAAATTTATCTCATTCAATTCAAAGAAGTAGTTGTATTTGCAGAGATTATTTATTGAACAGATCGAAGGAAGAACAATTGAATTCGTTAGTATTTCGTTAACAATAGAAGAAAAAAAATCAATTATTAGATAATGAACATTCATTGAAAACACAGTTTTTATAAATGGATCGGGCAGCAGAAACATTGATATTACATTGCTTGATGTTGGGCATGCGGAAGTCGATTTCATATATCCAACAACGATGTAGGCCTTCTATGATCCAGAAGAGATATGATGCTTACGCGGTACATATAATATAGATATCTAGAAAATTATGATAGTTTGAAGCAAACGTTGCTAATGCTTTCGGAAAATATCAAGAGATGGCGCCACATTTCTCATTGTACAAGGTTGATAATGAGAAATTTCTTATGAATTGAAAATCTCGTCTAAAGGAGCATAAAATTATTCGTTTTGTCGTTGTAGGAAAATCTTCATGCAAAGGTTTCGCCTCAAACCACAAAAACAAATAAAATTTAACAAATATTAATCGAACGCCATTTCCACATGAGTTCAGGAAACCTTAAGTGTTTCAATTGGTCTACAAGCGGCTAAAATATCAACCACGACGTAAGTCGTCGTTTGCAATTTGCAATATCTGCCATAAACTTGGTTATGTTCATGTGATATTTACAGTGTGAAATTTGAGTGTTTATTGAAATATAAAGTTTCTGTTATTATCATGCTGACAAAGTTGAAAGGGAATGACTATTAATAATTAGGTAACTTTTCATTCATGGTAATTCATATTTTGACCTTGTATATATGCCAGTTCGATAGAATCGACGCGGTAAACTCTATATAGTTTTGGCAGTTCGAAGGTAAACAAAGTTTTGTCAAGGAACATGCAGTTTTATCAGTATAAAACCGAATGATTGGCTAGAATAAACCGCCAAAAAAACTTCGCATTTTGACAAGTGAAAAAAATAATCAGAATAATTACTAGTCAACGGGCGAGGTCCATATCAGACCAAGTTTTTTCACTACCTTATATTGCATAAAATATGAATAGCTTACCCTACTGTTTATATTCAGAATCAATTTTAATCCTCCTGGTGATTGGTGTAGTTGATCTTGATCACTGCAACAATGAACTTGCACAATATTTCATGATCTGAATTGTTCATTGACTGTTTCATACACCAAACTTTAACTTCTGGTTTATTTTCGACATAAAGTTGTCACAATTTCAAGCAATGGAAGTATTTATAAACGAAACTTAGAAAAAAATTGTATAAACGCCTCCATTGATTAGCATTGTGCGAACTATAAAATCTAAAGAAAGTGTGGTAAATAAGCCAGGCGTAACCCTATTTCAATTTTTTTTCTTCCATCTGATATTCACTTCACTTCAGCTTCGTTATTAGGTACATAGCTGAAGTGATCAGTCTTAACCCAGAGATGGTTGATAAGACAATTATTAGAACATGTTAATTTGGGAAAACCCCTCGTTAATCTTCGCGTTTTTGGGACCATGAAATAAGTGAAAAGTTTATATTAATCCTATTTGAACATCAGCAAACATGAGGACTTGAACAGATTTTCAATAAAGTAAATATGAAAGCTGGATAAAAAACTCCTTATAATTTACAACTTATTGGTAATCCGAAAGAAAAATTAGAAAACACGAAAAGGTCGAGGATCCACGCAATCAGCTGACAAAATTGCATCAATAAATTGAATGGCCAGAGCCGTCGAGCTATAAGAACGTTTCGAAGAGAATTAGGTAGACATGAGTACGGAAGGGTAGAAAAGTCCAGTGCCGCCCAATATGCTCTGGACAATGATCACAGAATTGCATTCGAGAGTTTCGAAATAGAAAAATAATGTAAAAATAGTATAATAGTAGTAGCCCGCTCCCTAGTTCATTGTTGAGAAATCAATCAAAATAATTTTTAGCTGACAGACGAAGTCCATATCAGACAAAAAAAACTTTGCTGGTAGCTTTTGGACTGAATCATAATTTTGTATTTGAATGGCTCATCCTTGTATTTTGTTTGAGTATCAGATTTTTTCTCATCAAGATTCTAACGTTGTTAGCGAAATGCGTGTTGAGTGCAAATTATATCAGTAGTTAATCTTTCAATCTCGAGCTTCCGCTAATTTCTGCTTTCGTCTGATATTTGCTCAGGTGGCAATACACATTGCTCTCCTTCACGGTTGAACCCATCCTCATATATTTTTGACGTGCTTCAATCGTGGATCCACTAATTAATTTTTATTAAATTTTTTCTAGATGCGTTATTGACTTATCCTCTGTTCTATATTCGATTCACGTCACAATAACCCGGCAATAATATCTGATGCGTTACTTATGAAATAAGTACAGTATGTACCAAAAATTTTGTAACACATTAAATATCTTCTATTAATGATTTGTCAAAAAACATCTTGTTTGAAATTGCCTAGGTACACCAAAATGATCGAATTTGATATTTTTTATTGTGGTTTATGAGAAACAACGAATTGTAAATTATATCTGAAAGTTGACCACTTTCATTTTTTGAAATTTTTAAAAAATGCACTGTTGCATTTTATAAATGTATACTATATTGGGATCTACAACTCGATCCTTCGAGTGATTTCTCTTATTTGATGTAATATATGTTCTCTACCCCATCTTATTCACATTCGTAGAAAAACTTAGATAGAACTAGAACTTAGAACTAGATTTTTCTATATCCCTAGATAAGTTTGATAGTTCAATGAAATTTATTGTACACTTGTTGATTTTTTTGATGCTGAGTTGGTATAAAAATAAGTTTTGACGTTTTGTTCCTCTCATCTTTTCACCAAGAGAAAGATAATTATACAATCAGTTCCATTGAGCTATCAAATGTATATAGAAATATGAGAAAAATCAATGACAGATGTAAGTGCTTACAACAGAAAACGGTAAAAAAGATTATTCCTTTCAAGGGTAGATAGCTTCAGTTGAAGACCTGAGTTTATATTTCCAAACAACAGTTTGCGATTTTTAGAAGATTAGTATATAGATTAGACTATTGCACTAAATGCCATCAAAAATCTATTTTTCCAATGAAAATAATTTTCATACTGTGCAAACTTTCTGGCATGCTCTGTGGATATTCGACTTGAATCAATAACAACATTTCCTTTTGGTAGCACACATCTTTCCTTATCCTTCCATCTAACATCTATCGAACAGTTCTCGTATCGTATTTATTATGTATTCTACCTTGAGAATGTACATTATGACGATTTGTGATCAGCAGAAAACCCCTGAAAATAAAAATTAGACAGAAGCACACTACCACTATCAACTTATAACCTAAGAACCACATATTTCGAATTCAGTCCCTTTCAAACAATAATGAGACCACATTTTATTCAGTCTGATTGCTGATTCTCAGGTGATGCTGGAGCTCAAACATGTGCTGGAAAAGAACTTGGTTCAGGTGATGTTCTGATATCAGAGAAAAGCATAACGCAATGAAATATTACAAGATTTCCTTTCGTATCGAACACATTGAGAGTCAGACTATCGACATGAGTAAAAAGTTCCAGGAGGTACCTGAGAATATTAATTTATATCACTTTAGTTTTTTTCTTGAGACGTAAGGATTTGAATCTTCCAGGGTGGACTGAAAGCTGCAATTTGGGCAGATGTGATGCAAGGATTGACGATGATAGTGCTCTCCATGGCAATAATTTTTCAAGGCTGTTTTGAGGCAGGTGGACCAGCCAAAGTTGTTAAAGTGAACAAACAAGATGGGCGCCTCGATTTTTTCAAGTAAGTTTTGAGTTTATCAGGTATTTGTTTCGAAGTGAAGTTATATTCATATCGTTTGTGTCCTTAATTACTTCACGCCTAACTGTTTGTTTGATTGTCTTCGATTAAGTACGGTTTATTTGCATTGAACAATGTTCCACAAATGACTAGAAATCAAGAATCAATAAAATTATATATGATAACCATCAATAATGTAAGCTCGGCTATTGGAAGTTATCCTGGAATTACACAGTTATGATGAAAAATGATCAAAAATTATTTGAAATGTCATTATCCTGAATGTCATAGTAAAACCTCAGCCGATTTCGGCAGTGGTGCCCAGGATAGTGGGACCTGATTTGGCCATAACTAGATTGGAATCTGGAAGGTACCTGAACCGATAATTCTGAACAATTGTGCGCCACTGATTATCTGTATTTTTTCTTTGCGTTGAGCTACTGAAACAACCACTTTCTTAGATACTTTTCTTTTTCGTATCTTGCTCTGTTTCTGAAAAAAAATACGGAATATAATCCACTTCGTTGCATATCCCTGATACAACAAAAAATTGTTTTTCACAGGATGTTGATATGAAAATAAGAAGACACAAAATAATATATTTGTCATTGGAAGCCAGCCTTAGTTCCCAATGAATACATATGAATCTCTCACGCTGAAAACAGGTCTCATTTTGTCAGTGGCTTGCAAAGTGGTCACCCCGGAAATTCCACAAACAAACAAATAGTTATCATTTTCATCTCTAAAACAGAGCAAGACACGAGGAAAATAATAAGAACAGAAAAGTTGAAGTTTTAGTAGCTCGATACAGAAAAAAAATACAAAAGTTGCAAAATATCAGCGGCGCACATTTTTTTTTCAATATTTGTTAAGGTACCTCCCGGGACGCCCCTGACCATGATAACTTCACTATTGATATATAGCGAAATAATATCTTCACTATCTTAAATAATTCTGCCGAATTCAAACGAAATCAGCCGGCAGGATTATCAAGACATTCAGGACCTGTCTTACAAATTTGACATCATATGTAGCCTGAAATCGAAGCACTACCGCACCTATGTTTATATGAAATTCTCGTCTTAGAACCACTAAAAGAATCCCCCCTTTGAGTCCGACCACATAGTCACATAACACCCTGTGTCATGAAATGCTATCGCTCCAACTTCATCAAAATTCATTATACTGATCCTACTTCATTAACCAAGATTGAAATATAAAAGAGATACCCAAATATTTGCAATATCGTTTCGAACTCAATTCCCCACTTAATTTGGGTTTTCCTCGTTTGATGAATGAAATATGTCGGGACCCAACCATCCCCCGAAGCATTGACATTCAACATTTCATCAAGCTATTGGAAACTTTTTTCAGCTCTCTCTTGTAACATTCACATTCGCCATCACTTCCTTCTGGAATCCGGAGAATTTCCCAAATTGAATGGCATTAGGTCACTGAGAAATAACTTTCCTGGATATTACTCTCCATATTATATTCCAGAGTGAAAAACTTTTTAATTTGTCGTCTATTGGCGAATTTCTGAGAGTATCTTTTTAATAAACTGCCAACCGACTGGATGGGCGCAAACCCAAGTTTAATAAAGAACGAAATTTTAATAACGGATTCGAAGGAAAATTATTTTGTCCTCCGCAGTTCCGTTAGAAATGATTGTGAACGATAAATCCAGCTAACTTCCTTCAACATTTCTTGTGTTTGTTCAATCTCCTCATCAAAAAATGATGATGGATCAATCAGAAAAATAACAACAATCAATTGAGAGACAATATCAACTTCTCTGTATGTCGGACATATGGTGCCTGTCATTATTCACGTAATGTTTCATCAAATGATCATTACTGAATTTCTTCCAGGTTGGAAGTCAACAATCATTCCATTTTCCGACCTGCAATTCTTCTTCATTGAAATTGTTGAGTGGCACACAAGAAATCAGGAAGTGTTGACATTTCCGCAATATGAACTTATAGGAAAGGTGCTCACAACAGTTCCTCAAACTTTCGCAAAAATGGATAGATTTTCCAAATATGGCATGGTTAGGTTGTCGTCATTATGAATATTATCGAAATGTCGAATATTGATGTATGGCAGACTAGCCACAAATTGACTTTATTCGAAGTATTTGGTATCTGATGAAAGTGTTCTATATTTTTTCTATTTGTACACTAGTGGGGAAGATTAAGGAACGCCGCTTTGTACAAAGGTTCTATGGACAACTTTGGTCATTCTTAGGGCAGTTCCCTTCCAATCCCCGCGTGCAGTTACTCTCCCTCATCCCCTTTGAAAATATATCACCACTCAACTTGGAAACAGCGTTAAACTCGGAAACCGAGGCCGATAGAATGATGTGGTTTGTTTCAAAATGGTGAGGATCGATAATTCACTCAAAGTTGAATCCTTTCGATGGGGCCCAAGACCCCCCTTGGGATCTAAGGGAGTCCTCATGTCAAAAACATCATTTCAATTACCCCAAAATCATCCGGCTTTGTTTCATTCAATGTGCCGTGTCTAGTAGCTTGTTCAGCACCTGGAGCGTTCCTCATGTCCCATCAGTGGAGCACGGGTGAAGTAGTATGGGGTTATATTCCAAGTGCACCAAATTTAATCGGTTAAAATGTGTGCTGAACTTCCATGATTTTCGAAAATTTGCTGAGCGAATGACTTGAGTGTATGATAAAATTTGATAAATTACCGAGACCGCAGGGGGATTATTTCCAGAAAACATGTACTCGGAAACGTCAAAATCGAACACAGGAACAATATAGTAGCCGAGATAGTACCTGAAAAGTGAGCCAAACGCCCGGTTTATTTTGATCAGTTCAATCAGTTAAAAGGTCTAGTGCAATTAATCGCTGTAAAACTCTGTAAAAGCAATCTAGCCTTCAACTTTTTCATCGTTTATTTCTTTGAGAGATAATCAAAGGTAATACCACGAGTTCTTCAAATTTAATCGATAAACAAACCGACGGACTCGTGATTTTATCTAATTCTGCTCGTTTGAATGCTTCTGCCTCAAAATAAAAAAGGTTGGGTGTTTCGAAAATGAAAATTTATCTTATTAAATTTGAAGAACGAGTTGTATTTGGAGAGATTATTTTTTGAACAAATAGAAGAAGGAACAATTCAATTGATCAGTATTTCATTCACATAAGAAGGAAAGGAGAATCGGTGGAAATTTTACAAATTTGATATGTCAAACAACGATGTATGCCTTCTATGATTCAGAAGAGATATGATGCTTACCAAGATGCATATATTCCTGGTGAAATGACTTCTATACCAGTACAATGTTAATGTTTTTGTCAGAAACGCTAGATCCTAGACCTATGGCTCACTTGATAATGACATCCAGGGATTTTCACATTATTGAAATTCCTTTACAGATGGCGTCAAGCGACATCTCTTGGCACATGACATTATGAATTATGACGAAATTTCTATTAGCGTATTCTCTAGAACTCGTGTAGAGTCAGTGTATTACTTTCTTTTTTCAACACTACATAATAAAGGATAAAGTACACAAGTTCTGTATAAAATTTGACGAGTTCTTACCTGAGAATTTGCTATATTTTTTATAGTTGCAAAACAACTAATCTTCGAAAGCAACGCCAGGTGAACGACAAATAACTTAGAAATCTGCGGTAGAGAATTGAACTGGAAACGACGAATAGCTGATTGAAAGGAACAGTAAAATTATAGTAAACTCCGAGTACAATTCGAATAAATTGGAATGCATATGTCAAAAAATGACAGAATTCGATTCCAGCACCATCCACTGGAAATCGCAGTAAATTCCGTGGATATGATTGATCATGTCTAGAGTTTTTGAAGAAACAATATCGAATCGGAGATCGCACCAAAAATAGGTGCATCTTGATGCCTACGCTGTGCATGTGATAATGCTTGCTGACGATACCAAGAGAAGGCGTCACACCTCTCATTGTACAAGGTTGATAATTGAAAATTTCTTATGAAATGAAAATCGCGCCAGAAGGAACATAAAATCATTCGTTATGTCGTTGTATCAAAATCTTCATACAACGGTTTCTTCTCATACCACAAAAAATGAACTGTATTTAATAAAAACTAATTGTACGCCATCTTCATTTGAGTTCATGAAACCTTAAATATTTGAATTGGTCGTTCGACATATCTGTCATAAAGTTGGGGTTATGAAC
Source organism: Zygogramma bicolorata (assembly GCA_032362365.1). Classification (NCBI taxonomy): domain Eukaryota; kingdom Metazoa; phylum Arthropoda; class Insecta; order Coleoptera; family Chrysomelidae; genus Zygogramma; species Zygogramma bicolorata. Next base: position 192,817 of record JAVJAQ010001076.1, on the reverse strand, counting down.
TATTTACGTGTTTGAGTGTTCATTGAAATGTGTTGTTTATGTTATTATTATGCTGGAAAAGTGAATGACTATTAATAATAAGGTAACTCTTCATTTATGATAATTCATATAAATATGAGTCAGTTCAATAGAATCGACGCGGTAAACCTTATAGTTTTGACAGTTCAAAGGTAAACAACGTTTTATCAAGGACCAGGCAGTTTTATCAGTATAATACCGGATGATCGGCCAGAATAACTATAGAATAACCCGCTACTATTGGTTGAAATGCCAAAAACGTCACATTTTGACAAGTGAAAAAAATAATCGTAGTTAACTTTCATCATCCATTATTTCTTTTAATTGATTGACTTTTGGTTGGATTCATATAGTTTCGAAGCATTTTCAATATTTTTGATCCATTTGATGAACAATTCAATTTTTTTTGTCGTCATAAACTGCCACATTATTTTGAATATTCGCGATATTCACTATATCTCGTACTATTTTCATTTTCACCGAATCCAATTCATTCATTCCTCCGAATGTTATAGACAGGAAGTATGGAATTGAAATAATTTAAAACAAAATTTATTTATTATTGTCTATCTGAGTTGAGATTTCACTTGAAACGCGAATGTTCAGGTTCAGAAAGACTTTATAGAAAGTTTCCGAAATTATTCTACACCATTTCTAATTCGGTTTACATAATATATCAATCAATGCTTTACTTACCCATAATAAAATTCTTGAAAAAAATATATGAACATAGCAACTAATACGTTCGTGAGTGAAAGAAATCATTTAAACGGATCCTTATCTCATAATTAAAAAAATTTGAAATTATTTCCAAACTTGTTTTGATACAGAAGAGGAAAAACTATTATTTCGCAAGATAGCGTGCCTGTTCACGAGCAGAATGCGAATCGGTCGAAACTAATTTGAAGAGACCAACCAATTCAGTTATGTATTCAAGTTCTATTGCCACTTTTGTGGTGAAGTCGTTCTTGAAATATTACACTTTTTCCTCGAACGCACTCTCAATAACGTATTACTCTCTGTCTGACAACTATGTGGAACATTCATTACTCCCACACGACTTGGGGTTAAATTCCGCTATGTGTTCCACGTTATGAGAATATAACGGACATGTCACTATTGAAATTCATGACGAGAATGTTGAAAAGTTTGAGATATTCGATATACTCGGTCTGAATCGACTTGCACAAGTTAGCAAGTGTCAATTGCTGCAGACAATCAGGAAAAAGATAACGTCATTGACAATAGCAACGATCAGGTTATGATGGTTATTAAGCATCAACAGGGAAACGAAACGCGTCGAGGGTGAGTTTCGTATGGTTTATGCGAGTGTATTTATAACTATCACATAACAGTTGCATACGCTATTTCTTCTGCGGCCGATGAATTATGAGAAATGATAAATATTTTATTCATATTTTTATTGTGGATCCCACTGATCTGAAAGTAGAAGAAATATTAACATTTATTTCATTATTGCTACTTTCAATAGGGTTCAATATTGAATCAGAAATGTTGATTTTATTCTGATTCAAATTCTCGATGTAGCCAACCGCCGCTGAATCGGATTTCCAATTGATAAAAAATATTTACCTCAACGAGCTTATTATGATATATATTTTTTAACCGTTTCATATAAGTCTATCATTTCAATATGGTCGTTGTAGAAAAAATCATTTTATCACAATTTCATGAAGCCATCAATGAAGAATTTGTGAAATTTGGATTGAAAAATAGGAATGTGGAAATTATTAGACAAAAATTCAAAAAGAAAGGAATCAAATACCGAAATAAATATCGAAGTTAACGGCCGTACACCCAAGCCGCAAGAATGTGCAGAAAGCTTTAACCTCACCTTCATTAACCCTGCGAGTGGCGTTACCAATAATCGTACAGGTGATATTGATCATGATTTCATTTTGAGTTTAATTGAGAGCGATTGTTCAATTTTTCTTCATCCATCAATAGAAAGTGATGTCTTTGAAGTGACCCGTGCCTCGAAAAACACCAACAGGGTATGTTTCCATCAATGCTGAAAAGTGTCAAAGTGATCCCACCGTGTAAGAACACGAAAGAAAAAGCATTGGGAAACTATCTATTTGCTACTTTTTCTGAAGTACTCGAATCTGCTATCAAACAGCACTAAGTGGCTTTCCTTACATCCCATAAATTGCTATCAGAATGCCAACATGGTGCTATTTGATAGCACTTCTCATGAAAGTTTTGTATTTTTTCTTCTTAGACTTGGAGAAAAAATTCAAGAATTACTTTTTGAAAACTTCTCGCTACAAAAATAATCATATTCTTCAACAAAATAAAGTTTTATTTGATTATTATATCACAGATTTTCATTAAGTATCGTACAATTCCATCAGCATTCGGAAAAATATAGTAATGTAACAAGATAAAAAAAATTGCTCTTATTTTAAGAACTCGATTTACGGGAGAGAGTTAATTACAGAAGATGGAATTATTCAATGTTTTTGGCAGAAGATATTCCCGTGTAGAACAAAGTTTTCCAATATTTATTCTTCGAGCTTGCCGGAAAACAAAACCGGCACGTAAACATTTTTTTTACAAACGTCAGTAAAAGTATAATTCTTGACGCATGCTGTCAGTGTCTAAAAAGCCATTTCATGACACTGGTGTTGAAGGTAAATAATTTTTAGCACTAGTGCTGAAAATGTTTCAGTTGACTTTTTCGGTCAAGCTTGTAATATCTGCTTATGTTCATCATCGACTTCAAAATAGAGTAATTCAACCAAAGCGTTGACGATTTCCAAATTTTGGACTTTTCTTCAAAGTATGCAAGAAGCACTTCTTCACTGGCCTCCTTGCCACTGGCATTTTTCTGATCACACCATTTCAAGAAACGATCGTATGAAAACTCGTACTGTCGCTTTGACTTACTAGGCAATTATTCAAAGGCAGCTTAATTGGCAGCTTCTTCAATTTCCGGCGGTAGAAATTCATTTTCTGGATCACTTTATATCTAGGAACGAAGAAACGAAAATGAATAATTCGTGATTTATTGACGTTAGTTTTTAACAAAGACAAATTCACAAATTTTGTTTTTGATTACATTGGCAACTTGTTTAATGGATAGAATAGATAAAATTGGATTCAAAACTGATAATCTCGAGGCGATTATTTCATCAATTAATCAATGTAAAATAGGTATGCGTTAATTTGGACTTTTAATGGTGTTTGTTAAAAAATAGTGCATGATATATCTACTCAAAGTGATTTTATTTTGTTTGAAGGAATGGAATACTCTGCCTTCGGCGTCGTGTCCCAATCTTCTCTTCTCACAATATAAAATATCAGTTTGAGCACTTATATCTTAAATAACTATTTCCTTTCCACTTCATCACAACATGATATGAAGAATAAAGCAACGAATTCATTTTTTTGATATTAATATTGCGGATGTTGGATAGAAAAACATCTTAATGAAATTTCGATGATTATCCATATGAAAAGTACAAAGAATGACACTAATGTTCTTGATTTGTTGAAGACTCATCATGGAATTAAAAACAAAAATATGGTCGGATATGATGATATTTCAGTTAAGATTCTCCTGAATTTACCAATGAATGCTCTAGAAACATTGGTCGCCCTTTTTTGCTTGAAAGTGGTTGACAATGTTCCTTGCTATAATTGTTCGGACTTCCATTGTATATATTATTAACTCTATTGAAACCTGTGCTAAGATCGGAGGGATTAAAATACAAATCGAGTGAGAAAATCAAAATCAAATTTTTAGTCAATGATGAAATTAGGGAATGATTGATCAAAGGAAATACTGTTGTTACAGAAAGCCAGATATCGAATATGAAATATGAGTCAAAAACATTGACTGGTTCATTCCCATCTCCTGAAGACTTTCGTTGTCATTCCAGTACATAAAGGTGGTGATTTGGATAATCCCTCCAATCTGCGTCCTATTTCCGTAATACCACCTTTAGCAAAAATCATTGAGAAATTAGTCAATGTACGTTTAGAGTAAATCTAGAAACTGCAAACACCAGTTTGGGTTTCAGGCGTGAAAAGATACAAATGATGCTATCTTCTCTTCTTTACGTGAAATTCACTCTGAAATAAATACTGGTGAAGTAGCCACCGCAATTTTTTGTGATATTTCAAAGGCGTTCGATTGCGTCCATGAGATTTCACTAAAATAACTTCATCGTACCTTTCAGCGGAACTCTCGGAGAACAGGGCCATTCATTGAATCAAAAGGTTCTGTGTTGGGTCCTATTCTGTTTTTGTTATATATAAATGACTTATCTATGATCGACTTATCTGGTAGTTTTTCACTCCGTTCGCGGAAGATACAACGATATTATGGAAGGAAAATAACTCAGTGGAGCTACATAAAATTATATCATCCGATTTGGAGAAGGTGAAAATCTGGTGCGATGCTAATTTACTATCCTTCAATGCATCTAAAACGAATATAATATCATTCAAATGTTTGCTTGATGAAATTCCAATAGACCCTGCCAAATTGCAAAATGAATTACACACAAAATTTCTCGGTGTAGCCATTGATAATAGGCTGAAATTTGATGAACACCTTAAACAACTTAAGAGTAAGATTTCCTCCGGATATTATGCAGTGAGAGTGGAATACCGTTTGGTGAATATGCAACTCATACCTTCTCTCTTCTGTGTTGATATCACAGAAGATGGCACTGAGGTGTCTTTGAAAGTCGAACCCAGAGTATCATGCAGAAATTTGTTCACTATCAATAAAATTTTGACAGGTATCGCACTTTTCATCCTTGAGGCGGTTTAGAAATGAGATCTGCAAATCTGAGCAACATCCATATCAAAAAGGCGGTAAAATACCAACTTGTTGATAGACCCTATTATAGTTTGAAGAAATATTTCAGTGAATTTTTCAAAGAATAATTTAACAATTTATTTATTTAACAATTTATCTACTGTCTACATTTGTATTTCTTGGAGTTTTTCAATAAGAAGCAAATCTTCAGACAATAAAGTATACTTTGATTTGATCTGAATGAAAATTACATTATCAACTTTGCCTAAGAGCGGATTTTTGCGTAACTACTACTAATGTTATTTTTCTATTTCAGCTTCAGTTTCGATCCAACGGCGAGGGTAACAACAACTACTGCAATCATCGGTCAGCTATTTATGTCACTCTCGATTTTTGGATGCCAACAGAATTTTGTCCAGCGGTACTGCAGTATGGATTCTCAGAAACAAGTAACGAAGTGCGTATAATTGTGATTCAATTTGAACTCAAACTGGGTTGGGCTTCCAGAAAACAGTCTTCATTTCTCTATCTACACCTCTATTTGAATGGAAAGTTTTAGGAAAAAAAGTGAAACTCGGGTGTTCAATAGACGTTCTTCATTCGCCAGTGGAAGAAAATCAAAATTTGATAACGAAATAATTCTGCGTTTATACATTGGGTCATTCTGTTATTTTGTGATGACTGTACCTACAATATCAAACGATTTCCATGGTTCTGGCTATCTGAATAAAATTTCGTTATCAAACTTTCTGCTTTTACAATGAAGTTGGTTCAAAACACAAATGAGTTTCAGGCGCCCTTTTCCCTACAAGAAAACTTTCGGTTTGAAGGGTTGATAACAATTCCATAATCAAACTGCAAACTTTTTGATCCGATACCATCATCGAAGTATTCTCGCAGACGATTGACTTCGAACATATAGCGTTTCGGGAGCGCTGTAAACTTTGTCACGCGCATTTTCCAGAGGGACAGGTATCGAAGTTCTCCTTGGAAATAATAATTTTCCTTGAGAAATTCAATAACAGTGTCCAGATGATCCGAAATACGCCAAAGACAAAAATGAAATTGTGATCTCCACAGAATTTCAACTTGACGAAACTTCTTGGGATTTTCTCAGTCGAGTTCGGAGGTCGAAACTCTAGACATCACCTAGAAGATGGCAAATGAGACTTTGCGCTAACGTCGTGATAATTATCTCTCAATATATATATATATATATATATATATATATATATATATATATATATATATAGAAGAAGAATTAGTGACTGGCTATAATATAATTATAATATATATATATATATATATTTGACCGGCTAGGCTTCCGCGGTTGGAAATGTGTTGGTTGGAACTTCCGGTTGATCCGCGTCTGGAACGATTTACTTGTCTACGTTTCGGCTCCCATTTCGGAGCCATTTTCAAGACTGAGTGACCTTGCGTCTAGGTCTGAGTCGTCTTACTGGCTGGCTATCATCACTGGAGATCGAGGATTGAGGGTTCCTCCATATATATATATATATATATATATATATATATATATATATATATATATATATATATATATATATATAGGGAAGAGTGAAGACCATTCATCCACTTTTTGCAATATATTCAATTTCTCTTCGAAATAAACAAATTTATGATAGATTTGCGTTGGCAAGAATGTATTGAGAGTTCTAGACACATACCATTGGTAGCCATATGTTGTGAGGTATTATTTTCTGTGGCAAGTTTCATAAAGATGGCCGAGTCATCTGGCCAAATGTATCCCACTGGGGTATTTTCGTCATAATGTGTGAAATTCAAATATATTGGCTCAACTCCCGAAAGAATCATTAATACAACTCGGTGAACTGTTTACATGATCAAAATTATAAAGAAATGTCAATACAGACGATGTTCGGCGCCGTTTCTGTTCGAGTGGGGCTTCCAGTTTTGCCACAATATCTCCAAAATTAATTTCTTCAATATCTTCTACATCAGGATAAAAAAATTTAGAACTACCGCCTTTGCGTCGCAGAATCTTGACAGTAAAAAGAGGAGAATCAGTCTGTTGCAGTGATCCTACATAGTGAATAACTAAGATTTCCGTTGTAAGTACCCCAATACACGATGCGGAATCTACCCTACATTATCATTCTCCATATTATTGCTCGTTCACAAAAAATTTTAACTTTTACGTTTGAATACAAATTCACATGTTATTATCACTAATATAAAGATGCTCTCAACTATGGTTGAAATATTAGACAAGTAAATAGGAAAGTTGATCATTCATTATTTCTGAAGTTTGAAATATTTCCACATAACTTTGAGAAAAACGGAGCATTCAACACTGAACTAACACTCACATGACCAACGACACATTTGTCAAAGAATACTATTACCGTTTTGCGCCTGTTTCAATGACCATTATCTTGTAAGAAAGACGAATGTGTCCCATATTCTCCTAGTTCATATACATGATTTTTTTGTATTAGCTAGGGAAGGATTTATACTGGATGCTTCAATGTTATGTGTATATAATATTTGTATTGAGGTCAATCATTATTCACATATTCCCAACTGAATATTAGTACCTATATAATCAAAGACTCATTGGGTCTATCGATCCCAAATTATTCAATCTGCTAGAAAATATTTATCAAAAAAAAAATTTATAAATAACCTCATTTTGAGAAAACAATGAAATATTGGAAAGGGTCTTAGAAAATTGAATGTTTCAAGGACTGGTATTTTGCTTCTGCTCTCCCTTACGCGTTCCCCTCCCCCTCCTTTCCACCACCCACTCTCTCTAACTCTCTCTTCCTCTCCGAATTTTATGTTTAGTTCCTTAGTACGTCTCCTCTCATTCTGCTGGTGAGGTGGATAATCACAACACAATAATATCAATTCGCAACTATAATTTATTCTTGCACTTGATATTTCAATTGTCGAAGTACGTACACATATATATTGATCATTTCTTCTTATTCTCGTACATTTCTTTCCTGCATATGGATATTGTAAATTAATAAACCGGATTCTGATTCTGAATATCATAGATATTCTTTTAGAATTCCTGGAAGATAATGAGAAAATGTTTCTCAGCTATTCTTTGCTACTTGTGTTACCAAAAATATCTGAATTTCAGGTCCTCTTATGTGTTCACATATATTCTGATATATCAACTATTTGTTTCGACAAGAAATACAAATAATAATTTTACAAAGGTAATGTGGAGTAATCAATGGATTCATTCAACAAGTTCAACCCATTGAATTGAACTGACAGATATTCGATGAAAATCCAAATCAACACAAATATCACAGATTCCTGTACGATTCTCACTGACAATTGAATTTGCTACAATTTCCGCGTTTCAAGAATCATAGAACCTTTTTAAAGACATTTCTCAAAACCACTTTAATTTTTCTTTTTATTCTGGAGACTTGGATAAGAGCTGGGTTGGTGTCAGTTGCAAAAACTGATAGAAGTCCAAAAGATGAACAAAGTCCTTCTACCCGATCAACCTTCCCAAAATATCATAGAGGTGTCTTTTCCATTCAACAGCTGTTAGATCAATTCAGGAGTAGAACAGTCAATCTACAATGATTGAGTTGATACAAACAATGCTTGGGGGACCTTCCAAATAAGCCATCATCTTCAACACCTTTTCCTCCTGTTCTGGAATCCCAATGTCACTGCAATGAAGTACTAAAAGTACCTCTTCTGGTAGCGAAAAAAAAGCTCAACAGCTTTCTCCGTTAAATCAACTCCTTCATAAATTTCAATATCCAGGCTATTGGAAACATTGAGGTTATGATTGAAATATGCAATAGAGGTACTGTGAGCTTTTCAATAATATTGTTTGCCATGACTCTATGGAAATGATTATCGATACATTCAATCTGTCGTTGGTGTTGAACTGAAACAATGCAGGGCAAAAGAATTTCCCAAACACCTTCTGTGATATTATTCTTTCCACATAATTCTGAATCACTTTTGCAATTTATGAAAGCTTCGAGGAGTCAAATTTAACTCAAACTCATTTCAACTCCCCTGTTGTTCGCGGTGAAAATAATAGGTGCATAATAGGTGTTTTTTTTTAGGACGATGATGTACAATATTCCCGTGATAACCGTATTATTCAGCTTATCCTGGGTAGTCGGCATGGTAGTCTACGCCGTTTATGCAGATTGCGACCCTCTTTCCTCCGACTACATCGAAAAATATGATGAGATCCTTCCCTTTTTTGTTGAAGACCGCTTCAGCTATTTACCGGGACTACTGGGGTTATTTATGGCCAGTCTCTTCAACGGAGCACTGAGGTGAGTGATATATAAGCAATTATCCTTTTTGTTGCGCTTTTGATACTTCAGGAATAGCAGCTGAAGTGAAACGATTCATCACAGGAAAATATTCACCAGGTTTCACAAACGAGAAATTGGTTCCTGAAAATATAAAAAATGTGAATAATTTTTCTTGGTTTCTTCAACAAAAACAGATTGATGTTTTCAAAATATGATTTAATGAGCGGTCCCATCAGTTCGCTGTAAAAAAATTATGACAAATGAATAATTCATTCCCTTTTTCTTCTATTCATGAAGAATGATCTACTGATTCATCTTTGTTTTGTGTCAGTGGATCCAATTATCCCCGGATTCCTTCATTTTCTGTTTTATGAATAGTTTTCATGAAATATTTTTTGTTTCTCAGAAAACTGATATGAAGACATATGGAAAGTCCCAATGATTCTTGTCAAAATAATATCTGCTAATCTTGATAACAGGCTCATAGACCCCGGTGCATTTTATCGTACAAAGGTTTTTTCTCTCGAATTTTACAAACCAAGGTTTGTTTCTGCCATGTGACTGGAAAAATAACACCCAATTTCGTATTTGCTATTTTGATGATATGTGATTGATACAGTTGTGACCAATTTGAAATACTATCAAAGACACACTGTGAAAAATTTTATAATAAAAATGACCAAAGGCCAAACCTGTACAGTGATACTAGACTGAGTGAACTATTCAGGTGTGGGACTATTCGTTGTACGATTTGAAATTATCAAGAAAAATGTGTGCGAGACTTTTGTAGTTCCCGAAAAACTTTGATTTATGACAAATGAACATCAATCTGTAGGGAATCTTCTGAAATAATTTTCAAAGTCATCAGTGTTTGAAAAATTTGCCACTAGCGTCCAATCTGAGATGTCAAAAATATGGGATAAAGGTAACTAAGGTTTCACACTGATGAAGGATCTGTTGATATACTAAAGCACAGAGTCACCAGACATAAAATGATATCATTTCTTCCGCAGCATCAGAAAAATCTGAACAAAATAATTTGAGGGGACCACTTGAATATCGTGTCTTTGGCATATCACAAAATGATTCTCAAACTAAATAGAGAAAAGTCATTCCGAATTGTAAGTTCTGTGGATGGAGAAAACTTCCGATATCTTGTCAAACAATATTCAATGGAAGTACCATTAGTGCAACCGAGAAATAACACCATATTAGGAAATGTTTTTTCCCTCCACCACCTGGTCAAAGAAAACTATGGAGAATCAACTTTTTCGTGATAGCAGAAAAAATTTGAACAGTTCATTTTTTACAGTATTATTACAGTAGTATGTTATCAATGATAATTTTCATGCCAAATGCCATCGACTCACTGACTTCCTACGTCATACCTCAGGGGCACCATGGTCACCCATCAGTCATTAAACGTGATGATTTGTAAAGAGAAAATCTCTGCATCGAAGCCATACCCAGGCACAGAACCACAGCGCCAACTTTGTTGCTGAAACTATTAGTTATAGTGAAAAACTCAAATGAGAAGATAAGAAGAGTAAGATGCAATAACGATTGAGTAATTCTTGACAACGTCGAGAAAATATACCTATCAATAATTTTGATTCAAAACGGGAGTTCATTTTGAATTTCAACTGATATGACAGAAATTGTGCTATTTGTAACTATTTTCTATTTTTGACAAGTCGAAGTATATCATCTCCAGATCGTTATTATTCACACTCCAGATAGAGAAATTACAAATATTTTCTTCCATATGCATAGATGAAGTTAGCTTAAACAAACAACATAATGTTTGATTCAGAAAACAGTGATTCATACGAGAAAGTAAATGATTCAAGTTTGGGAGATGAAAATTTTCATCACAAAAGAAACACAAAATTGAAACAAATTCCTAAACAGCTTCATCAAAATACTGATTTGACTGACAGACTGGTGATTACATGATCCACTACACTGAAGGATCCTTCACGATTGTCAATCATTCGTTAACCTTGTACTTCAAATTGAAATTTTTCACAGAAAAATATCAAGTAACATGATGAAAAATTAGTCATAACTATTGAGATCTTCACGAGTAATACAGTTATTCCATCTTTGACTGGCCCCTCCAGTCCTCGAGAGATATATGCGAGGTAGCGTCTAGGACTTGTTACTAACTCCGTAAGCCATTCCATAGGAGCGGCATGATGTTTCATGGTTCCATCGGCCATTAACCTAGGAAAGTCATTGTTCCATACGATTTTTCATATTTCCATTCCCTTTCCCTCTTTGAGGAGCCGTAAAACTATTTTCGATATTATGAGAATATTTTCATGTATAAAAAACTCCTCGCCCATGTATTTTTCGTAACGTGTGTTATGAAAGGGTTCAGAAGGAAACGTTGCAGTGAGAAGCGCAATGAATGTCCACTCCGCATCCCGTTTCTCATTTTGGCAGCTCATTAACCTCATGAGGTATGGTCCAGAACTGTTTAATATCTGTCATAGTATTATAAAAGTATGTAACGCCATCGTGAAGTTGAGTGTATTTCACCTAGAAGAATCATCTTTCAAAATCATCCCTAACAAAACTTATTTTCCAGCTTGAACGTGTCCAATCTGAATTCCTTGGCGACGGTCACTTTCGAGGACTTCATCAAGCCCATTCCCGTTCTGAAAGGCATGAAAGACGCCCACGAGCTGTTCGCCATCAAATTCATCGGGGTCGTCTACGGCCTGGTCATCATGGGAATCAGTTTCGGAGTGGGCCTGTTGGATGGCGTTATCGAGTCTTCTATGTTGGTCACTTCCGCCACTTCGGGGCCTCTGCTCGGAGTGTTCGTGATGGCGATGTTGATTCCTTGCGCGAATTGGAAGGTGAGTGAGCAAAAGCACAAGGGGACCAGATACTATTAGGCGGCTACTCAGGTTATTCGAGAGCATTGGCGCTCTCGATACTGTGTTAACATGAAAGAAACTCATCAGAATCAAATAATTTAAAAAAGTATTGGCGATAATAGTGATATCAATAATAGTTCCGTATCCCGTTCCCTTGTTATGGCAGCAACTCGTTAAATTCGATTCTGTTTCCGACCTCGAATAGGAATTCTAGCACCAGTATCGTTAGTCGTTTCCTAAAAGCTTCCTCGACTCGTACTCAGTCGAGGTTCCTTCAAGGAGTTCCTCGAAATCTCCTGCAAATTGATATTCATAATCGCTATCGCATGTTGCCTCGAGTGAGGTTGAGTAGAGGACTGACTCCATATATTTTGAGGAAAATTTTGTTGTAATGTTGGCAGCAAGGTGGCAGAACAGCTAGTCCTAGAACACGTCACAATAAACTCTATTGTCTTCAGTTTTCTGTCAGAAGTAAGCTGTCATTCCTGCCATTTTGATTGAACCAAAACCGTCCATTAACAAACCCATAAATTATGGTTGATGGCAAGAAATTTTTTTCTCAGAAACCGAAATATCTTGTCTGTTAGAATTGATAGTCGAGCACAAACTAAAATCGAAATTGAAACAGGGCCGGCTAGGGTACGCCTTACGGAGGAATTTAATTCTATTGAAAAAAAATTGTCGGGCGCCAGTATTTGTTCAAGTTATCAAAATTCTCCTTTTATTTATTGATAATAATAAACAATTATATCTAGTACTTATGTAATTAATTACTTCTATATTTATATTCATTAAAATTGAGTGTATATTTGGAAATTTCTCTAATGGGATTTTTCATGGGAACATGGGTACAACCTATGCTAACAATAACACCAGGAAATCCTCATTGTTGGATAACAATCCTTTTTTGGTTAGCATCTCCTGTGGCGTAGGAAATCTAACGAACTGCTGTACCTACTTTACTGGGCAGAATTTCGGTGATGCGTCCAATTACTTCACAAACAACTGCAATGACTAGCCTTCATGTAGAAGGATCTGAAAGTTAAGAAATGTTCAAAAAGTTATATCGGAAAATCTCTCTATCAATAATGGTAGGTAATTTGAGGTACCCTGCTATTCTAGAACAGAACTGTGTAGCAAGTAGGTGATAAAAAACACCTACTTATTAATATCTTGAATGTTCTTATCTGAAAATATCCATTCATGAAAAATCTTTATGTTCAATAACTGCAATATTGGAGGAATCGGAATTCATTTGTTATTTGGGTTTTCGTTGAGATTCAACAAAAAGGTAGTATGGTATGAAGCACTGATTCTTTGCGACACCCCAATCTTTCCTAAAACTCCATTGAGAAAATCCCTTAAGTCGAGAACATTCAATTCAACTAAGAATAACAATTTTGTTGCGTGAGGTCGAGTGGAGTTGAATAAAACCTCAAGGAAACGATTATTAATACTGGTGTTAGTCTCTGTCAACGAGTTTGATACCGATCAAGAAAATGCTGCGCAGATCGCTTCAGTACTGCCTCGGTACATGTAATATTATCAAAGGTTAGCCTTCGCTCATTCGAAGTAAAGTAGAATGAAGACGAAATCGTGGCTTATATATCCCATGGAACTGAAGATATTCGAAGAATATTCTCAGAAGATTCTTTCTGGGATATTACGTATCATTCTAGGGATCATTCTAAGGAGGCTGAGACGACTAATTTTTCTTCTCGAAAATTTCTTATTTCGAAACTCTGAGCTATGAACTGCTTTCAGGTGACATATTGATTCAGGAAATCAACAAGATCAGATTTGTCATGACACCAGTCTTATTCGACGACTTATTCGACTTTGTCGATGAGAGTCGACGAAAGTATTTCACCTAGTACGTATTTCGTCGTTTCTTTCGAAAACTCCACACGAATATAACGGGGAGTGTAAAGAACGAATTCATATGATGCCTAGGTCGAAATAAAACTTTCGTCGCGCATATCGATAACTAGTCGTCGTCATTTCGAACTATCCGAGTCTATCGATGAGGTTATTGAATTAGGCGTGCGTGCACGTTTCATAACCCAGAAAGAAGTCCTGACGCGGTCGGCTAAGCGTTTCGAACATATCCGATACACCACTTCGAGCGGTGTTCGAGGTATGTAAGCGCTCAGTAAACGACAACAACACCGGGTACCTAGGAGTAACGCGCTCGAATGTGCGTTCATTCCACAGGGATATTTACGTTCGATCTTAACTGTCGAAACGTCGAAATTCATCGCGAATTTCGACGTTACAGTTCGATCCACTTCGTAATAATATTCCGACGGTTTTCAAAGAACTTCGCCCGGCCGTCAGGACATGAGGTGTTTATAAAAGCACTTACGCGTCCTCGTCGATGACAATGCGAAAAAGTAGCGCACGATTTCAGTACGCCTCGTTTGTTATATACATGTGCGGTACATCGATAAGAGATCGTCGAGCGCTCCTGTTTCGCATTTTTTCTTTAGAATCAATCAACACCCGCTTACAAGAGACGTCGAATTCGAAATTCATTTCGAGTACGTCTAAACAAAATGATTACCCTGAACGGTGAATCACTTGGCTCGTGGGTCGATGAAGAACGCAGCTAATTGCGCGTCAACTTGTGAACTGCAGGACACATGAACATCGACATTTCGAACGCACATTGCGGTCCTCGGATACTGTTCCTGGACCACTCCTGGCTGAGGGTCGTATCAATTTCAAAGACTGCTCGGTTTTTCGAAATTTCCGATTTCGAAAAACGTCGGAGCGTGTTGGATGCTCGACGTGTTGTCGTTATATATGTCGTTTTCGACGCATAGACGACGACGCGGCATCTTAAAACGCGAAAGCGACGTATCGTTTTACTCCGATTCACGTTCGCGTGAGTGTGTGTCGACGACGCGATATATATATATCGCGTCTCGAACGGAGAAAACGATTCGTATAGTTTGTACACTGCGTGTCGTGCGTAGCACGCGCGAGCACCCGTCGAAAAAAGTGGCTATATGTCGCTCGACGCAACGACGCGATATATATATATCGCGTCTCGAACGGAGAAAACGATTCGTATAGTTTGTACACTGCGTGTCGTGCGTAGCACGCGCGAGCACCCGTCGAAAAAAGTGGCTATATGTCGCTCGACGCAACATGGGTTTATAAGCACGATCGTCGTGTTCGAGAAAATCTCTTTGAAGACGACGTCTGATCGTGTAGAGCGCACGCGAGCGAAAAACTCGTCGATTGCGACGCTGCCCTTTTTCGTTTGTAACGGTTGTTTTCGACGCGTACGCGCGGCGAACGTTGTTGTTGAACGAACTCGACAAATCTTTTATTTGCGACCTCAGAGCAGGTGAGACTACCCGCTGAATTTAAGCATATTACTAAGCGGAGGAAAAGAAACTAACTAGGATTCCCTCAGTAGCTGCGAGCGAACAGGGATAAGCCCAGCACCGAATCCCGCGGTCGCCCGCCGGGAAATGTGGTGTTAGGGAGGATCCGTTTATCCCGAAGTCGTGCGGTGCGTCCAAGTCCTTCTTGAACGGGGCCACAGCCCATAGAGGGTGCCAGGCCCGTAGCGACCTCCGCCAATTTCGGGAGGATCTCTCCTCAGAGTCGGGTTGCTTGAGAGTGCAGCCCTAAGTGGGTGGTAAACTTCATCTAAGGCTAAATATGACCACGAGACCGATAACGAACAAGTACCGTGAGGGAAAGTTGAAAAGCACTTTGAAGAGAGAGTTCAAGAGTACGTGAAACCGTTCAGGGGTAAACCTGAGAAACCCGAAAGGTCGAAAGGGGAAATTCATTCGCGTTTCGGTCGTCGGCTATCGACGGGCTAGTGACGGTCGGCGTTCGCGTCGTCTGCGCAGTCTGTCGATTGAACCGATATCGAACGCGTGCACTTTTCCCCTAGTAGGACGTTGCGATCCGTTGGGTGTCGGTCTAAGGCTCGAGGTGGAGCCCACGTGAACGTTTCGGCGTTTTCGCGTGGACCCTCGATGTCCCGGCCGACTCGCTCGACGGTATAATGATGGCGCGGGGCCGCTACATAGTTAGCGTTCGGCTCGTGGCAAGCGCGAACGGCGTTTGACGGCGATCGGACCTAGCGCCGATCCTGTCCCCGTTCGACTGTTGGCTGCGATGTTCTCGAACAGACCTCGTCGAAACGCCGATCTGCAACGCTATAGCTTTGGGTACTTTCAGGACCCGTCTTGAAACACGGACCAAGGAGTCTAGCATGTGCGCGAGTCATTGGGACATAACTAAACCTAAAGGCGTAATGAAAGTAAAGGTTTGCCTTGCGTAGACCGAGGGAAGACCGCCCAAAAAGTGGCCGCTCCGCATTCCCGGGGCGTCTCGTTCTCATTGCGAGAAGAGGCGCACCAAGAGCGTACACGCTGGGACCCGAAAGATGGTGAACTATGCCTGGTCAGGACGAAGTCAGGGGAAACCCTGATGGAGGTCCGTAGCGATTCTGACGTGCAAATCGATCGTCGGAACTGGGTATAGGGGCGAAAGACTAATCGAACCATCTAGTAGCTGGTTCCCTCCGAAGTTTCCCTCAGGATAGCTGGCGCTCGTTGCGTACGAGTTTCATCCGGTAAAGCGAATGATTAGAGGCATTGGGGTCGAAACGACCTCAACCTATTCTCAAACTTTAAATGGGTGAGATCTCCGGCTTGCTCGAACTCATGAAGCCGCGAGACTCGAATCAGAGTGCCAAGTGGGCCATTTTTGGTAAGCAGAACTGGCGCTGTGGGATGAACCAAACGTCGAGTTAAAGCGCCTAAATCGACGCTTATGGGATACCATGAAAGGCGTTGGTAACTTAAGACAGCAGGACGGTGGCCATGGAAGTCGGAATCCGCCAAGGAGTGTGTAACAACTCACCTGCCGAAGTTACTAGCCCTGAAAATGGATGGCGCTGAAGCGTCGTGCTTATACTCGACCGTCAGCGGCATGTGCGGTATTGTTTACGCGTTCTCGCGTAGACGACCATGAAGCCCTGACGAGTAGGAGGGTCGCGGCGGTGAGCGCAGAAGGGCTGGCCGTGAGGCCGTCTGGAGCCGCGGTCGGTGCAGATCTTGGTGGTAGTAGCAAATACTCCAGCGAGGCCCTGGAGGACTGACGTGGAGAAGGGTTTCGTGTGAACAGCCGTTGCACACGAGTCAGTCGATCCTAAGCCCTAGGCGAAAGCCGATGTTGATGTGGTGTAAGTTTATAATATAAATTCGTTTTTATATGATCGATGAACACACCCGTCGGGCGAAAGGGAATCCGGTTCCTATTCCGGAACCCGGCAGCGGAACCGTCAAAAAGTCGGGCCCTCGCAAGAGAGTTCGTCGGGGCAACCCAAAAGGACCCGGAGACGCCGTCGGGAGATCCGGGAAGAGTTTTCTTTTCTGCATAAGCGTTCGAGTTCCATGGAATCCTCTAGCAGGGAAATATGGTTTGGAACGCGAAGAGCACCGCAGTTGCAGCGGTGTCCGGATCTTCCCCTCGGACCTTGAAAATCCGGGAGAGGGCCACGTGGAGGCGTCGCGCCGGTTCGTACCCATATCCGCAGCAGGTCTCCAAGGTGAAGAGCCTCTAGTCGATAGAATAATGTAGGTAAGTGAAGTCGGCAAATTGGATCCGTAACTTCGGGATAAGGATTGGCTCTGAGGATCGGGGCGTGTCGGGCTTGGCGAGGAAGCGGGTCGCGGCTGACGTGCCGGGCCTGTGCGAGGTGAAGTTTCAGCGCTTTCGGGCGTCGTTACGGATCCGAGTTCGGTCCCGTGCCTTGGCCTCCCGCGGAACCGTCTTGCTGCGAGGCCCCGGATTCGCCCGCAAGGGTGGCCGGGTGTCCTCTTCGGCCGCCATTCAACGGTCAGCTCAGAACTGGCACGGACCTTTCATGACCTTTTTGGATATTAATTTTTTTCATATGTAGTTTTGCTATTTCAACACAACATAAAACATTACGTTGTCTAAGAACAGCAAACAGCGTCGTCGTGGTCTGTCTTTATTTCACATAAATTATATGTTGATGTGCGAAAATAATATTCAATATAATATCAGCGCGGAAAGTACGTATGATCATTATGAATGAGATAGCTTCGACAAGAGATTACATGGGTGAGTGATCTATATATTCATCTACCAAGTTTTTTCTAGAAACATCATGACAATACGGCAGATCATTAAAATTAATGAATGTACTGGTACAGACAACGAACATTGAATTATGTTGTTTCGAAGTGCTCTCAATGGAGTCTGATATCCGAAATCTGCGCAAATTGAAAGCTATTAGTATCATAACTTTACCACAAAAGTACATTCAATGTTTTTCATTCAGTTCATACTCTGGTTGCCTAAAACAAATCCCCACTTTAAGCTTTCTAATCACATAAATGATTTCCACGATCCGTGAAGCAATCAATCCAATTCGGAATTTATCAATCAAATCAACATTTCGCCTTCAGATGGATAGCGATACATTCCGCTGGGCTAGATATTAATAATTCATTAGCAGGAGAGCATGCATCACAATATAGCCATTGGGTAAATTCAAATCTATTGGGTTTCCATCGTTATATGCTTCGCTTAAATTTCCGTACGGTGGGTCGATACTATTCGTAAGGAACTAATGATGATGAATTATTCGTGAAACGTCAAGTGCTAGGCTTTTATCCGAAATTGCTACGTTATCGATAGATAAAGATATTCATATGTGAAAAGCCGAGGAACAGGTGGTAATATGACTAGTTCTATAATTCTTTCATGATAATGAAATTTGAATCAGGTTGCTTTCTGAAATCGGAATGATACCAAATCATGTTTGTTAAAGAATGGATATTTGCCAGCCAAGGTCAACCTAAAAAATGTAAAACCTTGTGCGAGATGAGGGTTAACGAAGTCTAATCTTTTAACGTGTGATTCTTTACAAGAGCGAGTAAAATCGTTTTCAGCTTGGTGGTGAGTCATTGAGCTAGAACTCATTCATTCTTAGAAAAGTGGTATAGGTTCCATTGCTCCATTTTCATTTTACCCTTTCGCATCATTGTCAAACTCACTTTTTTCCTAGCCTCAAGGTTTCTGCATTAGGCTCATTATTGTTTTTTCGTTACTCATAATAACCATAATAACTTTCGAAATAGGTTTGTAATGAGTTTTTTTTTCAACCATGTGATTCCCACCTACGAGTTGGGTTACATTCTTCTTCAACACCTCATCGAAACAAATATTTGAAATCTATTGAGTCGTGGAATTATAAACCAAATAACATTTTTGGGCGATAGGAAAATCCATTATTTTTCATTTTTCTCAAATTTTCCAGCCTCCCTTTTGATTCGTCCTTTTTTTCTCGAATACATAAATTGTGTAGGTAACTGAATTCTCTACAACTCTCATGCATGGTATTTTTGTTTGGAATTGGATATTTCTTGAGTTTCTGCGATTGAAAGATGGCGGACGAAGGAAGAGGGTAGAATAAAAACAAATGGGATCAGTCCCCTCCTAATGGTCTTCATAACATATATAAAATCCTCAACTAACTCAACTCTCGAAGAAAAGACCCTCTTTATTAGTGAGTCTCTATCCACTGGAGTGTATTGCATATGAGAGATATAATGTAATCGCAAGTTAAAAGGTAAGGCCTCGTTGATCCATTTCCCGCATAAGTTTTGACTTCTGAAGGTTGACGTTCGTCAGCTGGATAAGGCAACGAACAATTTTACAACAATTTCAGAGCAACAACTACAACAATTTTCAGGAGTAAGTTACATGCTGACAAATATTGAGAATTGACACTGGAAAATGTTTGTTGATTAAAACACTCTTCGTAACAGGCCAAATCTTCTGAAAACCTGAAGAGTTTTCCAAAATTGAACCAAATGGGTAGGAAGAGTGTATTTTCATTGATTATAGTTTTCAAATAATGATATCAGGTGTAAAAAGTTTCATTTGCGAACGTGAGTGGAGTTTTAATTAACAAACCATTTTGTTCATTCCCGATAATATCCAAACTTGACATTTTTCAGTAAAAATATCATTTTCAAAACAGGATTGTGATTAATTATCGAATGAAATATTCATCTTGTGTTAACTCGCTCAGTCGAGTGATGCTTAACGGAACTGGACTAGGCCTACAAGCCATATCCGTTTCCAAATATTTCGTACGTTCAAAAATTCACCTGATGCCGAATAAAAGTTTTTTTTATATATCAGTAGGTGTTTCGACTGAAGATTCCTTGTTCAGTTTTTATAAGTGAAAAAAACATTCCATTCGCGATCATTCGGCCTTACCTACTTTTTTCAGGTTAGAAAATGTCCTCTTGGCACTTTTCGAATCCCTTGCCTTCTTTTCTCATTTGAAACGTAATTTTGCCTATATCAATAATTCATGGAGTGCTCAGTTCCCTGCCGAGGCGTACACAGCAACGCAGTTACACATAACGAGGTATCCCTGACATGATATTACAGTTATCACACAAGTTTCCAAAAATGACACGTCATTCATTTTATCAGCCATTTCATCAAATATAGTATCAGCACTCTCATTACTCGGTGCCAGGCCATTTTTATTGTCGGAAATTCCTTCAATATTCCAGAAAGTAATCCAATTATTGCTGTTTTCAGCAATCCTCGTGGAACATAAGGTAAATTCATGAGAAATGCTTGTCATTCCGAACGCATTCATAAAAACTATGAAGGAGCTGAATTGAAAAACAATTCAACCCATACTTAGGCAACTGACATTTACAAAGAATGACAAAATTGACATTTGTGTAAGCGTCATCAAGTTCTTTCATGTGCAATGCCTACTTGAAAGAGAATGTACCAAAATTATTTTTGTTCATTTGATGGAATCATTTCGAATGAGTGTGAATAACATAATATACGAACCTTCGTAAAAGATAAAATTTCTCTCTCGAGAAATAAGTAGCTCAACTCGAATTATCCATGTTGTGAACATTCAAAAAATGTCCCACACGGTCATATCCTGTTTTCGATGACAATCTTCCTCGAAAATTGCTGGAACTCATAAAAATAATCTTTCGTTTCATACATATGAGCGTACCCCAAAGACTGATTCCGTGCGGGAAAGGCCGGCTATTATTTTTACTGGTAGCTGCTCCGGTTGACTTAGCAATTTTTGTGTCACATAAGCAATATCAGCTGAAATGAAATAGGAAAATCCCACAGGACCACCCTGGCTGTTCGGTGTGTTCTTAGAAAACAAAAAGCTATGGGAAATTTCTTCATCCGTTCATTCACTGCATCGATTAGTATATATTTATATGGAAAATGTTAGTACATGCTACATACGAGTATATAAACATCAATTGGTGCATTATAGCAACAAAAGAGTACATACATTGATCGTACGGTGAGGGTATTTCGATTTCTTGTACCTTTCATCAATAAGACACTTTTTTACAACAGGGTTGAACAAATTAAACATATCAGGAACATTGACCAGAATACTTAAGGATATAATGACCATTCGAACGTTCAAAAAATGTTATGCCTGTTATGATCTGAGTGGTGCATCTCTGTTGTGAATGAATACCTCAAGTGGATAAGGGTTTTGTAATCCAAAGGAATCAATACAAGATCGTGAGTTATACTAGGGAACTGAACAAAAAAAGTTTGCAATATTATATCAGCATCGGATAATCCAATGTAACATTCCAATAACCAACTAATTAAAGAAATATGTTTTTCTCTGAAAGATATCAAAACATTAGCAGAAAACGTACCTTAGGGTATAATATGATTTTGACATTTTAAAGAGAGGGTTATTATTGAATATCATGCCATGATTGAGCCTACTAGCTGGTCTCTTTCGACGCAATGCGAATATATATTCAATGTATCACGAAGTATCTGTAGAGTTTCTTCTAATTCTTTGGGTTCCTCAGGCCCCACTATCTGAAAAGATGAGAATTGATGTTAGATTCTGTTGAGTTAAGAACCCAAGAAAACTAGCAGAAATAATCCATTCACCACAAAACTTTTCAGAGTATGTCTGCGGGACCAAAGGTACATTTTTTTCCAAACGTGGAGTCAAAAATGATGACGAAGATGACTCTGTGTTACTATTTTTAAGTTACATTGGCACATATGGAAGTAGTTTTGCTGTTTCTGATTTTTCTTCCGGTTCAATCACCTCCATAACGATTTGCATGACAATATATTTGTTGTGATTATCAACGTTCTTTCAGATTCTCTTGTAATTTTTTTGCCAAGAGAAAACATAAAAGGATTTTCAGGACTCTGGATCTCCACGAAGGAGCTTTCATTGAGCCGCCGGATTTTCTGATAGCAAGATGAAAGGAACCTAGAAACAGATAAACATTCAATTTCACCCCAATTTTCTGGCAACTCCGCTGGATCTCATTTCATAGAGAATGCATTTTTGACCTTGTGATTATTATTTTGACTTTGAAAATACATCTGAGAATTTTCACACATGTTCAATCACCATCTGTTAGGAACTATCTCGTCGTTCATTCATCTATTTGTTCGTAAATCTGGCATCGTTCAGTGAGAATGGAAAGAATTAATACCTACTCGCCCGAACCTCCGTTTATGAAATAATGTGATTGTAACCTACAACTTTCTGGCCAGTACTGGATGGAAATACATACATAACTGAAAACCACATTGTTGTGTGATTTTCACTGGACAAAACCGTTACACGTGTTTCACTATACAATAACTTCTTTAGCCGTGGTATAGTAGTACGCCTTGGGAAGCTCTTCTATAGTGAAACACCTGCTTCGCTTTTGTTAACCGTCTAGTGATAATCACATGAAAAGTTTTTCAATTACCCTTCTCCCCAACAATGTGTGTTGATATGAATATTCAACTGAGCCATACTGCATCTATAGCTGAATTTGAATCATTCTCAATTCTTTCTCATTCAAACTCGTCTTGATACACATTGTATGCTTGTCTACATCCATCCGCTCGAAACTGATATATTCAGAACAAGTAAACACATACCGTTTTCCTTAGTGTCAATCTTTCAGTTCCCCAGTTGACCTACTAATCAAAAGTTGGTGAGTTTGGTAATGTAAATTCAGCCTGGGTCGCCAGCTTGGGAGACATAATTTTGAAATGTATAAATAATACAGAGTTTTGCTCCACAATATGACGCGCCCAGGGACGTGACTTCATGAAACGTCTTCTGATATTCTGAAGTTGCAGCTGATATGGCCAAACTATTCCCAGGTGACGTATACTATTACTCATTCTCAGAACAATAATAGAGTTTCGAGATAATTCAAGAAACGAGTTGGCAGTCGTACAGAGGTCTCTTGGATTCTCGTTTGCATTGGCAATATTCCAAGGACAGATATCAGTAGCATTCAATGAATTCAACAATACTGTAATACTGGTTAATTCATGCAAAAATTGAAGAAAATCCGCAAGAGAGTATGTCTTTATATGGAAGCAGTGCGGATTTTTCTGGGTTTTTCTGCGGTGGAAATAGCAAATGCGCTACTGTAAAAATCATTGAGACGCCCCAGAGCATTTCAGCACGCAGGACAATAAGCCTTCCTTTTCCCATACAAGGCTCTGCCTTCTGGAATGATTCGAAACAGTGGTAAAAAGAGTGTAAAAAAATATACTTATCGGGAATGCATATCATTTCATTCATCAACGGATATTTTCCGCCTGTATCGATACCAAACGAACGTAAGAGTTGACGATGTAAGCTACCATAAATTCAGTTGATGAATAACGAGAGTTCAAGACTTTTTCTGAGATCAATTACCTTAACACCGAACTGTTATAATTCGCACTCGACGCGCGTTTCGCTAGCAAGGTTAGCATCTTCAGGAGAAGAAAATTGTTAATGAATATTATGACAAGGATGAGTTCTATTCATCTCCTACATGTTGATGTAGGTAGTGAAGGCAAACATTACCAGTAGGGGTTTTCTCGGTCTGACAAAGACTTAATTTTTCAATCAATGTTATGGATTAATCCACATCGAACTGGATAGCGGTTTCGATGGGACAGGTTCTTCGTCACCATTCATCATTCAATCATGACAGATCAGTATTCTGAGTGAATAGCATACATCAATTCAGCAACTAGCACACCTCTATATATTATATGAATAATAACATATGAATCTCAAAAGTATTTATATTGTTATTTGGGACTTGTGATTATATTGCTAGCACATAGCTTTTGTTATAGTTTATTTTCCAGTTCACCTAGAGATGTAATAATTCCATTGAGAATTATCGATATTTCTTCATTCGAACGACGAGATTGCAACCTTTGGTGTGATAAATTGGACTTTTTGTCGTGGGCTATATATATATATATATATATATATATATATATATATATATATATATATATATATATATATATAGACTTTCGACTTTTCGCCAACATCTCAGTTGGCATTTTCAAGAATGTAACTGCTCCTACTTGGTGCTAGCAACTGTTGTTTGAAAAACAACAATTTCTCGGTCGTAAATTGTAGCCCATATGAACCGTTCCATCAGCCGTCGGGTCGATTATGGTTGTTGGACTTTTGGCTAATGACTGTTCAGGTAATAATGGTCGGTGGTCGGTGTGGTTTGTGGCGACCTGCATCCACTGAAGGACAATTTCCTGAACTGTTTTTCATTTTATTGATGAAGGCCCTCCAGACGTTTGGTATATTTTGAGAGTCGTCTCTTTTTTTTTATTCCTCCATGTTTTTCTATCTCGACGGCTTCCCTAATTTGTTCTGAAATGCTTCACCTGCGCTATTTGCTCTGCTGCCTCGAAATTTATTTTGTGACCCGTCTGGTGATGCTAATAGTATTTAGCACTACACCAATAATGCCTTCCAATGAATGTCGTATTGGAACGCACACAGCATAATGTTCAATCATCAATTCATCTGAGCGGACCATAACATTTATGGTTTCATCATACATCAATTGTCGAGTACATATTTTCACTGATGGGTTTTTCTGTCACAGGAAACTGTGTTTTTCAGACTGATTATAATGCTAGTATATCTACGGCTATATAGTTAGCTTGCCACATATAGAAAATTGGCCTTGTCATTAGTTGTTAACCTCAATTCCACATTTCAATTTCCTGATGAGTTTCTGGAAAAAAATTCAAATTTCTCACACTTTGTATGTCTCTAGTTCCAAGAGATGCGTGATGGATATAATGAGTTGAATTGGCGATGTATGTTATTGAAAGTACACGAAAGAAGAAATTGCTTTAGTTTCAGTAATGCAAAGAGTAATTTTTTGAAACAATTTTCCATTGTGGCAGCGACAGAGTCGAAAAAAACATTCGTTGTACAACCGAGCATGACAATTATTTCTAGAAATGTGACAAACTGATGGAAAAAACAACATTCATGCGTACAAATGCTTATTCAAATAGTGTTTGGAGTATCGGTGATCTTCATAATGAACTAGAGGTTTTCTATCTCACTAAAAGGAAAGTTCCTCTTGCCCTTGTCCTATAGCGAACGTTTAGTATCTATACAGGATATATTCTAGGTTGAGTCCTTCGTTGAATAGATTATATAACTCCTCGAAAGAAGTTGATATATCAAAAATCACCTGTATGCAACCGACCTCCGCACTATAAAAACTGACTGAAGGTTCTTAACGGCTCTAGTCATAAAGAAAAGAGAAAAAATCATTCTACAACTTTTTTTTTTCAGGCGATTCTTGGTTAATCAACTCCTTTCAACGAGTTATAGAATCTGTAAGAATGAAAGACTTCGAAATCTCCCTATATATTATAGGTACTCTGTTTTTAATATTTCTTGTACTGAACTCAGTTTGGGTTCAATAAATCATAATATTTTCGAATTGATTTGTTCTCATCAATTCAGTTAATCAAGAGTGCCGGTGCGAATACCCAAATATGGTGGACATTAAAAGTCACTCAAGAAACACTGTTTCTCAATATATCTTTGGATACTTTCAGACATTATGTTCTCCAATCATAATAATTTATTATTGCCTTTTCCATGATTTACTTTTTGTTTGTTGTATTCATTTCTTCTCTTCTCGTTGACAACCCACTAAACTGATTTATTAAGTAGAGGGTTCTGTGTTGGATTGTTCAATCTGTTTGCAACCCCTGTATTGGTAAATAAATAAATCATATGCTTGTATTGCAGGGTGCCTCGATTGGTGTCATCGCTGGCCACATGATAACTCTCTGGATAACCTTCGGAGGACTGACAATCGAAAAACCTCCAGCGAAGATGCTCCCTCTCTTCACCGATGGCTGCAGCAATACCTCATTCAACGATCACATTCTCAAACCAGAACATCGAGCCCTCAGTTGGACCCCCACAACAACCCCGTCTCCCTATTACATTTACAATGACACTCATTCTCTTTTGAATACCACCAGAGCTGCACCATCGTGAGTATCATTCCAGTGATCAATATTTAACGAATTTCTTCGTGACGTTTGCTCAGCATTATGATGAAACTCGTACGAGCGGAGTCTATTATTGTCGAACTTTCGATGGGTTGGTGGAGTGCTTTGTGGCTTTGTTCATGAGATGAAACGGCGACTACTTAGCAGTCGACAACGCTTCTGCTCCAGACAAATGATTTCAGTATTGGGTAGGACCACGCACACTCTTCGGGGCAGAATTGGTTTCGGAAGGTTTTGATATACAGCATTTCCCAGAAAATTTGCGAAATATGAAAACATTTCTCGTGAATATTTTAAAAGTTCTGCCTAAAAAAATTAAATAATGGGCATGCGGAAATAGGTTAGTGAAGAGTTTTCATTTCACACAATACAAAACCATTTTCTGAAACCAAGACAGAGATGAAAATAGCTGTAAAAGTATTCGCTACCTACAGTGTCGTGAAGAACAATGTAATTTGAAATTCAGTTTCGATTAATTATTCAGTGATTCAAACCTTAATTGACTATTTCATACAACTTTATGTGAACATGTCGCTGAACGTATAGGTAGGGAGGGAACATTAAATGATAGAACTCTGAGGTATTCAAATATGAACGTAATGATATATTTAAATGGAATGCGGTACATGAAAAAACAGATATAATAACTGTATCAGCTGAAAATTGAGTTAGTAAGATTGAATGAATAATGATAAAATCGAAGAATTATAACCAAAATTGAGCAAGAGTAACAAAAGGTAATATCTATTGGGATTCAAAGATAAGCGACACGCTCTCTGGTGAAAAGTTTCAAACAATGTCACAAAGTGGCACTTATCAGTTGAAGCCTTGGCGCTGCTATAACATTTTGAAATCCAGGAATATGAATGAAAGTGTTGAAAAAAAGTATTATCAAGCACAACTCATATTTCTCGTTCACATAAAAAGTGAAAAAACACTAAACACTGTAATAGTCGCTCACCAAATTTTACGGTGTGGGACTTTTAAACAACGTCAAAGTCCGAACTTCGAATAGCAATAGCTGTCGAAATGCTGATTATTAGTTGAAATGTGGCGCTGCGAACCCAATTCGAAATCCCAATAGAAATCAAATGAAATAAAGAAAATTATAGACGAAAGAAAAATAACAGGCATTCAGTTCTACAACTGAATGAACTGAACCCCGCCCAATTTCACTGTAATTGTTTCAAACTATACAGAGTAGCCACTTTTCAATGGGATTGTAGTGCTAACTTTCAAACCGTAAGAGTTCGAAGGTCGGTCAGATAGATATAATAGGAAAAGTAAATTCTGTCATTTCAGTTTTTCTCCTTCTAAAACTTTATTCCAAATATGGACTGATTGAAGATCCTCCAGTTCGTCCATGTAATGAAAAACATGTATTCCAGAGTGCAATTTTTGGTCACGTTTTATGTTGACAGCGTTAGTTTTATGTTATTGACCATTTGCAGGAGCTGAATGAGGGACGTAATCATTATTTGGGATCAAATAAAAATACAAATTCTGTTCATCATAAAACGAGACATAAAGTATCAATATTGATTACATAATTTCCAATGCATGAACATCCTTGGGAACGATTGGATTACTGATTTTGTTATTGTCCAGTGTGAGTTGGTTCAATATTCTTGACAGGGTCGAGTGAGTTGAATAATATGGACAACGAAAGTTCGAACCATTCAATCAACATGGAACATTTTTCGCCAAATTCCAGCTAGAGTAATTGTTTGTTATATTCAAGACTAACTAACACCAGTTCAAAAATTCTAATATTACTCTTTTTCCAACTGAATAGTCAATTTCTTCGACAATTACAACAGAAATGTTTGTATTACTCGAAATAAACCGAATTATATCGCGATCGAACTCGATGTATTCGATTCAGTTCTCCAGACTTTTTCAAGAGTGAAGTCTTCTGGAGAAGAAATTTGATACCAATTCAATGGTTTGTTTGAAAAAAATCACATATTTTTGTAAGATTTTCACTGACAATGGGTTTTTAGAAAACTGCAACACATGTTCCGATATACAATACCTTCCTAAATCAGTACAAAATTGTATTATTAGTATAGCAAAACACATGTCGCGATCTTGTTAACCCATCATCAGATAGAATGGTACAAGAAGCTGTGATATTTTCGTTAATATGGATATTCATCAAGTATCGGCCAGTTCAATTCAAAGATTTTCGTCCCCCTGAATATGCTAACCTTTGTAGCGAAACGCGCGAGCGAAGTAATGTCAGTTTGGTGTAAGGGTAATATGTCTCTAGAAAAAAACTAAACTTTTACTCGACAGTTCTCGTTGTCGCAACATTCTTTTGGCTGATGCGGTCATTTCACGCTACGGTATTGAAATTTAACGTGACGGAATTTATAAATTTTCAGTGTTGCTGCTCTCACCATCTGGAGTATATTGAGTAAGAATTCAAACCCTTCTAACCAGTGGCATTTCAGCATACCTTCATTATTAAAACGAGAAATTTTCAATAATTGGAGTGATAATCGAATTTTTCATTCTATTGTTGGTGTTTGATAGACCCCAGGCGATTTGATTACTATGAATTCATGAAATTTTCTGGAATTAATGCATACCTATTCAACTCGGCTTCCCGTGGAAATTTCTCCTAAAAGCGGAGAAAATAAAAAAAAAACATTTCAACTAAAATAAAAACCAACTGATAATCAACAGTTCATTAAGCCTTGAAGCTTCGATCCACACAATTCCTTGTTATGCTTTCTGCAATCAGAGGCCAGATTTATAAAAGTTCAATTCTTATATATATATCTACAGGAGAAATACAATATCAAAAAGTTTGTTTCACTTTTGTAAGTACGCACGTCTCGTTGTTCGCAGGAACAGGCCCCAGATCGTTTTTTTTTTCAATAGCAAAATTCGAGCAAAGTAATCTGACAGATCTTAAGGCTCACAAAAATGTTGAGGAAACTGTACGCGTTTAACACTACAGAGGGCAGGAACAACTAAATATATTCCGCCAAATAATTGGGAATTCAAAAATTAAAGGAAGATGGATATCCAACTCTTTCGATGTAGTCTAGAAAATTTTTGTGTTGAAATGAATTTGATCTGTTTTTGAAAAAGAATTGAGCTGCTTCTCGTCCAATGAATATTATTCTGATAAATCTCCCTTTTTTCCCTGGTGGATATTGGTGAAGACATTGTCGATACTACGACTGTGATATCTTTAAAAAGCTTGCATTGTGTCAACAGTCATCTCCATCAAACTATCGTCAAAGCCTCATTCATGCATTCATTTTCCATTGGACATGGTTCTTATACTTTCTGCTCAATTATGATCATCAAAAATCTCCCAATATCCGTACCGGTGTGCATAGAATGAAAAAAGCACCTTCCCAATTAGGTAGTAGCTGAAGCTTTACCGTATTAATGTGCCACAGACACCAGAAATTTGTAATTTCTCTTGATTTTGAACTTCTACAAATACAATAGGGTCTTTGTAGTCGTTAATATAATATAAGTGAAACTGCCCATTTTCCATTATGAACTCAAACAACAATCGTAAAAACCAAATTGGGAAGTGGCATTTTTCTCATTTGAAATATACCGCGATTCATTACAGTATCTGAGGTCTTCTAGGGTGGATACCGTTTATTCCGCCCTCTCTCTGAGGCAATTACAGAGTTCTCATCACATTCCACTGTACCAGCTGGCCCGCTCAAGTTAACATTCCAACATATCCAACTCTCTGAGGGACTTACTAATATTGATATCGATTATTCATTCTGTCTCATTTCAATTCCATCCCAACGTTTAGCATATCGAGCTGGTGCCGAGTAGATTTTAGAACTGTAAATTCCAGTTATTAGTATGCGATGATCTGAATTGGTCCGCTGATATGTCATTCTCGGAATGCCTTAGTGAGAATACTAACAATAGTTTACTCCTTCATTCTTTTAAAATGCGCTCGGAAGAAAGCCTTTTTGGCGTGTCGAAATTTTCCGGGGCAACATACTGATTTTTCAGTGCGTTTGCTAATAATCGAGTGTTTCTTGGCATTCCATGCTTTTGAGTAATTTCGTATAGGTAAACATGAATGATGATTTGGCTATAAGAATATATCTGTGTTGTGAGGAGAACTATTGATTTCTATGCTTGAACCTGTCCCTAAGGAAATTTTAGATATTATTGTTACTGAATCAACATGACGATTTTTCATACGTAAAAACTATTCATTTGCTTCTGATGATTCGGAAAGTTCGGCAGTGCATTATTTTCATTAACTTTCGAAGAACTGTTTTTTAGTTATCCTGTTTTCATTTATTTTGATATTTCTCGATATATGTTTCGGAAATTTGTTCAAAACAACTTCAATTGAAATTTCGAAATCCACATGAATGTGTTTTCTCAAATGAAGAACGCTTTTGACACAAATATGAAATTAATAATGGAGGAAAGAACAGCACAAAAAGATTAGAAGAACACCTTTCTGATTCCGCAATTTTCTCAGATTTCTGTAGTTGAAACGAGAGATTGGGAGTCACACCTACTTCAGAAAATATACTTGACTGAGAAAGGACGGACAATATCGATAATAACAAAAACATACAGATACCATTTCAAATTATGACATTTCATTTCACTACATTACGTAAAAAAATACAAATGTAGCAGGTCACTCCCCTAGTGAATTCAAGGAGATAATAGTTGAAATAACAAACTACAGTGATAATATCAGATATAAACATATATTTCAAGATGATCACTGCAGAAATTCCATCACACATTCAACCAAAACGACATACACTAAATGTAAGGATGTTCAATACGTGAAAAAAGTGAACACTGTCAGTGTGTCTGAAATTACTAGAGATATTACTAATACGAAATTCATCAACCGAATAGATGCGGTTTTGTAGAGTAAATTTCTTTGTCACACATTCGAATCTGATGAAATCGAGATAGCAAGTTTGCTCTGACAATTCATTACTTAAGAAACGCTGATTTAGGCTATACCTAGGCTCAAGTAAGATTTCTTGTGATAAGTCGATATGTTTGTGAATGTAAATATATTATGAAGATATAGACATGATTCAAGTATTTTCCATGGTACATTTACAACGTTTTTATCATTCATAAATCTAATAATATGAGAATATTTCAAGTAATGATATGTCATCATAACTCTATGAGATCGTCAAAGACTGTCATGTGCATGATGCCCCTGAAATAATTTTCAGAATATGAATAGGAATTTCCCATTCACCATCTGTTGTTCCATATTCCGTGTCTGAGATTTGTAATATTGTTGACCACTTGTTGAGAATTCTAAAACCTGGCAAAGGCAATTCTATTTCAAATAATAATTGATATACGAAACATTCACAAAGAAATTTTATAGTAGATACGTTTTCCACAGTTTCCTGTGGCATCTTTTTCAGGTTAGGTTTATGATGTATACCTGCAAATTGAATTATAAAATGAACTTTTTTCCGAATAGAATTATTACTTGAAATGTTGTTTCAGTTGTAATGAGGAAATCGACCATTAGATGTAGCGGCACTAAAAAAATTTTTGAAGCAATTTTCTACAGTCTGTCTTCGAAAGAGCAGAGGAATCATAATCTTCAAAAAAAATTTCGAATAAGCAGAATTAACTGACTAGTTTCTTGGTTAATATCGTATTTTCATGAATTTGAAGATTTAATTGGAAAATATATTGAAAACTGCATTTACTTCTCATTGATCACGTTTCAGAAGCTAGTGTGTTTCCTTCATTTTCCAAGCCTTTTAAGAAATATGTAATGAAATTGGGAATGTTGGTTGTTTGTGCCGAAATGTGAGACTGGCATGACTAATTCATCAATAGCCATTCCAAGTGTTGATTTTGACACAACCTAGTTCGGATTTAATCTTCCCAGTTCAATTTCCCTTCTCAGAAGAGACATCCAACATTGATCCAAAATGAATAAGTGAGTAGCAATCTTTCCATTTCTGTTTAACAAAATGCAAGTAGCCTCTTCGAGTTCCCTTAAAATCCATTCTGTTCTGCCATAAGTGAATTACTATTCAAATGTTTGTGGATAAAAATCATACTCTAGCTGAAAGAATGTCGTTTTAAAACAAACATTAAACCTCTGAAATTTCATTAACGCGGAAATTGGTTTCACTAGTGAGATAAACAACATTCATAAACGTTTGTTTTACAATGTCTGTAGTTTTGTCGATAGTACATTCGGATATGAATTCACTACGTCAAAACTAACTTGTGTTGATCATTACATTGTTTTATTTTTCGGGAAAATGAGATATATAACTTCCATTTCGTCCATCATATTAGAGATTTGGCCAAATTTTGACATAGTGACCCAAGAACTTACTATGTTTCGTAAAAGTATGTTTGTTTTTTGTTTTGTGAATTTTGATAAGCCGTATAAATAGGGTTTGCTATAATATAGTGTCAATTATTTCATAACGATGGCTGGTTTGATTATCAATGAATGTCACCGAAATGTCAATTGAAAGTAATGGGAAACTTGTAACGAGTTGAATATTTTGGAATCGCTCATAGTCTCTAGTGGCAGTGTTCCGTAATTTGTTTATCTTTCTACTGAAGGGCTCAAGAGATAATTTTCTCTGAACGAAACAAGATCTTGTCTGAGCTTAAATGAATGATTATCCTCGTGAATGAGATTTTTCTATGAAAAGCTCTCTATTTTCTTTTCTTTAGATATTTCCTTGTATACTATCTATGGAATTCATTTTTCATATGCTTGACATACAAATTGAGCAAGAAAACCCATGTAACCCATTGCCAGTCGTGCCATATAGGCAAGGAAGTAGCTGTTCGAAATGAACTCTTTCTTTCGTCTCCGAATGATATACAGGTAGCTATCAACCAACATCTTTCATATAGAAGTTGTTATTTCAATTTTTAGATTCAGAGAAGAAGACAAAGAATAGTTCCGCATACTCATAGGTGATTGTAAAATTTTTTGGGTGTTCGTGAATGTTTGTTTCAGAGCGACTTACTTTCATCTAGGCGACGATTTTTATTCACGAACATTTGAAATGGCACCAGGGTCTTCACTTTCCCCCATTCTCAGTAATGTTTTTATGGAACTTTCTCAATGAAATTATATTGACGAATACCATGAAAAAAAAGCGTGTTGAAGATGAGATGATGATATATTTGGAATCTGGCAATAGAGCAAATGTGAATATTATAATTTTTTCAGCATATTACCAAGAAAAAAATCTTTGTACAGTTTACCATGGAAATTAAAAAAAAAACATTCTCCTTCTTATGGTTCTACTTGAAAAAACATAAATTTCAAAACGAGTGTATTCAGGAAGAATACTTACCCAAGTCATTACTCAATTTCAATTCAAACCATCAAATCAGTGTGAAAAAAGGTGTCAACAAAAGTCTCTGGGGCAGAGCACGTATCATATAATTCAATGCAGATATTCGAGACAGATAAATAGACACCATAAAAATGTACTCAGAAAAAATGCTCATCCTGATGAATTCTTTGATTAAACCATCCAAAAGTTTAAAAAAGGCTTGATAGAACAAACAACAATATTTAACAATTTCCTCAGAAAAAATAATCATTTCTTATATCCACGTAAAGTAAGAATAAGAGTGAACACGATTCGATCCCTGAGTCGAAACAAACCTTCAAATACGATATTGAGTTCAAAAAAATGTGTTTATAGTATCCCATGTGAATGAGGCAATATTTAAACTGGTGAAACATCGAAGTAATCAAGAATAAGAAGAGCTGAATCTTGAAAACTTGAGAACACAAGAAATAGATAAATGAAAATCAGCTGAACACATATTAATATCAACGAATGGTTCATACGTGAATAGTGTAATATTACTCTTAATTCACTTACGACAGAATGGAATCGAAAGTAAACTCGAAGAGGTTACTTGTATTTTTTTCAATGGAAATGAAAATATTGCTTCTTGTTCATATAGTTCAGATCAATGTTAGATGCTTCTTCTGAAAAGGAACGTTGAACCAGGAGGTAGGTTTTGTCAAAATCAACATTTGGTGTGGCTCTTGATGATTTTGCCATTGACACTAGACACCAAAAATCCAGTTACATTACGAACGTCCAGAAAGGCTTGAAAATGAAGAAAAAATAGCTTCAGAAACGTCGCCAAGAAGGAGTATATGCACTTTCTAATATATTTTTCAATTCAATATTCATTAAAAATACGATACGTAACTGACGAAATAGTTGGTAAACATTGCTTCTTTATAATATTGCAGTTACGTATCGGGGTATTTGGTCCAAAACAGTTATCCTAAAAATACCAAATTTTTTTTTACATTTCCAGGGGGAGAAAACCCAAAACATGGATTTTAGAACACATATTTCATTATTTAATTTAACAATGGCATTACCCGCTAAAGTTGGTGGATGATCTAAATCCCAACACGAGAGAGTCATTTTCCATATTTTTGCAACGCCAGAGTGAAAATTTCATTCATTATCAATATTGAAAAAATGTGTCTTCTCTGTTAGCCAGCTGGCATTCTCCTCTTATGAAATCAATTTTTCAGTAGAAACTTCATGCGAGTTGAGGATTAAGGCCTTAACACTCAAAGTGTGATTCCTAGTTCAGGCTAGAATCCTGTGAGGAGAAGTCTGTCAAAGACCGGAAACCATCTAAACATTGTTTAACCTCCGATTGTCGACGGGACCCGACTACCCGTCTATTCTCTCGAATACATTTTTCGAAATATTGAATAGTTTCAAAAAGAAATATAATTTGTGAATGCAAACTTCTCATGTATGCAAATGGAGCTATCAACACTGAGAAATATATTTATTAATGTATGTTTCTCAATGTAATACATGGCTACCCATAGC
Organism: Zygogramma bicolorata; assembly: GCA_032362365.1. Classification (NCBI taxonomy): domain Eukaryota; kingdom Metazoa; phylum Arthropoda; class Insecta; order Coleoptera; family Chrysomelidae; genus Zygogramma; species Zygogramma bicolorata. Next base: position 157,533 of record JAVJAQ010001076.1, on the reverse strand, counting down.
TGTGATATACTCCTTCCACAAAATTTCAATACAATTATTGAAATTCACAAGAAAATAGGGGTACGAAATTTCACTATTGTATTTCAGATAATTTTTTGTGATATCTTCATTGAAAAAGTTTCCCATAATAATATGATGCAGACCTCCGGGTTGGTCAACCATAAGGAACTTTGAACACATATAGGTTTAAACACTTGACATAGTCAGTGGGCATACTTGAAGACTGGCGTTAAATCAAATCTTCTTTCGAACAATCTGTTCAGGCCAGTCTCAAATTACCTACACAGTAGGTTTCGGCTGGCACCCGTCAGAAAACAACTACTCCCCTGGCTAATACCACGAAGGGCATTGAATTATATCCGACCAGGTGCCAGTGCAGGTTTCTTCACAGAAGTAAATCCTGCATTTGCTTTCGTCGATACAAATGAAGGAATTGATTTTCAATTATAGGGACGGACACACTTGCAGACCGGTTTCGGGCTATTTGGCCACTCGTCAGTGCAAGGCAGTGCCATCATCAACATAAAGTCGATGATTTCCCATAATTAAAAATCAAACTCCTACACGAGTATCAAGCCCCGGCCAAAGCTGATGCGAACAACGAAGTTGTTACGCCATCTACCAATGGACGAGGTATTCCAAAAGCAAACCGAATATGCCCATTCCTCCTGCGAGGAAAATGTAAAAACACTTGACATAGTCAGTGGGCATACTTGAAGACTGGCGTTAAATCAAATCTTCTTTCGAACAATCTGTTCAGGCCAGTCTCAAATTACCTACACAGTAGGTTTCGGCTGGCACCCGTCAGAAAACAACTACTTCCCTGGCTAATACCACGAAGGGCATTGAATTATATCCGACCAGTGGCCAAATAGCCCGAAACCGGTCTGCAAGTGTTTTTCTTCGGAAGAGTAACCGAGTTGCTGTAGATATGATGATCCTGTTCATGTTATATTCTTCCTAATGCTCAGAACAAGAATTTCAAATCTCTATTCGCTTGAAGTATTCACGCAGATCAATAGTTCGGATTTCCCGGTATAAAAGAGTTCTGCTCTAGATCACTCTCCATATTCTTTCTCCATTTATTCCTATCATTTGTGTCTCCACCTCTACCATATTCGTAAATATGGCTTTTTGAATTCGGAAGATATTCAGCCATGTGTATGAGAGCAGTAGAAAAAATGATATCATACATACATTATTAGTAACAAGTAATGTCATAACCTATTTCCATTTTTTCAGTGATCCTCTCACTCAACTCTACTCGATAACCTACATGTACTATGCCTTCATTGGCTGCTTCATCACAATCTTGTTCGGATGGACGATTTCGTACTTCACAAGTAGCGAGGAGGACAGATACGATGAAGAACTCGTTCACCCCTTAGCAAGAAAAATGGCTAACTACTTGCCTGGAAAGAAGCGAATTTATTCTCAAAAAGTTGATGAGGTAGTGGAGAAAGGTGAAAAGAGTGGCAATTGCAGCAAATCTCTCGGCGAGAAGACGGAAACAGTGTTCGGAAGTTCGAGCTCTGTAGAATTCAAAAAAGGTGCTCTCAATCCCACCTTCAGCCATGATTCACCTGACGAACCAGCAGACGGCATTTACAAAACAAAATTGTGATTTTGCTAGAGCTCTGAACAAATACAGAACGCTGTATGCCTACCTGGGTGCCTTTTACTTTTAGTAACATCTGTGATCTCTAGCTGTTATGATACTGTTTTAAGTCATGGTTTGTTGAAGAATTTTTGAATATTTTCTCATAGGTGATACATTATAGTTGGATGCATGAAAACGGGCTTTTTTATGAATAGCATAGGTAATCTATATTTTTTTATTCATATCATCAGTTAAAATAAATGACCTATATACTTAACATTCAAATACTTATCCATTACTAATACAGGATGAATAATTCCTGATTTCATCTCATTAAAATTTATCATATAATACAATGCTTAGTCGACTCCTCTCAACGAAATGGAACTGAGTTATTCAATCGTCAGAAAACTAACATTAGAACCTTTTTATCAATGACTCAATTCAGCGCTGATATTTTTGATATTTGTTTTTTCTTTTTCATGATTTTTATTTGATTCGAGCCAAGATGACAGCCATCAAGGCGAACAAGTAATGCCATTGTGTCAGTTCATTCATTCCAATTCCCTTGTTATATTAAATCGAAAAAAAATTGAAAAATTGAGTCAAGGTCTGCTAGTAGTATGCAATAGTATATCAAGTTATAGATCATGTTGACCACAGAAATGTTTAATAATCTTATCTTCAATTCAGGTAGGGAACTGACAGCTACTTTATCTGAAATGTATCTGCGGCTGATAGATGAGAATAATGCTGATCTTGTTTGAAAAATCCATATGTAGGAGCATTCAATCGATCACTTTAAATGATTTCGGAGCTGAACTTCATTCTGTTACGTGATTTGATACTCTAGTCAAACGATACTCTGATTCAGAATCCGTAGCGATAGATATCGTTTCGATTCAGATGGTGAGTATTTATGGTTCTCTCCTATTCTGTTGTAGGTCAATTTTTATTCTTCTTCAGCATAGTTTCATTATTTTATTCATCAGATGAGATAGATTTGTTGGGGAATTCGAAAGAAGGATAGAGACAATGGCGGTCTGATCTTTTGCTTGCTTGAGAATTGACATATCACTTTCAGTGTTTTCACAGCTCAACTCAATACAGAGCTCATTGAATACTCTGCTTAGTTTTAGTGATTTACTCAATTAATTATAAGTTTTATCGATTCATAGTCATATTCACTCAAACATCATTTGGTTCTTGAAGTTCCTCTACAATACTACTGATCACAGTATTATTACTTAGGTATATTATTTTCATCTAAGGTCAATATACCTACTTAATAGTTATATTCAGCTTAATGCCCTATATTTATTTTTATTATTGTTTCGAACAAAATTTTCAAATCTTTCTCAAACAGATGCATTGTTTTTTATTATCCGTTTATTATTCACAAACAAATATTTCGTGTGAGTGAAACTCCGTTTATTGACCTGATAGCACGAAACTTCCTTGAAGTTCATTTTTCCACTCAATTGCGATGCAATTATCTGATATTTTTTTTGAGTTTGTGTCTCATGGATATCCATTGATATCAGTGGTGCGTGTCATGGAAAATATGGATATACATTCACATTTCGAAAAGTAACAAATCAAACAACTTGCAATGCGTTTATCTCCTAATGGAGGATTTTATCCAGGAAAAATGCCCCTAGAATCGTGCTATTGGGGTAACCTCCAATTCCTTGCCCTTCAGCAATATAAAATTGATCCCAATAATCACCCAAAGTGTGAAGGATCGGGATAACATTTCAATACCAGAACATGCCGTTGTGGACATGCTTTTTTCTATATAATCATTAATTCATCCATTTATATTAAATGTACTAGTTTCAGTCTACGTAGTATACGTATCTTGAATAAAATATTTTTTTTTGTCTCCAGATGATGAGTTTTATTTCCATCAAACTTGTAACAACAATTATACTTCGTAAGGTGAATAGATTCAACAGTGGTTTTTTATCCATCAATTGGTTGCCTTCTTTATAAATAGACATTATTTCAAAGTCGAGAATTTCGATGGGGCAATGACAACAGATTCGTTTTTCAATTTTATGAGTTAGATTTTTTCAAAACCACCTGTGTTATTGAAAATCCATTTCATTCTCTCACTGGGTTACAAAACTGGATGAATGATGCTTATTCTTTTGATTTTATCTATAGCAAAATCTGGGACATTCTTATTCAATCGAATGAGTGTTAGAAATATCACATTGCTCAAGATTATTCAAATTTATAACTGATGATTTTTTGTTTGGATTACCAAATTTAAAACTAGATTTTTTTAGAATTACCAACAGGGGTTTTGATAATCAGTTACCAATTTCCACTTATTATTCACTCTCAGTTTTGTCCCTCCATCATTAGGTGAGGTAATGAAGTCAATACATCTATTCAAAAATGGGAAAAATTACAAACCTACTAACGAATGAGCCATCATATTTCCTGGAAGTGTGTCACACCTTGGAGACCTCCTGCATGCAACGAACTTTCGATTCCTCGAATCCTCCTCTTTCAAAATCTAGGTGAGATATCGTTTGTCACCAACTCCAGATTCCAATCGAAATGCTTTCAAAATCTAGGTGAAATATCGTTTGTCACCAACTCCAGATTCCATCGAAAGCTAGAACAGCAGGCTCAGTAATTATTTATTTGAATAGGATGTATAAAAAAGAATAATGTGTTGGAAAAAAGTAAATATCAATAATATAAATCACATGCGAAAATAGCGAATAAACATCTTAATCACAGAAGATATACGTGTACCTTCTTATTGAATATTTGGTGAAACTTGAAATCTATTTTTTTTTTTTTGTATGGTTTTGTAACTCATTCAGTCTCTGTTCGTTGTTCTGTAAGTATTTAGTATCCAATATTTCATTTTATTTTCGGAAGCATTATAATTTATTGTTTTGAATTTGTTGGTGAGGCATTGAACACTTGACTACAATTCTGTCCGTTTTGGTACTTGTAAACATGTTTGCTTATGCCTTGTTCCATGATTTTGATTGACAGGTGTTATTTTTGATTCATTCTTATAAATTTTGGTTGAATTCCCCAATGAAAAAAGCTGCCTTGTGTCAAGCACTTTTCTAACTTTGAATACATTTTTGATGGAAGATGACATTTTTTTATTGTAAATTATACGTGAAATCCATTTTTAATACACTGTTGATATAAAGAATGGGGACAATTGAACCAAGAACAGTTCCTTGCGGTACTCCATATGTCACTTCTATACGTCAACTTGTTTTTGGCGACCTGAGAGGTAACCTTTTAGCCAATCGTAAAGTCTTCCTTTCATACAGTAAAATTTTAATTTTTCCATTGATGTTTTATCAAAATGATCACCACATCAACAGCCTTAGAGAGGTCGATAAACATGCATAGGGCTGTTTTTTTATCCATTGCTTTGTAAAACAAAGACGTTGAGGCACGGGGAGCATCACCAAACTAAACCGACTTCCAGAGGTTATATCATTTTTATCCAGAAATTCAAATAACCTTTTCTGAAAGAGTGTCTCTACCAATTCAGATAGACTTGGAATTGAAGATATTGTCGATATTTGTCCATTAATTTGTTTTTGGGGAGATCTCTCAAGTTTTGAACTTCTGATCGTTTCCAAAATTTCTGATTCCGTTGTCGGAATAAGGAAAGATGTAGTTTTCGTTCGGGTAATGTTCTCTTCAAAATAAATCGGATTTTTGATTTTATCAGCATAAATTTTACCCAATTCACTGAAATACTCATTAATTAATCAGCTATTGAAGTACTGTCATAAATAGTCTCATTTACAAATGATATTTTTTCTATTTCAGTTTCTGTTTTATTTCCATGACATACCTCATCCACACATTCACATGAACTTTTTGCTGAATTTCACATTGTTGTCTATATTGATTTTTGATGCATTTTTTGAATTTTCTTATCAGAAGATTCAATTTGATGATGTGAGTTCAACATTCTAGTTTTAATATTCCGTTATTAGAGAATATCGCACTTAGTTCAATGTGACTTGGATACTATCTAATATCCGCCTGGTATTTGAGAGAAATGTTTTTGACAAATGAAATTGAATTTTTTATCGTTTTTCCTAATAATGTGACAATGCACCAGTTCGAACTTCGACTACTTAATTAATTATATTCCTAGATATTAGACGTATCAAATCCAACTCAGTTGATTACTCGTCACCAGACCCTATGGGAAGTGACCCCTTTTGTTTCCTGGTCAACAAGGACTGATTCAGCCAACCGGTCATTCAGACAAAATACGGACTAACAGATATAAGTGCTTGTTTTGTTGAACAGCAGAAGAGAGAAACTTTCTCTGGATAAGATGAGCACCGCTGAGATGCTTGTGTTTTTGAAAAAGTGGGTACTCGATACACAGACTGACTGGGTGGCATTGAAGGTTTTCCAAATTCATTCAGTACCAAATGTATCTCATAAAATATTACTAAACCGCCCAGCGTGCCATGGGCATTCGTTTGTTGCCTGCAAACCCGTAAGAGACACTCGAGTGGACCACCCCCAAAAATACAAGTTCACCGACCAAAACGGAGCACCTATGAGAAACCAACTGGAATCGAATCTTACCATCATTGCCTACTACAAACCTATATAATATTTCTTATTCCAAATATCGTTAATTCGTTATCAATAAAAATATTTTGAAATTGGAAAAAAAGTTATTTTCCGTATTACTACTTTTCTTCGGGTTTGGGGGCAGTCGTTCTTTGGAATTTCTTCCTGACGTTTCGCTAGCGCGAGTGGCTAGCTTCTTCAAGCAAGGGTTCCAGAACATGCAAGAAATCAGGAACTCAAGTATTTTTGTGGAGAAAATGAAGTTTGATTGATTATTTTTTGGCTTTCTTCTTCTTCGAATCAAGAAATATAAATCAAAGTTGAATTAAAAAAAAATTAAAAACAGTCTCTTTCGATAGTTACGTGTGTATCATTCGAAGACGTTTGATCCATTCACGAAAAGAAAGAAAGAGTCGATCTAAAACAGCTACTTACCTGCCCATATGGCAACGACGGGGACTGGGTTACATATAAATCACTTTTCTTCTTGCTGAATTTTTATACTCTCTGTTTTGCTGAGTGTAGGTATTCCTATGTTCGCTATATATTTGACTCAATTTTCATATGCTTGGTATACAAATTGAGCAAGAAAATGATTTGTATGTAATTCAGTGCCCGTCCTTGCCAAATAGGCAGGGAAGTAGCTGTTTCAGATGGACTTCTCTTTCCTTCTTGTCAATAAATCAAACCTCTTCGAGTGATATACACGTACCTATCGAAAAAGAGCGGGAAATTTTCACTTTCGTTTTACTTCTTTCATGGAAATTTGTTATTTCTATTATTTGATCCGGAGAAGGAGAAAGCCACAAAATGAATGCAAGAAATGGATTCACCTAAAAGGAGAATATACTTATCAATGAATTCGATTAATCCTCCTAACTTTTGCCTATTCCGATTGTTTCGTAAAATTTTCACCACTACCCTTGTAGTGCTCGAGAAACTCGACAAACTTCCCTGAACAATCCGAGTTGCGCGAGAAAGGAGTATATCTTGGTCAGCTTCTCACGCATCCCCCAGCGGATAACAAGGCCCAAACGAACTGACCTACGCCTAGAATTCGTCTTATATGGATCACTCTATTTTTTTATTTTTTCTCAATATTTCCCGCACTATTATTTTATATTATCATTGGAAACCAATGATTTGAATACATCGATTATATGCCGCCACTTTTCAATTTTTTCTCAATTTTTCTCGTACTATAGAGAAATCAACTCAACTTTTTTTTTAAACTATCATTGGAAACCAATGGTTTGAATACATCGATTATATGCCGTCACTTGTCAAATTTTTTCTCAATATTTCTCGTACTATAGAGAAATCAACTTAATTTTTTTTTAAACTATCATTGGAAACCAATGGTTTGAATACATCGATTATATGCTGCAACTTTTCAAATTTTTTCTCAATTTTTCTCGTACTATTGAGAAATCAACTCAACTTTTTTTTAAACTATCATTGGAAACCAATGGTTTGAATACATCGATTATATGCCGTCACTTTTCAATTTTTCTCGTACTATTGAGAAATCAACTCAACTTTTTTTGTAAACTATCATTGGAAACCAATGGTATAAATACATCGATTATGTGCCGTCACTTTTAAATTTTTGTCTCAATTTTTCTCGTACTATAGAGAAATCGACTCAATTTTTTTTAAACTATCATTGGATACCAATGGTTTGAATACATCGATTATATGCCGTCAATTGTTTGGAGATTTCAATTTTTTCTCATAGTTCCCCAAAGTATTTTTTTTCTATCACCTATCATTACAATTCAACTCATCCCCTCTGAAAATCATGTTAAATCTATCATCGGATACCAATGGTGTGAATACAGAGAGTCTATGCAGTCACTCGTTTCAACTTATCATTATTTGTTTTTGATAGTTCCCGGGAGAATTTATATTTATCACCGATCAATTGAAATTCAACCCCTCTGAGACTCGCCTTAAAACTATTTTTGGATACCAATAGTGTCACTACAACGATTCTATGCCATCAGTTGTTCAAAATCTCCAGTTTCTACATAATACGACTCTTACATATTTCATCGCTATCAACGATGCCCACGGAACATTACATGAATTTTCTGTTGACGAAATTATTTTCATTTTCTGATTCTACGTCGTTGGAGTAGTTTTCTCTGATGAAATTTGGTGGTTGTGACGAACGGGAGACTGAACGGTTACGTCATTTTTCGTACTTGGTCGTTTTTGAATCGATTGAATTGAGCTTTTCGTCGATATTTCCTTAACTATCAATCTTAGAGGAAAGATGAATTCAGGTTCCATAGTATTCGACGAGATCTACAATTTCACTCCCTTGACAAATTTTGATAAAGTGAGTGGTTTCGGAGATATAGTTTGTTTTCTTAAAAAAAATCATATTTCCCGTACTGTTCATTTTAGAAAAAAAAGTATTGGGGTTTTCATAGTATACACTGAGATGATCATTTTTTTACTCTCGGTGATTTTTGATTTTCTCATCCGTTTCCGAGATATTCACAAAAAAAACTCCAGAAAAATTTGAATTTCAGAAATTTCCCGATTTTTCCATTTTCCGATCGGTTTAAAAAAAAATGTTTCAAATGAAAAGTGTAGAGCATCTAGGGGCGTATGCGACAGTTTTTTCGTTTTTCGATTACGAGTAACGGTACGGTCTACAGAGTGTCCGAAAAAAACCGACATGTTACCCAATAAACACCCGTAGAATCTAAAGTAATTTTTTTTAATTTTTCTCCAACAATAGGCCTTCGTAGGAAAGAATAAGGACTCCTTGAATGGCAAGTAAAAATTTTTCCAGTCAAAACTGCGATCTGAAACGTGTTACAACCGAAAGGCCAAATTTTGTCGAAAAAATTCCGGAAAAACCACTTTCCGATTTTCCGATTTTCCTCAAAATCAATAGGCCTCTGCACCTCTATGAGGGTTAAAAATGACCCAAGTTTCCAATCGATATCTCTTTCCGTTCGACCGCTATCGTGTTACATAGAAAAAGCTACGCCGGACAGACACACACACACACACACACACACACACACACAGACAGAAAAAAATCAAGTTGGGCTCAATCGACGTATTTTTCGACGCTGATCATTTTCTCCAAAGGAACCATGGGTCTATCTCTTCAAATAAAAAAGTTGGGTCCGCTGCCCTGTCCGGTACTCTGCGAAACGCAACCGTAGAAATACACCGATTAATACAAATCGATGTATAACAAGGGTACAGACTTATAACCGTAGTTAAGTCAGTGGAGGACGGGCATGAATCGATCTCATACATAAAGGTGATAACAATTGTTTTCGACATAAAGAGTACGTGGTTTATCCGATTTCTTCCTGACTTCATAAATTATTTGAGGAAATCATATATGAGTGCATTTCCAATTCATCCAATACTCAGATTTTACTCAATGTTGGAGTTGATCCACTTCAAAAGAATTCCCTATCAGCCCTGAGAAATATTTTTTTACGATCTTGGGTTAATCAAAAGGAAAAGAGTTCATAGAACTAAGGAACCCAACACCATCGACGATCTCTGAGTCTGAAAATGTTTGAGCACTTGACCCCCCGTTCTGAGGTGCCTGGTGGGTATATCTTTCATGTCCACTAAGTCTCCATATTGACGAAATGTCGATTGAAATGATGATGAAAATAAAGTTTATTCGCTTGAAAAACAAATTTCACAGAGAGAAAGGGGGAATAAGAGTAGTTGCAAATAAGAATACATTCACGTGAGAATAATGCTTGTATGTCAAGAGTATAAGTACTTCGAAACATAAAGTGGTAGCAGTAACTGAATAACATTTTATATAGACAATCCAAAATATGAGAGAATATAAATGACAACAATTATCAATAAAAACGGATAATTGATTATCAGGAGAATATTACAAAGACGACTCCACTCGTACAAATATAGGTAGCGTCACTATCAGGATTATGCCATAATCAAGATATATGGTCCAGTCAGCTATGTAGTAAACATTTTTTCTCTCCTTGAATTTGAGTGGAATATAATTTTCCCCAGACATCAAGTTTTGAAGGTATTTTCTGAAATTCAGTTTTCAATAATTTTTTTTGAGGTATGTTCCTTGAATATATTTCTAATTCAGTATAATTTTTTTGGGATGTTAGCTGTTTATTTTAACGAAGTGAGTTGTGTTTCCTTAGGCTGCAGCTGTGAAGACAGTATATCTCGAGTGATTTATATTCAGTGCGATCAGTACGCTAATGTATTTGTTTATCAATATTCACAGCATATTCACGTGAAATATATATTTTTTAACTTTTCTCGAATAATTACTATACAGAAGGAATGTCAAAAAAACATGGGGCAAATTTGCACCCCACTTTGTATATAATGTGAATTTTTGACCACTGGTCTATAAATGTTGATGGTCGTTGGGTAATAGCAATAGCAATATTCTTCAACTCCTCAGGCACTAATGAATGTGACTTCTGTTCCAGATATAAGCTGGATTTCGGTCCGATAATTTCTCACATCGCGGAAGTTTTTTTTCTCTAGTTTGTGTGATCCACATGATGAACTGATATTACATTTTTATGCACTTTAATTGAGAGCGTGAGACAAAACAATTGCTGGGTGTCAGAAACTCCTGATGAGTAGGTTTTTTTCCACGATCTATTTTTTGATTACGTTCAAGTTTTGTAGATAACGATTTGCCACCCCACCACGTCCTATGAATTCATTGGTGAGTTGTGAATGAACTGAAGAGTGATATATCCATTTAAGGTATTTCATAACCAGAATGCTCTTCAGATGTGCAAACCTTGAAAATAGGCCTCTGATCTATCCAATGCGTTTTTAGATTCACCGCAGGTGTTGGGCAACCACAATGCTAAGGTATTTTATTGATTACGCTTCAGGGATCTGTACCTAATTATTGGCTTCGTTGCAAAGATGTTCCAGAATCGGTAAAAAACACCATTACTGTCAAAGGAAAGGTATTATGTTTGATCATGATTTAGGGATAGTTTGTTGTGTCGGAACCACTTTTCAATCAATCGGAAATCAATTCCACCCTTTTTTTATGTATTATATTTATACAAAATAGTTGCATCATCAGCAAAACCTAGGATATTTCCGTATATTCCCAACTGCAGCAAACTATTGATATATATATATTGTAAAGAGGAGGAAACCCTGTAAATTCTTTGTGGTACTCCAAAGTAACAGTTCTGAAACCACTGAGGACATCACGGATGCTCACACTCTGGTTACGATTTTATAGGTATCTTTTCGGAAAATCATAATTTTTTGTCTGAGCCCATTTTGCCCCAGCTTATCCGATAGTTAATTGTGGCAAACAATATCGAAAGCCTTAGAGAGTTCAACAGAGATGCATATAACTGAAGATTTTGGGTCAAGAGCCTAGTATATATGAGTTGTCAATTTCTTACAGCGAGCATCCTCTGTTGAGATTTTATCCCTAAAACCGTAGTAATATCTACGAAAAGTATTTTTAACATCTCCGGAATTTGAACCATCCATCAGTTCTTTTTTTTCCATCGTATATAAACCCCGAAGAAACATTCATCTCACCGAAGAAGATCCGTGAAAATATTTAATTCTACATTCCACCTGAATGGACAGGATATCTTAGGAGGGCGGTGATTGATATTAACGATCAATAATAAAGGATCAAACATCCCGTGAAAGAGTTCACGCGACAAATATCGAGAGAGAAGTATTATAATAAGCCAGTATCTCTGAAGCAGAACAGACAATTGCTTGGTTATTCCGTAAGGGGGTTACTAGCCAGGACGGTATTGACATATATATATATATATTTGCCAAACAGTTCTTGTTAATGATGACTTCAAAATGGAAGTTGAAACGTCGAACAATCGTACAAAAATCATCACCGAATATTCACCTCGAAGAAACAATTTCCGTCTTTATGGTTTTTGATGAAAATTTCTCTGTTTATGTTTTTCAGGGAAAAGTAGATATGCATGGCACGAGCTGCGATGCTCCACTATGTTTCTACCATTAGAGACAGTTGGACTAACCGAGGAAAAATAAAAAGGTCAACACAATCAAAGTGTGAATTTCGGTACAGGGTGAACCGAGGATGGAAAATATGTAGTCTAATCAATTGTCCCAGTTATTGGGTTTTTTTAAATGTAAAATGGAATGAGAGGAAAGGATTAACCTGGTCCAGAAAGGTGTTGGAAACGAAATATAGAAAAATAGCTTTCCAAAATATCCGAAACATGGTGAGAGTAGTTTACCATATACAGCATCAGATAAGAAAGCCAGGATTGCATAGAGGCTCAGAAATTTCCATTCGATGGAAAGAAATATTGTATCACTACATAGGATATCCATAAGTCATTGGACCCCACAGACCATAGTTCCAGTTGGCTTCAACGCAGGTTTGGATCCTCCACCTCGAATCTCACTCCTCTCAGTCGTAAGGGGCTGGGAGGAAGCTGGCGTCCAAGAATGAGTTTAAACATAGGAGGGTTGTTCTGATTGTCTGTGAAAAAATCGGAATATAAACAATTCTACAGCATTTATTAGGTGTATGACTTGTTGAAAAAAAAATGTGATAATATGTCCTGATTTGGTGACTGAAGATGACGCCTGTATGCAGAAAGGAAACCAGATTGAAAGTTCTTCAAGTGTTGATAACCTAAATATATGAAAAGGAAACAGACAATACTCTCACAAGCAATATCTGCTGTGAAAATTGAAAATGATGGTGAGGAAAAGTTGGTTAGAATACTTTTAGATTCGGGATCATAGCGCTAATATATTCTATCCTTCCTTGCAGAACATATGTTCTAAAAAGTATTCAAAAACAATATAAAGGATGTTTTTGGTGGTTACTTGTCATCTCCTCAAATCCGTACCTTGTAAAACATAAGGCTCCTCAACCCCGACAATTCGTTTGAATGCAAACTGAATTACTTGGAGCAGAATATCTACAATTCACATACATCTCCTTACAGGGATGTGAGAGTTGAAATTGATTTGTTTTGAGCAGAGAGGAATGAGTTAATTATCTACATCATCATGCAGTCATCACGGATTTCAGTCCAACGACAAAAAAAAAGAATGATTTTTTTTTAATGATTCTTTCACTTCTCCTATAATTTCGTTTCGATTGAACAATAGAACAAAAAACAGACAGAGATTTCTCGGGATTTGTTCAGTGAAAAGATAAATTACCAGAAAAAATCGAAATTTATAGATATTGTCGAGTCGTGTTTGGAGTGAAACTGAGTCATTTTTTGCTGTTGGACAGACACTTTATCATTTGATTCAGAAGGGGCTTCAACACAATAATCGAAAAGGTCTGCTGGAAAATTGAAATATACTTTTATGTCGACGACTGTACGTGGAGTATTAGGCAAGGAGCAGAATTGAACATATTTACCTAAAATTGGGAATCATTGATGACTAGTGCAGAATTCAATCACAGAAAATGGGTACATAATACACTGCAAACAGAAATATCATAAATTTCAATTCATTTCGAAGCTCTATATTAGAGTATCAGGTTTAATGTTGAGGGCGATATACTTTTACATGACATGAGGACTTTAGCAGTACAAAATGACCAAAGGATGGTTATTATCGATAGGTCTCAAGTTATTTTATTCTTTAGGATTCTCGACTCCAGTTTCAATTATACCCAAAATTCCTTGAATTCTCATACAAGGAACGTGGGGAACTAAAATTCAAAATAGTTGAAATCGAAATTTCGTAAGAGAAAATTGATGAAGAGGTGAAAAAGACAATTCAAAAGCATGTCCAGTGAATGTCACCACAGATGATTTCAATTATTTTTCCAAATTAACGAAAATTTTGTAGACGCAGATTTCGGCAAGAGGTTGCTAATCATGCAGAATGTTCTTGAAGCGGATTCTATAGCTCGTTGGCTCTGAGAGCTATATGGACACATGAGATACGGAAGGGTAGCAATGTTGCCCAGCATGTTGGTTGATGATCACAGGATTAGTGAAAGCAATATGGGACTGATTGAGAATGTACATGACACAAGTCTACTTGATGCATTTCCCCCTCATTCATTTCTGGGGAATTTATTTTCCAATATACGTTCAATTACGACCTGTTATCATAAATTTTCCAACAAGTACGCAAGTTTTTGGTCCACTCACAAACCTATTCGGAAATGGCTACTACATTATGAAATGAATACCTTCCAAAGACGAGCAAACACTCCTCAAAAAATTTCAAGGTCCTATGGGCAAAGAAACTTTTTTTCCCAAGGAATTTATCAGATAAAAGAAAATTTGTTTCAACTTTAAGACAATCCCATTCCCGTGAACGATACCGATATATCGAATAGTAATGATCTGGGAGTATGAAATGACTATTAAATTTACAGTCATCACTTGAAAAATTCTGAAGATTTTTTCGAAACACCAAAAAATTTTCAAAAACCGTACCATACCAAACATCAGACTCGGTTACCCAAATGTATACCGAAACGAAGAATAGGTATTCGTTATCCACCAATGTAGCTGGTGATTGATCCGAGATGCTATCAATCTATGATGCTACCTTCGATAACAAAACAGAACCTTTATTAAAGAAGGGAGATTCAAAGCCGATATCAACTCATTTCTGAATCTGAATTGATATCAGGTTATCAAATTCACATTGCTTTATTTCCATTCAAGTCTCAATGAATTCCTGGCTCTGGGAGAATAACAAGAAATGAACACGTTCTGTAGAATTGATCCATAATTGTTTAGTTGATGAGAAATTCATAATCCCGATACCGAAGAAATACAAATGAGAAAACATACAGTGAATCAATCAAATGTTAAGTACCTGTCAATCAACATTCTAACGATGTTTTGATACCTATGTATTCCTGTAACAATAAAATCCACAAGGAAAATGATGGTACGTACAGAAATTCATAATTATTTAGAGGAACCAATTATATAAACCTTCAAGGGACCAATTGATGTTCATTTTTCTATCAATCATCAAGAAAACTTCTATCTCTTTCACGTCAATATTCCGATCTGAAATTGACTGACAAAAAACGGATGCAACGAAATCAATTCAATTTCATCATTTCAATCAAGAAGAACAAGAAGATTGAATGAACTATGCCGAAAATTTCTTCATATATTTCATGATGATAATGAAAAATATGTTCTACCAACGAAGTCAAACATTTTATATAAACTCGAGATGGGTTTACCGTAAACGTACATATATCTATTTATACATATATTCAAACATAAAAAAGAGGTTCGGAAAAAAATTAACAATATATTGGACGATGGTCAGATCCTTCGAAGCAGCCATATATGGATCGTCTCGAAAAAAATGGGCGCCATTGGTTTACAAAAATGGTATACAGTCGTCGATTACCAAATGGTGAATGGAACGCCAATTGAAGACCGATATTGACTCCCGAATCTGGATGATTTGCGTCGTTGGCAATAGTTTCTCAACGTTGTATCTCACATCAGCATTTCATCAAATCGAGATTGCAAATGAGTCCATAGTGAATACTGCATTCAATGTCGAAAATAGACATTTTAAAAACATCAAAATGCCACTTCGGCCCGAGAACGCACCAGCAACATTACAAAGGTTTATAGACTATGTTTTGAATGATCTTCAAAACAAGATTTTTTTGGTGTATATGAAAAAATCGCTATTTCTCAATATGCCCAAGAGATCAAGTCGTCATTCGGCCTTCTTGAATACTAGAAGTTTCACCGACATTTTCGCAAAAATCACGAAACATCCAAAAATTACTTATAGGTGGAAAACTGATACATTCACCAAAGTTTCTCAACGCATTCGAACTCTGCAAAAAAAAAAATCTGCAATTATCCAGTTCAACAATACCCAAATTTCGAAAAGCTACCTATTCATACAATCCAAGGATGCTTTCAATTACTCCGTATATGATGCTTTGAGCTAAGATAAAACAGACAATGATCTTTCAACCAGATAAGCTGTTACAACCATGAATCCGGTTGAAGTTGTCTGCAGTTCGATTGAGAAAGAGTTGCTATCAATTGTTTGGGACATTGAATATCATTGGTCCTACTCGTTTGGAGATTTTTCTTCCACCTAGAGATCATTAACCACTTTGGGGGTTAATCTCAAAGAACCAAAGCTATATTATTTAGGTGGGGCTCGAACTTGAAGAGTAAAACTACCAAATAATTCATGGAACAATACAAACAAGAACAATATGAACCATGAATTAATTCATTTCTGAGAAAAAAAATTCTGCTTGCTGTGTATAGTCGAACATATATCTTATACCAAACAGGAATCGATATGCAACATACGTGATACCTTAAGTAAACTGTCCCAGCACAATATCAAAGTTACCTTCAGTCGGAGCAAAGGACATGCAGGCATAAAGGGCAATGAATTAGCCGACAAGGCAGTCAAAGAAGCAACTGCACTTGGGGACATTGAATTCGTTTTTGCAAATGAAGATCAAATTAGTTACTTGAAAACTTTACAACGGAAACAATGGGAAGAGAGATGGCTGTCTTTCGTTCGAACAAGCAATAATCAGTACACACTCATACACCCCACACTACCAAGAGAGGTTCCGCATATTACACAATACCGAGTACCAAAATTCTATTCATCTTCAATTAGTAGAATGAAACTCAATCATGGTTGCTTTCCTGCTCACCTCGCCAAAAAGGTATAATGAATTCTGATAAATGTTCATGTAACAATTTATCAGTTGGGAACTTGAATCACATTTTTTTGAATGTGCGAATAACTGTAGGTATATTTCTGTCTTATAAGCTGATTTAATATCATTAAATGTGCAATTACCAACTAATATCGCGCATCTTCTTGCTCTTGACAATCGAGAAGTACACGACGCCATCATCAAATACATTACATCGTGCAAATTAAAAAGATTGGGCTATATGCTTGTTTCAAAATTCTGTGGCAAAAAGAACACATTCCAATGCCAACCCCTTTCCTCTGTCACACACACACACCTATCTTATACAGTATGAAATTTGAAAAATAAGCTATCCAATTATCCTAAGATTTCAATTTCAGAACTTTTATCATAATGATTTCGAATGCTCCAGCAAGTCTTATTTGATCATTGTCCAGGCTATCATTGGAATATGTTCATAGTAGAAGTAATAATTGCGAAAATTTGCGCGATATCAACTACATCACTTTCCCAACCAATGACTGAAGAGGAATAGGCTGAATCTATTTCTCAGGTTCTTAGAATAAATTGGTGGTGTAATTGAATGGTAGATTTTAAAATTTTATTTGTAAATTGCAAACGCATTATGACGTAATTTCAACATGAACCATTTCAAAACAACCTGAATTCAGGAGTATAATTAAAATAAATCACTGTTTCGCATTTTGATATCTGAATATAATGAGAGCTGTCCTTCAAATCGAAGACATTCCAGTTCAATTTGATGTTGCAGTGCTTCTTGAACGTTTACCTGATGAAAAACAATGTCATAATCGGTTAAACAATATATATTCGATGGGGGCGCTTCCATTCATATATCACAATAAGCTATTTCCCTTTTGAAGGAAACTGATGCAAGCACCAACATGCTCACCACTGATGATACTTCTCTTTCGAATGAATCGTTTGTACAGAAACCCGGCCCTGAATGTTCTAAATTCCATTGTTATAGAACACCAACAACACGAACTCACATTCGTGCCAATGCTCTGAAATTAATTTAAATTATATTCATTACAACAATGAACGTGTTATCACCATGAATAGCATAAATATCCACAAATAAATAGAGCCTGACTTTATCATCTTGCAACGAATTTTTTGGTCGAATTTCATAAAACTTTGCACTACTGACTGACCACAGTCGCTTTTTTCGACACTTCGTTAATTATTGATACATTTCTGTAGATACATGGAACCATAACATAACAAACAAATAAAACGAAAATATGCGCGGTTGTAAAGAGTATATTTCGTGATCGGGATACGTGACTCCTGAATGATTTCATGGAACGGCTTTGAGATGCCAAACTTTCTTTTTATGAATACAGAGTGGTTCATCAAACTGACATAGTCTAGTTTGTCTTCACGGGAAAAATGAAAAAATCTTATCTCGAATGAAAATAAAAAAGTCGACACTTTTTTGTTTTTCTTGGCCATCGTCAATATATTCACCCTGGGCAGTGCCATCGAATACATTTCTCAAACCTGAAGCAGGACAACATTCTCAGGATGAACAAAGTTGCGTAACTTCTTACCCAAATTCCCTTTCGTGTGAACCAGAAGATAAACCTCTGAGAGCTTTTCACAGTATTTGTAGGAAGCATCGACCAGATCAATCAAATAAGTTCGAAGGATTGTTATAGTTAGTGCTCGGTAGTGTAGAGGTTCGGACGTCCGCCTGTCAAGCGGCGGATCGGAGATCGAAAAACAAATTAATGAAATTGAATTTTCCTGCCAATAATCACATTGAAAGAGTAAATATTCAATTGAATGCACAATGACAGAAAAGTGACCAATTGTTCACTGAGACGCAGCAAAAGTTGAAAATCGTTAACCAGTTTGTCATTCATTTCATCAGCCACATCTAATTGTCTGTTGGTCCCTCTCGCTCGGGCTACATCTTTGTAGGAAATATCGCTTATATTTCAGTAAGTGTTCCTATCATCGTTTGTTTCTAGCAACCCTCGTTAAACATAAATGAGATACGAAACGCACCGATTGGATGTCAACAAGTTTCAACTCCTACACTGACGAATGATATTCACAAAGAATGACAACATAATGACATTGGTCGAAAGCTTAATGTAGTTCGTCTATTTGCAATACTCAATGGGAACATCGAAATTGTATATTACATTAAAAAAAAATGAAATACATGTTTAGTCACGATATTTTTGTTTCTAATATATCTTAATCTGCTCCAGTAGATGAGATAAATGAAGAATTGAAGTGGATCAAGCCTACATCCCATATGTTGTTGGTTGAATACCTTACAATCTCATTTCAGATATCTGAAACAATACAAGGGATTGCAAAGAAACTGTGACAGCATGCTACCGACAGTCAATGGGTTTTCGTTATAGTATTACTGTACGTAACTGTACGAATTTTGATCGCAGTGTTTGATGATACTATCAGAAAATGATGCTTGAGATTGATACTAGTCAGTAAGAGATCATAAAATATAAATAAATCTTCAATTTCCAGACTCTGAAAAAAACCGCAACCAAATCAGCCATAAAGAATAATTATTAATAATACCTGACATGATTAACTGACCCTTGGTCGAACTTGTGTTTGACGAGGAAAAATCAACAAAAATTATTTGATTGCTTTTTCCATAATTTTTTTCATGTGCAGATTCACAAGAAAGAGAAGCCCTGTAATGTTCAAAGAACACCGTTTGAATTAAGGGACAGGAGATACGAATTAACATTCACTTTGAATTTTTGAAGTTTGTGAGCCTTAGGAAAAAACTCTTTCTGCAAGGAGTTCCAAAGTTCAGCTGTTCTATTGAAAAAGATTCCTGAGCAAGAGAGGTTCGACAGGTCTCTAAATTCACAACAAAGGGGTGGGAGTTCTGTACTCGTCGAGTCATCCGTGTAGATATTGCCAAGGGTGGAACGATTGATAACAATTCAGAAGAGCACCGACCGTAAAAATATATATAGAAGAGAGACAAGTCACCGACCCCTCTATGATGTTCCATTGAAGTGAGCGAGTTTGTGAGCGAAGAATCACCAACAAGACGGATCGACTTTCTCTGAATAAAATCGAGAAGCCTCAATAAATGTTTTGGTGTCGAACTCCACATATGACAGCCATATTTGAAGACAGGTCGTATCTGAGCCTTGTAGAGCATAAGAAGCTGAAGAGAAGTGAAGTACTTCACACGAAAATAGAAATCCAAGTTTCTAGGAAGCACCTTCAGCGATCGATCTCACATAGTTCTTCCATGATTATCACTGATCGTAATTCCTAGCATCGAGATACTTTACTTTGCAGGAATAATTACTCCTGACATCTGGAAACTAGATGCTGATAGATCGGCTCTTCTTGAGAAGAGGCATGTCTGGGTTTTCCTAGCACTGAATCCCACCAAGTTGATGTTACCCCATTCTATTATTTTTACCAAGTCATCGTTAATTTCATTGACGTGATTATTTCTTTGAATTTTTGTTTCTAGAGCTGGTATGGGGACAGTATGTACCTGTCGTCCGTATGTATTTAACAAAATGTATTCTCGAGCAAATCGTTGATATGAAGCAGGAATGAAGTGGGCGCCAGAACTGAACCCTGTGGAACATATGCATTTATTGGGAGAATATCAGATGATACTCCATCAACAACCACATAGAGACAAGAAACTCTTCAACAAAGCACACAACTGAGGAGGCAAGCCATAAGACGGCAGTTTAGAAAGGATGCCCTGATGCCAAACTTGACTTGAATTTTTCGATTGAATGCTGCCAAATATGAGAAACATAAGCCACTGGTTGAACGTTGATGGCGAAATCCGTATTGTCGATTATCAATTATTCCTGATTTCATTCAGTCATTTTGATTGCTTTTTCCATGACTTCGTAAATGATAGAAAGCAATGCAATTGGTCTGTAATTACAAGTTGAATTTTTCCTCCCTTTTTTAGGAATTGGCTGAACTCTTGCTGTCCTCCAGAAATTAGGAAAAAACCCCCAAGTTATATGAAAGGTTGAATAATTCGCAAAGTACTGGTGTCAATTCAGGGTTACATGCTTTCAGAACAATTGCTGGAATTCCATCAGATCCGTAAGCCTTATTTGTCTACAGGTCCATTAAAATATTTCTTATATTTGTTTGGTGAAGAATTATCTCAGGCATATGACTGTCGATAGGCGTGATATTTGGAGGTTCTTTTCCCAATGAGTTCAGAGTAGAATTTCCAGCAAACATTTTTGCAAATATATTTGCTTTTTGTTGGGCAGTGGTGGCTTGTGATCCATCTTCTTTGGTTGATGGGGATAATGAACTGAAAGTGAAAGTTTTGGAGACAGCTTTAGAAAATGAAGATGAATATGGTATCAGAGATTTCTTTGGCACATGAAGTTGGATCACCAGATGAAAAACAGACCCTTCTTCAAGGAAAATCAGAGAAAAACATTCGAACACCGTCCCAATCTGCTGACTTGTAATGCCAGACACGACGTGCGGGTAACTTACCATTCATTGGAGCCAAATACGAACTTGGAAATGATAGAAAGCAATGCAATTGGTCTATAATTACTAGGTGAAGTTTTCTCCCCTATTTTAAAACCTGGCTGAACACTTGCCGTTATCCAGAACTTGGGGAGAATCCTTAAGTTATTGTCAATACTGTGACATTTACTTCGAGAACAATTGATGGGTTTCCATCAGATAATAATAATAATTACAAGCCACTTATTTCCAACAGGTATAAAATACAAAAATACAATGTATTAAATAATCGATAGCAGTACAATATTTCAATATTACATAGGGATGAGATGAAAATAAAGGAATACATAAATATGTGTTGAAATATTTGTTACAGAGAGAGAGGGGGGGGGTAAAAAAAGTAAGGCATACACCGGCAATTCAGAGATCAAGGTGGTAGAAAAAGGAGCGACATCTGATTCCAGCCACCACCCCAGTATAATATAAGTATCAAAAGACACAAAAGTCAGTTATTTGACAATTCACTCAATATCAAGGAACTAATAGATTTTAATGAGTCGAAATTGATGTCGCATATTCTAGAAAAACTGTGAAAGTTTTGACACATATTACTAATAGGGCACTGAAGTGAGATGTTGGTACGCGAGATACTGATATGGAATGTAAAAGTATGTCTGGACTCTAGGCGAGGCACAAACCAATTGATTCCATCTAAGAGATTTGGACAATCTATGTTGTAATGGATCAATTTGTGAATAAATGAAATAGCAGCGATGATTCGCCTGTTCGATAAAGAGGTGACATCGAATCTATTCAAATAAATATTATTATGCAGCCCTCTCATAGTATAATTATTGTCTTCTCGAAATACCAGAAATTTGAGGAATCTTCTCTGAAAAGATTCAATTCCTTTAGAATGACATTCGTTAATAGGGTTTCAAATCAATGGCCCGTATTCTAATTTTGAGCGAACAAATGCAAAGTGTAATATTTTCAGTGTTTTTGAGAATTTCTGATAACGAAACCGAGAACTTTAAGAGCATTTGATACCGTTTGGTTTATATGTTGAAAGTTTATGATCAAATATAACTCCCAGGTCTCTGAGCGACGTTCTAATACGTTTCGATCGATGGAATAATTGAGAGTTACCGAGTTTTCGCATCTTGAATAACTCATCACGAAACATTTACTAATTTTGAGGCTCAATTTGTTTTCATCACACCACAATATAATTTTATCCAAATCATACTGTAATAAAAAGCAGTCATGAGAGGGAGTTATTACTGAATAGATTTCCAGGTCATCTGCAAAAGCAAGCTTTTGACGAGTTAATGAGGTAATCAGATCATTGATATGATAGAGAAACAGAAGTGGTCCAAGATTGGACCCCTGTGGTACACCTGACGTGGGAGCGATGAAACGAGAATTGAAGTTTTCATATTCAACGAATTGTCTGCGATTACTGACAAATATGATTTGAAAAATAAGATAAGGTTTGATGAGAATCCAAAACTTCGCAATTTCTCTAGTAGAATTGAGTGATCAATTTGATCGAAGGCTTTCTGAAAGTCGTTATATATAACATCGACCTGATGCCGTTTGTCGAGGGAATTTGTTACGAAGTGAGTGGAACATGCTAAATTAGTGACACATGATCGGTTGCTCATGAAACCGTGCTGATTTTTCGATATCAAGCTCCTAGTTGGGGCATAAATTGCATCATATATGATAATTTCCGAGATTTCAGCAAATGAACACAGTATAGATATATCCCGATAGTTATTCAACATGGAGAGATCTCCTTTTTTCAGAACTGGACAGATACGAGCAATTTTCCATAGGTTTGGAAAAATACTGGAAGAAAGGACTAGATTAAACAAATAAGATAGGTTCTGCAGAAACTGAACGGCAATCTTTCGCAAAAAAACTCGGAATTTGATGGACACCTGAAATGACTTTATTTTTTAGTTTTCTGCACGCTTGAATAACTCGATCAGGAGTTATAGGTGGAATGACGATTGTTTCATTGCTAACTTCTTCACAATCAGAGGAGTAGTCTGAGTTAGACTGGGGTTTGTAGACACTTTCAAAATAAGTGGCAAAAGCATCTACAATTCTCTGAGGCTCATCGTAGACAACAGGGCCATCTCTCATACACCCGGGGATTCTGGACTGTCCTTTTTTTTCTCTGATAATTGACCAGAAGCCTTTGGCATCAGTTACAATAGAATTTTTAGCATTCCGCAGGTATTTTTTATAAGATTTGGGATTCAATAATGGTTCTCAGTTCTTTAAATCGATTTGGTAGCTTGATGTCGTTTGACTTTTTATGTTTACAAAAAACTTTTTCCTTTTCACGAATGTTATCAATGATTGGTCTGTAAAACCAGGGTGGAAAACGCCGACGACGCGGAATTTTTAGTGGAACGTAAGGTTGAAGTTGCCCATTCAAGGTCTCATAGAAGACATCGCACGCTTCATCCACATCCTTATGTTGATATACACGTGACCAGTCAACGTCGATCAAAGATGCGTAGAGAGCTGGATAGTTGGTTTTCCTAAAATTTAACGAATAGGTTTGACTACTGTTAATGGCAAATTGCTCGTAATGCTTATAGGAGGCCAAGAAATCGAACTGACCTCGGCAACCAGGAGAGCATACGATCTGACTACTGTACATTCGAAACTAGAAAAAACCAGGTCTAAGATTTCACCGTTTGTATTCTTGATTGTGTTGAACTGATTTAAACTCATAAGTTCAGAAAAGTTCCTCAATAAAACAAATTTTGTGTCAAAGGGTTGTTCAGAACAAAATGAGGAATTGTTGAAATCGCCCACAATCAGCATATTTCCATTACATTCAGAGCTGACAAGTGAAAAAATATCTAGAAAAACTTCCAAGACTTCTAACGTTGTGTCAGGTGGAATATAAATAACAAACAGAAACATTACATAATAACCTAAGGATAATTTGCACCCTACCGCATCGATCGATGGGCAGGTAGAGTTCAATTGATTATGATTCTGTCTTTCCACGATGAAGTTTGGATTATTCACAGCTAAAAGTACTCCACCACCACGCGATTTATTCGTAGCAATGAAATTCCGGTCTTGACGATGAACAGTAGATGTGACAGGAAAAATTTCACTGTTAGCCACGTTAGATTTAACCAGGTTTCACAAAGGCAAATGATGTCACAATCAATTATTAGTGCAGATAGCAATATTTCATGTGTTTTGGTGTTCAGCCCACGAACATTTTGAAAATAACACTCAATGAATCTGGTGGTATTCTTGAGAGAATGATGTGAACAAGTCACTGGTTGCTACGTTCCGCAAGCCTTGTTAGGGGAAAATAAATTTCGTTTTCAAGATCATTTCAGCAATAGAAGTAATTGAAATAATGTGACATATTTTGTTGCTGCTATTGATATTCACCGGTAAATTAGGAATCGGTCTTGTAAGGGAAGATTTTCATTCTCCATCCTATAGCACAACACTCGCCAACAATCAAACCGAATATAAAGGTAAATAACATAAAGGCACAATAAATCTCTCAGGGGAAAATCAGACAGCGTGTCTGTGTCTATTCAGTTGAATAGAACATCTGTTTACTCCAGACACAAAATATATAGACGAATACTCTTAGTTGGATTTATTGACTCGATTACTTGATTTTATCCAAGAAATATCGATGTTCCATGGGAGAGAATGATCGTTTCCTATCCTATTTCACGTTTGAAGGAAAATTAAGAAGTGGAACGGATGAATCGTACAATAAAAAGCTGATTGTGTTCCTGATAGGGGATACTTTTATCGATATGGTCTCATGAGTTTCATCAAATTCGTAACTTGATGATCCATTCAGGTGAATTATGATGAAATAATTCGAACGGAAAATAAATGAAATATTCATGATTCGTCTTGAGTTACTCCAGTATTTCTATTGCTTCCAAAATATCTACTCGGCAAAAAAATAGAAAAAGTATTGAAAATATTTTGTTTGTTGCTTTCCTTTATGATTGTTGATTCATTGATATTTCTTTCAAATATAGTAACTATTATACCTTATTCGAATATTTTTATCGATTTCGTTCTGATTTGTCATCATTTTCGTATTGACTTCAAGCAATGGATCTTACCTTGTTGAAAGTAATAACTATAAATTTATTGGGTTTCGAAACGATATCAGCTTGTGCTCTCTATAGACCACCATTTAATATGAAATTATGCATACGACAATAATTGAAGATAAATATAAAATGAGAAAATTCAGAGCTGTCATTATCTCTCAAGGCGCACATGAATAAACAATAAATAACGACAGATATTGGGACTAATAAAAAATTGGAGCTCTTTCCGACAAGGTCTTCACATAACCTTCAGAGTCATCATTATGTTTCGGTAGCGAATTTCAATGAAGCAGCTGAACACCTCAGTGAAGAACACCAATTCATCTATAGATTTAAGAGGATTCTGCTTTCGAATACAATACTTTTTGTTCGTCGAGTGAAAATCGTATTCGATATTCAGTGAAACTACGTTCCTGATCCCAATCAAACTGATTAGGAAAACTCATTTGATGGGGGGGGGGAGAGAAATTGATATTTATGTCTGAAATTACAAAATTTTTGATGTTGAAGGTGCTTCATAACTCAACGAATATGCAAGCGTCCTCAATTTTTTTTGTATTCCTGAGATGATAGTATCCAATTTTAACACAGATTATCACATTTCCTGTACGGTTCTCACTATGTTATGTTCACATAACCGCGACACGTGTTTCGTTATATACAATACAGCTTCTTCGAACTGGATATTTTTATCCTGCTTTAGGAAGCTAATGTTTATCAAAACACGTGTCGCGATTTTGTATACCCATTGTACAAGAAACTGTGATATATTTTTTTTCAAATCGAATGCCATCAAGTATCGACCAGTTCATATCAATGATTAAATATTATCAGAAAAGCTACTCTGGTATTGGTATCAAGGTGTCCATCTGAAATTTCGCTGTTGAGAATTCGTAATAATGAGTTGTTGAGCCATATTACTAAAACTTTTCAAAGTAGTTTCTTCACTATCGATATGGTTCCATGAATTGAGGTTCTTGTGGAGTCGATGAGAAACACGGCTTGTAGCCTCCACCATAATCAATTTGAGAGTTCCATCAGCAATGCAACAAAAAAGTCTATACTTTTGTAAACAAAAGCATTCAAGGTGACTGAAAACAGCTTGAGCTGACACATTTGACTCTTATGAAACTATGAGGGCGCGAATAATCGATCAAAATCTGTCACGTGATGAGTAACTTCCGTCTATAAGAGCCATTACTGAGCCGTTCATATTTATGAGTGAAAAATGCGTGAGGTGTTCTTCCATGAACAACAATGATTAGAATAGCAATGAATGGATGCAGGAAATAAATACAATGAATGACGTAGGATTTGAATTCATTGTTCTTTGTATTATCTCAGATGATGCATCTCTTTGACAGCAACTCCATCATGATACTAATGAAACTCTCAATCTCAGTATCGCGGAACAACCTGATTCCTTCATTCATAGTCATTTTCGGGAGAACAAAGAGGAGCATTACTAATAAATGATTCCCATAATCACTCGACTTTTCACCAATACTCTTCATAAGCAATGCAAGGTGTGGTAACGCGGTGAAAGAAGTAAAAGAGTTTCCGCTTTCTGCGCAATGTTGATGTCGTCTCGTCCTTCTTTTTTTTTCTGTGAGAAGTATTTCGAAGTTTCGCCATTACAACCAGAAATGAGGAAATAACGTCGCTGGAAACGCAAAAGCGAAATGAACAGACGCTTGTTTAATCATTTCGTCGTATACAAAGAACGTATTCTTAATAGGTATATACTCAATATTCGTTCATTTCTTCTGTTTGTCTTCTTCAAAGACACATTGTCTCTCACGATAAATGTTGAATATCTGGTGAGAACATTGACATCTCGGATTTTTTTTTGAGTATAGCAGTATTCAAAGAATGTATTGAAATCTGAGATATCGTCGAAATCACTGACTGGAAAAAGGCGTATTTCAAAAGATTCAATCCAGAGTCAGAGAGTTGATGAGCATGCGTAGGAATTTGAATTTCGTGCAATGATCATTCATTTAAAAATTTTGTTTTGTTGTAACGGAGTAATTGCTTCATTTCAGGCGAAGAGTATATTGAGAATTAATATAAATAAAATGAAACTCATATACCCAGATGGACCGTACATATCACCATACAGAACTAGTTTCTAGGAAAAAACTCAAATCTTCATAAGATTTCATTCCCATCGTCTCTTCAAGAAAATGTTTGTCATGTGACAAATGGAATGTTCATGGTCAAACCCTCATGTCGCTCATGAGAAAGCAGTTGTTGAATTGAAATTAATTTTGTCGCCTATATAGTTGAATGAGTTGAATGTATTATTCAATGACCCCCATCACTGAAACCATTGATTGTTAACGGATCTTTCAAGTATTTCATAGCAACTAGATTCATTTAGGATTACATACACCCGTAGGTTTGCTTTAGCCCTTTGTTTTTTCAATTTGATTTTTCTGCAACTATAACCTGCATCCAAGTGTGTCAAGTATATTTGAGAAATACTCGATTTTCAATTCCCTAAATTCACTTCAGTACTACGCACCACTTCATATCAGTAATAATTTCTAATAATTAAATGAACCCAAAAAGTTGTCAGCAATTTGTTGAATTTGTTTGATAAAAGTCACTTTTTGATATATTCACATGTTCAACTGTCGCTTCCATCCGTTGGAAATGATATTGGCTTCTAATTCTCAAATACACAGCCTGTATTTATTTGGATTACTGAATTCCTCATGACTCATTCCACGTCTAACGATGTACATGATACATCGTTAGACGCGTCATGAACTGGATGATATTTCAATCAATTATTCATTTCTCCTTTAATTTCATCTTTCAATTCTCTTCAGTTCGATTCAGTTATGTAACAAGAAAAAATCGGATGGAATTTTCATACAAGTTCACTTATTGCAACAGGTGTCATCAGTCACCATTAGAAAGTACCTCCAATTCAGCCATTATACTTATATTGCTTGTATTACCAGTGAAACCATCATTACAAATGTACTTATATAGTTGGGTTTGGTTGCCTGCTAGGTTTTCAAGTTTATCACCAACAAATTTTTGTACGGAAATTTCGATTCATTCGGGAAAAATGGAGGATATGCTTTCAGTTGAATAGCTATATTTTACACAAGCAAATCGAAACACTCTTTTCGGAAGTACCGTCTTATAAAATCTCACTCCTTTTTTTCAATTTTTCTATTCAACCAACTGGCAACAGAATGCTGGACTACAAATGTTTCTTGATGGAGACGGCAAGCATAACTCATAGCATTTTTTTTCATCCATGCATTCATCAGCCTCACTGTCTTGAGGTACCTAGGTGATAGAAGGAATAAATAAGGCCCATCTCTTTTATGTCGAATAAGTCGTATTGTAAGAATTTTTCATTATTCAGAGAATACCTTTGTTCTTGTGAATATGTTAAATTGCATTGTATACATAATCTGATTATCAAGTATCTTCCAATGAACGATTGAATGGGTAATCATTTTTTTTTTATATCATCTCAAATATCTTCCAGACTGAAGATTAAGCTGATTAGAATTGAATATGGTGCCTGAGCCGTTAATCAAACTGCACCATTTTCTTTCATCTGTAATTATTGTTGTACTCAGCAGTCAAACATTTTTTATTTCAAAACTGCTACATTGAAAAGCCGGTACACTCAAACCAAACTAGAATATGAACCACATCAGAATACAGAATTCCATAAAATAATCACTTCCTTAGTGAATAAATGAACTTTACTCTTGTTTGTTCTTTCAAACTGCAAAATCCATATCATCTTAAGATATCCACGTTGTCCAGAGAGGACACCAATTACCTGCTTGGGTGTGGTGCAAAATTATCTTTATTTATGTTGAACGATTCAGTAATATGCTAATGATTGATTGGTAGGATTTGCTATCATTGTCAGGAATGTTCCCCACCCAAGACCATTTGTTTATTGATTTTTTTATTAGAACCATCTGAATTAGTTCAATATGAGCTGAACTCGATTATTTTATTCAATTCGAAGATTTTTAATGAATTAATGAATTTTAATAGCTTTGAATAATGCAGTAAACCTGTCATTATGGAAACCTTGAGTGAAATTGGGAAAATAAATCATCAATATAACAACTGTTGCCGCACTTACTGACTACTTGAAAGAACGGCAATAATATACCAAGTAATAATAAGTAACTGTATTGCGTTATTCTATAATGGACTGAACGGTGAGGCATGGCAAGTAAGACATTATTAATTTTAATATCAGAGTTAATGCGTACAGAATATAATTGATTCTTATCTTTCATTCCGATGATACATTTGTTTTTATTCAGACGAAAATTTCAAAAATGTCACATTTCATAGTCACGATAACAGTTCTTCATGTGATTATTCGTGTTCTTGAATTACTCAGATCTGAATGATGCTAAGCAGGGAAGACATCGAAACTTTTGTCGGGTGCTACGTAGATTTCGCACATATGAATATATATGTTTGTTTCTTTCCAATGTTGGGTTCCAGATGAAGAAATAAAATGTTACTACTCACTGAAACCCAATGGGATATGGAAATTCAAAATGATCAACTAGTGATAGAACATCAGTTGCGGTAAATCGATGGATGCTACTTTTTTGGAATCTGTGTAAAAACTAAAAGGTTTCATTTGGACACTTGTACTATGGGGTTTTTTAGATCGGAATCGACTCTGTTATGAAATATATAGGGGAGAGCCAACGTTTTTCTGATGGAAACTGAAAAACGAAATAATTTTTGTTTTGCATCTGTTTAAGAATATCAGAATGCATCATAGTCGAAATATACATGAGTTTGAATGGACATGAATTTGGGTCTCTTCAACTAGTGACGATGAATTTTCAACAATGAACAATTCAGTGATTTCTTAACAAGATGAAGGTGTGATGTCACACGAATTTCAATGCAGTTTATCCGTAATGAATTTGATCAATAAGATTTTCAAATTCCAGTATTTTGACCATCAAGAATTCTGACGGGTACCTATTCAGAAAATCATAGTAGCACCAGAATATTCGTTTTTGTTCACAAATTCAAATATTTGCAGTTCCTTGTTCGGTTTGTTCAATAAATCGATAACTTACTATATTCTCTACAATTCAAGACTGAAAGGAAGCAAATTGTATTCATCACTGGAACGTCCGTAGTTGGAAACATTTAATAAACCCAATTCCAGCATGAAATAGCACAGCTTAGTTTCATTGAGGTAATTATTTTCCTAGCTAATCCTGTTCATATATAAAAATACCTATCTGGATCATTTACTGTGGGAAAAAATGTTTATATACTATGTGTTTCATTTCCAAACGCTCCTGGCGTCAATGATATAGAACAACAACAATTATTTTTTATATAGACCAATTACTTATAATAATAGATAGGTATACAGAATTTTGGTCAACCCTATATGTGAGAATGAAAATGCAGAGAGTACATGAAAAAAGAAATATATTTTATCGAGGTTTATATTTCATATGCATGTTTCCATTTCCAGTATCAGTAGGTATACAAAAACCAGATAATTCGTATGGTAATGTCAAATCATTGAATACAATCACATTGCAGCTCTAATCATCTTGTGCTTTCTCAAGTAACTACCTAAGCGAATCACTGAATGTGATATCAATTACTAATCATTCGATAGCATTGGAAAAATAGAAACATTACAAAACTGACAAAATGAATTGGTTATGATGTATTGACAACCAGGTACAAATGTACAATAATTGTAGTGGCTTGTTGATCCGAGTTATCTCAGTCTGCTAATATTCCTTTCGGCGCCAATAAAATCACAAAAAAAAATAATGTGTTACATATTGAACGCCACACCTAACAGTAGGCGACCGCAAGGTTGTAAATTTGAATGGAATTTGATACAACGTAGGTTCTATTAAAAGTCTCTTCCCATTCATCATCATGGTCATAAGCAATAAAAGAAGTCATTTTAACTCAGGAACGTGCATCATTCAATGCTACTCAATCTGAGGGTTCCAAAATAAGTCTCAGAAAATGAAAAATCAGATTATTGAGTTCTATTATTTTTCTGTTTTTTTTTTCCAGTTGAGGTGTATCTTTACTTCCACAATTTGCAAATGGCACGATGATGTTCATCTATTGCCGTCCAGTACCAGATCATTAAAAGTGATCATAATCGTGGTGAAGTTTCAAAAATGCATAAAAAACTTGAAAAGTACTACTTCCTTGCCAAAATCAAACTTGAACACTACGTTTCTTTCATACATATTTTGTCTACCTAAATGATCTGAGTCAATTTTCCTTGTATGAGGCCAATTATTTTTATGTGTTATTGTTCCTAGTTTTCACACAGCCCTCATGTAGCTGTGTACACATCTCTGGTAATGTATACCTCTCATGTTTTCATTCCTCGATTTAATTTTTATCTTGAGATGAAAAATTTAAATCGTGCTATCTTCGCTGTGAGTGCGGTCATCCGATTTTTGGTTTCTGTATTTTACAGACAATTGTAATCCGACCGTACTCTTAACATTAAAAAAATAAAGAGTCCCAACTGAGTAATATTGTATTTCCACTCTGTAACATCGAAATAAATGAATATGAAAAATGATGCCCAGAGTTCATGTAGTGAATACCACGATTTCCATCAAAAACATTAATTTCCACCAAATATGACAACATTCTCTCATGATATTATTCTTGTAACGTGGAAATTAAAGCCGCACTTTACCCGAGTTTTTCTTGCAATTAATTACGGACTGAAATTGTTGGAATTCCCAGAAAGCGAAAAAGTGTACCCTTGATAATTCTTCCGCCAGGCAATTTCGGGTAGACACCGTATAGGCGTAACAAAGCGATGGCATTTCCACTTTTTGTGTTTCGTTTTTTACTTTTCTGATGTTCTTTAAGGATATCGGGAGGTCAATAGGTCCGTGAAGATTACGCACCATTATACTAGAGCGGATGGATAATGCGATCATCTGCAATTTTTTTCATTCATTCGTTCGATTCAAAATACCAGTTGAATGATCACAACATTTGTACCGTCAATGTTCTGGGACAATTGATTGATAAATATTTTGAACTCCAACGACCATCATTGTGCCGGCAGAACCTCTGATCAAGTTACCACAAAGATGTCTACGCAAAGATCGTTTTATTATTTGGCTACCAAAATAGTGAATATTCCACCTGAAAGCCTATCTTCGAATTTTGAAATGGCATTCAACAAATACCTACGCGAAAAATTCATCAGATTTTTTTCTAAATAGGTAATCATATTTCGCATATTTTAAATGAACAATTCATACAGGCCAGCCTCAACTCACCTACACTGTACGTTGACGGACTAACACCTATCAGAAAGCAACTACTACCCTGGCTAATACCACGAAGGGCATTGTATTAAATCCAACAGTTGTTAGCGCAGGATTCTTCACACAATAAATTCCTGCATAATCTGTTCTTGGCAATAAAACTGTCAGAATTAATTTTCAATTATTGGGATGGGTCACAGTTGCAGACCGGGTTTCGGGCTATTTGGCCTCTCATCAGTGCAAAGCAGTGCCATCATCAACATTAGTCGATCACTCACCACAATAAAAAAACATATTCGAACAGAGTAGCTGCCCTAGACCTAGACTGATCCAAACCACAAGCAAAATAGCCGTTACTGCGCCATCTGACCGTAGACTAGGTTCTAAGCAAGACCATATTCGTTTAATTCAAAGAAAAATACATTATCAGAAAAAACATCATTCGATATTATTGTTCACATTACCTTGTATAAAATGAGTGCTTCCAATATTATTAATATTTTCATTCACCCAGTCACAAGTATATATGTTCTTGTTGGGGTCGGACTGGCATCTTATTACGTTAACAGCATTGGTTGAGATTATTTTATTGTATCGTTTTTTTTTCTCTTCGGGCACATACAATAGTACCTTTGGTCTTCCGGGGAGAGAATTTTAAGTAATCGTTGTAAATGTAGTAACTGTAGACCAGAGATGCTCAAACGGTCGATCGCGATCGACTAGTCGATCGCGAGTGCTTTTTGAGTCGATCTCGAGAAGAAATTTCCGATTATTCACAGATTTTGTTTTAGAAGATAGTTAACAAGAACAAAATGAAATGAATGAACTACCAAAATTTATTCGATCCACAATTAGGCCTCACCACTTTCTCTCATCGTAATAAACCCCTGCTAGCAGGAAAAGGCGGCGGTACTTGTCAAAGAAAAACCGCGTTTTGGTCAATTCATTCGTGCGAGTCTATTTTCTGAAATGAAGAAAATTAAGTCAAAATATCGCAATCGACTAACTGACGAACATGATTTGCACTCGGTAATTACGTACACTCTTATGAAATATGCTGAGGCCATGCAGTGCCACGCTTCAATATCCGAAGTCACCCTTCAGTTAAGTTTAGACACTACAACTCGTTTGTTTGTAAGAACCAATAAACTCGCAACTTTGAATAATTCGATGAGTCGATCCATCGTAGTTTAGCAATATTGAGGTAGATCGTCAACAGTTCAAGTTTGAGCACCCCTGCTGTAGACTGTATATTGAAGACACCAATAAACTTCTATTCTTATATTGAACAGTCATAATGTGAATAAATTTTTGTTCGAACAAATAAGTTATTTTGTTGCCAATATAAAGATGAATATTTTGCGAACACAAATAACCGAGTGATTCTCGAAATTGAATTGAAGACATCGCTAGGGTAAATACAGCTTTCGTTATCAGGAAACGACAACTGCGTATGTGCTTAGATCAGATATATTCGATCGACAGTAATGGAAACATTTCTGTGAAGTGATTCTGGATGTTGCCATATCTGAATCATGGGAACATATTTGGCATGAATGATCCCTCACTTGGAGCTCAAGATGAGGGATCAATTATCCACTTCTGGGCCAAGCATATTGAGTCAGGTAGGCAGTTTATGCCTGTGAAGGGTTAGTAATGTTGAGGATTTGTCATATGTTATCATCATGACGGATACACTGGAAATTCCACATATATACGATATGATTTCGTAACTTTTGTCATGCAATGCCCAAATTTGGGAAAAATCATTAATTATTCTTGCTATCATTCCATTAGGGAAATCAGGGCGAGGATAACTTTGTTATAAAAACCTTGCGACAAGTTCACTAATGTTTAGAAAAACATCAGGGCCATCAATTCGCACTGCGAACCCGTCCATGTTTTGGAAAACAATCATAGTAATGATTTGTCACGTTCATTCGAACTTGAAGATTCATTATAAATAAACCGGAGGATGGATAACGGATAGTATTGATGATGTTTACTGATCGAGTTGCTGACTCATCTCCTGAATAGGGTTTCTGATTTCTCGACCTGTTTTCTTTCTCGAGCTTCGAGAATTCTCGAGCCCAAATTCTCGAGTCTTCTCGAGTCTCGAGCCTATCTAAGAACACCTTCAGAAAAAAGCCTTAAAATTTAAAATAAAAAAAAATCACGAAATCAACGTATTTTCACTTCGTCAACTTAATCACCAAGAAAATACTCTACTAATACTCATAATTAGCTGTCTAGCTAGATACTTATTACCAGTAGGAACTAAGAAACAGCAGTACGTAACTATTACTATGTAATCTTTTAATCATTCATTGGTATTATCAGCACAGCACCAGCTTAAATTGAGATGAAAACATAATAAATCTTTTAAAATAACCATTACAATAATCAAATCTTAGATGAGGTTATATTTTAAGCTTAAGACTCTACTTATTTCTAGTAGGAACTAAGAAACAGTACGTAACTATTACTATGTTATCTTTTAATCATTTATTGGTATTATCAGCACAGCACAAGCCTAAATTGAGATGAAAACATAATAAATCTTTTAAATCTCAAGGCTCGAGAAATTCTGTTTGTATTATCAGGTGGAATACTTCCTTCATTTTCATCAAATTCTCTTGTCGATAATCCATTCTCAGTTTAGCTCTCAAAGATTCTCAGTCAGATACTAAATATATCTTAGAATAATCGCAAAATGTCATAATTGAAAAATTGTCAGAAATAGATGTGGAACCACTAATGCGCAAAATGTCATAATTGAAAAATTGTTAGAAATAGATGTGGAACCACTAATGAACCCACATGTGCTTGGAATAAATCAGAGATTGCCTATTCGTTTACTCATTATGAAAATCGACTTCTACTTCACAATAATTATTTTCAATGAATTTCAGTTTCTTGAATTTGTTGTTTCCATAACGACTGGGATGTAAACGAACGCCATTTTCCATAATTCACTAGAATCCGATTACCAACAAGAGAAGCTTCTCCTCTCGACAACTCTGATTCGAGCAAACCAATTCAAATTTTCACTATCTACAACTCCATTCCGAATTAATTCACATTATGAAAGTTCCAAAGGGCACAAGTTAAACCGATACGTGTCAGCATTTACCATCATTGTCCCCAACTGAGTCTCCAATTCCCTTTGATTCGAACATTAATGGAGAACAACAATGTTGTAAACACTCTGGGGAGGTAATCCCGCATTAGGTGTAATCAAAAATTTATTAGACGCTCTCCCACTTCGGTGAATAGAAGAACGTAACAAGTTGTTATCTATATCGAGCTATAAATGCTAATTTGAATTTTATCTTAATTGGCAGTGCTTCCGCACGAAGCGCTCACAGATGAGATACAAATCTCTTCGGATAATGAACTACTGCCTGCCTGGAATAGACTGATGGGGTTGACCCAGTTAAATAAGCCACTGGGTGGCTGATGTTATGGTGTCGTTCTCAGTTCAATAGGAATAGATCTGTATACGAGTCCCATTGTTATAATTACAATATCGGTAGGCTTCAAAGAAATAGAAATGAAGTAATGAAATCAGTCAAAGTAGTTCCGAAACTTGAAAAAAAGAATATCTCAGTCACCCATAGTGTTTTTGGGGCATGAAAATCGCTACAAATATATGAAGTTCAAGATCGCAGAAAATTTCGATTGCTATGGAATTCGAGAGACGACGATATGAAAAACAAAAATCAGCTGTATTTTTGCATGCAAAACAATATTATTGTCTTCATGATGAAAACTATTAACTAACTATGATGTCAATAAATCACAATCTGAAAATAATGACCGTAGTGCGATTCTCGACGCGGCGTGATCATTGCACAAATTGTTGGTTAGGACAGACACCTAACCGATATTAGTGTTGGTAGAATATGAGGATATTTAAAGCCTATGGCACGAACGCCAATGAGGCACCTATTCGTTTATTCAAGATCTGTATGTTCAAAAATAAAACGAGTGGAATTCTCGCAAACTTGTACCGATCGCGTGGTTGTAATAATTAGGACGATACAATGTGCAT
Organism: Zygogramma bicolorata; assembly: GCA_032362365.1. NCBI lineage: Eukaryota > Metazoa > Arthropoda > Insecta > Coleoptera > Chrysomelidae > Zygogramma > Zygogramma bicolorata. Next base: position 120,653 of record JAVJAQ010001076.1, on the reverse strand, counting down.
GTTGTTCATGATATCATGCATGGATATGCATCCATACCTTCTGTTATAGCGAATGTGTTGAGCCTGCGTTTATGAGAAACATAACTTGAAATATATACTGTTCTTCGAAGCCCAAATTCTCTCGGCAGAAAGCAAGTATTTTCTACCTTTGCTACTCTCTTTTCAAATAGTAACGCAATGCAATTTTCATTGAATTTTGACTTGGAAATAGGTCGAATCCTCAGATGATAACATAAACACAAACTGTTTGGAAAGGTTCGTCCATAATGGAGAAAAATTTGTTAGGATTCAATATAAATGAGTATTTCTTTTACCATTTGTTTTGAGAATCAATTCAATCTTTCATGAGATTTGCATATCAGAATATATATTTTTGAAGTTTTGAAATATATCAATCTATTTTTCTGTAACATATACATTCTAGCAGGTTTGATAGCCTCTGCACCCTTCAGTTTGAAAATAGCTATTTCTGTTTATTTCGTCTATCAAGTTCAATGTTTATGGAACAAGACCCTGCGAAAGTAAAAAGATCGCATCAATCTATGTTATAATAACGAAATTCCTCATCACATGATCCCTTCCATTATTATCCAGTATGACGATGAAACGGCTTTCAATAAAAAGCTGAAAATTCCTAAATGAGTCATCCTGTCATCATTGTCAGACTTTTTATTCATGTACTAAAATGAATGTATAATTTTTTCTTGCCAAATTGTCGATATTTTTCCGTAATATCTCCCCGTCAAATTTTACTAATTTTCCTTCACGATGCGAAAAAATGTCAGCTGTAAATAGCCATCTATTGTTCCCGAATGGAATCAGCATATACCCAGAGTAGTAGTTGATATACCACCTGAATGGTTGGTTGACAAACGAAGAGGTTGAACACTGTGTACATTTACATCCCTTCGTGAAACCATGCACTTTCGCATGATGGCTTTAATCGAAGCTTGTCTGAGAGTATATTGATTTCAGCTGACGATCTTCTGCGTTTTCTCTCATATTCAAATTATCGTACCATGGTTGCTCTCTTCTTCTCATGTCACCGCCACTGAAATATTTTTTTTTCAGCCCGTGCTGAAACTGACGAGCAGCTGAACACTTTTCTTTTCGAAGCCAATGCAACACATGGTGGGTACAGATAGTGTTGTATAAATACAGTTATGTGAATTGATGCCCAAATTAATTCAAAATACATGTTGAGTATTGTGCCCTTGGCGGGAAATAATCAGTTATGTACCGAAGGTATTGAGAATATGAGGAAGTCGATCTTAAAAAACCAAAAGCTTCTGCACGAGGATTTGTCACTAGCTCGAAGGCTATTTATACAACTAACTGGTACAATACATACACAATTTTATGTCTTACCATGTCGTTATTGCATCAACGATCAAGATATTTGTAAAAATAGAAAATCTTTCCGATTACTGTATACTATATGGTTGCTGAAACAATTCAACCGTTGAATGTATTTTTAGCTCATGCGAGCCGTAAAGTGAACTTTATACTTGCACGAGCATAAAGTTAAGTGTTATGTAATTCATATTTATAACTGAGCGATAAAAATACAAGAATAAACTGATATAACATTTTTTTCTTTTGTATTCTAGTATGGAAATCAAAATGATTCAACATTTCAATTCATATGTCGAAGATTTCGTTTTACCATGGTGACAGCTAAATCGTCGATTCGTCAGAAACCACTTCCCGCAACCATACCAGCAAACCTATTGCGTTCGAGATTTACGGAATGGTGAATTTGTACCGATTAATGTAACACATCCTCAATAACGTCAACGGGATCGTTGCGGAGACAATTTAACAAGAGCCTCCATTCCGGAAACATATTCTACGTCATTGTCATACCCCTAACCGAGCATTCATCAATTCTCTGATACCGATCTTCTCCTTTCACTGAATAATGAGGGCTATGCCAGTGAAAAATGTTCGCTTGACCCGAACGGGATATAAGGAAATCAAACCCTCCTCAGTCAGTTTAATGCGATGAAATAACATATCTCTGGATGATTGATGAATCCCTTCCATCTGACTGAAGAATTCATTATTTTGATTTCGTCGCGTTTTTATATTCACTTAAAACAATATCAGGCCACATAAAATATGTATGGTGCTACGATATTTAATCGATATTCAATGTGCATCAAAAGTAGATAATACCTTGTATCTGGGGGGGGGGGGCCGGGGCGGGGGGGGGGGGGGGGGGAGGCAGTGGAGGAACGTTTTTTTGCTGATGGGCTACAAGCCCATAACAAGTGTTAGGGGTCAGGGGCCTGATTCTCAAACGTCGACATTCAATGTCGCATGCGACAAAATCAGTGGGTCGCTTTGATTATTCCTGCATTGAAAAGAGATGGGGATATTTTGTCGCATGCAACAGAAGTTACTAGACATTTGAGAATCAGGCCCCAGATTACTCAACATGAATAATGTCCGGAACGATGTTGCTGTATGAAACAATAACTCCTGACTCCTGTCAGTATAACAAAATGGTTAAGGCTTTTGCGGCCGATGTTTTCAGTATCACTACTTCGGAAACTCAAGATGTATGAGCCTCTGAAGAAGCTAACCATTCGTGCCAACGAAACGTTAGGAAGAGATTTCAAAAAGCGACGGCATTCAAACCCGAACCAAAGTAGTGATCATGTCAGTATGTCGTCAGTTCTCAGGGCTACAATCGACTATATACAGCGGAAAACGAAAATAGGAAAGATACTGTCGAATTTTCTCATACGTCTGCCTTCAATAATATGATATATCCAGAAAAAACTTATCTCGAGGATCCCAGTGCAATTCGAAAATAATGTACCGGAAGCAATGCCATTGTTTATTCAAATTGCTTCAGATCCCATAATTATTTCATGGCAATTGACTCTGGTTCATCATAATCTATCTTTTTGAAGGAAGCCGTATAATATCTGGTTTATAGCTCAATGTTCCCCTACTAATTGATGACAAAGTGATAAAAGTTACTGTTTCATAGAGCAGCATCGTTCCGAACATGATTGATGTTGGGTCATTTAACCCCATAAAAAAGTGTTATAGGCTTGTAGTGTATAACATTACCAAGTTTCCGGTCACTTTATCATTCACTTCCAAGGTGTAGATAGATGTTTGTGAATGTGGAGAAAAATGCATAGTTGCTCCATTGATACTTGAAATTTAACAAAAAAATAATAAACTTGGTCTCCCCTGACAAAAAATCGGTAGAAAAATCTCTGGAATCCAGTTGAAATGATTGAGGAATTAATAAAGCATTCAGATCTTAAAATTCAAGATGTGGGCTCTTACTCGCTTCTGACGTCATTTGAGTCAACTGAAATCGTCGTATCACAAATAAGGGTAGATTTAAAACTCGCAACTGGGAAGTTCATTATCCAGATACGCCTCTATCGAAAAATATTTGAAATTTTTAACTTTCGATCACTGTCATGTCATGATGATGAAAAATGTGGGATGTGTTCTCAAATTGTGGGGCATTTTGGCGTAATGGTTAATTTTGCGATTGGATCGATTTATAATTTATTATAATTTATTTTATGAAACAGAGTCGAGAATAAGCAATCTGAACTGCTATGTGGATGTATTAGCAGAGAAGGTAGGAATCACAACCTTTCTTTTCACAAGTTCCCCTTGTATTTGGCGGTGAAGGAAGACAACCCAATAGAAATAGGTCTTGGATTACATCACTGAAACATCGGAAACGTGTCTCCAAATCATCAGTAGTATGTTCCTTCCGTACATGTCGAAGATGATTTTTGTAGATGATTTTCAGTTGTTTTTTTCAGTTTGGTCTACAATAAATTTTGTTTGCCCAAATTTTTTATTGAAGTAACTTTTACTTATATTTAATACTTGAATGAATGGAAAATAGTGTAGTAAGAATGTCAAATTCTGTTTATTGCAATATATCATGTGGTACATTTCAGCTATGAATGTTTTTCAAGTTTACAGTGAAATTAGAATTAGGTCTCAGATTAGAATTTGTGAAAATCAAATCATTCGACTCTCAGAGTGCTATGTTTTGTGAAGTCTCTTGTTGAAAAGTTGTTACCCAGAGAGTTATAAAATCACATTGTTACTACTACCCGGAAACTGTTATATATGAAATGAAATCTAATCGTATAATGAATATAGTCGATAGTATGATGACAAAATAACTGAAACTCATATGAATAGATAAATTAACATCGGCTCAATTTTAGTATTCTGTATTACAAATGAAAAACTTTTTTCTAATGAAATGACCTAATTCAGTTTTCAGAAAAAAAAAGAACGTTCGATCGTTTTATTTGTTCCATTGTTTTTTAAAAAAACCCTAATCAATCAGGTTCACTTTTCTTCCAGATATGGTGAATTTTTCTATGGTTTATCTTGATCCGTCGACCACAATTTGATCTTGTTTATCATCTTAGTTTTAGATTCTGCAAGTACGCAGAACTACCGAAGAAATTGTATAAAAATGTGTGATTTCTAAAAGATATACGAGCAAACCTATTGTATTGATAGGCTTCAGAGTACAGTAGTTTTTTGGGTAGAGTAGGAGTGAATTTAGCAGGTCCTCTTTCCTTAGAGAAAAAGCTTGGATTGTGATTTTTTTATGTGCTGTTTACAGAGCAATATATTATTTAGAACTGATCGAATCACTTTCAACAGGATCTTTCATATTTGCACTTTGAAGATTCATGTATTGAGATAACGGTCTCAATTTCATTGGATCTAATAGTCTATCAATCTTAAGTTGATTGCATAAAGTAGGTGAGGCTTGTGAGAATTATAAAAGACGTTCTCCGAAAAAAATTGGGAGATACACCGGGTTCTCACCACCTACTCTATCGAAGTTCATAAAACCATTGAATTCTGAAGAAGTTTTGTATATTGATCAAATGGATAGAAATCATTTCATCAAAAGATATAGATATCTCCAAACCCCAAGATATAAGTTAAGATAGATTTCCTTACGGAACTGACCCAAGCTGAACAGAAGCAAAAAGGTTTATTGAAAGTTGTTGATATTGTCAAAATTGAATCGAAAAATCAAAAGCTACTAAATTAACCGCTGAGATGAGATGAATATCGATTACCCCTATCGAAATTAATTCAGGATACGTTGGTGTAAGAAGAGTAGCGAGGGTGGAACTCAAAAACGGAAAACTCATTCGTCCGGTTGTACGACTGTTTCCTTCAGAAGTTTCGAAAGAAGATTTGGAACTGCTATTGAAGGTACTATAGAAGAGAAAGAAAATGAGGAGCAAGAAGTACGGACGCATGCCACTAAAGACGGGATAGTTGAATATGGAGAGAAACAGGATCAAATTGAGGTCTACGGAACAAGAGAACTCATCGGAGATTTTGCCGGATCTGATAGATTAGGGTTTCTTTAGAATCTTTAGAGGGTCCATTTTTTGAGTAACTCACCCTTCTCTGGTTAAGGGGGATGTTGAAATGAATAAAACGATCGAATAAATAGAACTACTGGTCATTTTACTTTTACGTTATATGTTGTTAACATAGCTGGGAAACTGTTTGAAATTTATGATTCAGTAAAAGTACAGAAAAGTTTCGTTTCTCTACACTGGCATTGGCAATCTATCCTATTTCTCTATAGGTAATGTTGAGACTGAAAACTATTATACGAAGGAATTAGGTTTCAGAATTCACAAACACTTTCAAGTTTGATGGAAAGATAACATTCATTTTGTAATATAATAGAGGACATAGAATTTTGAGCTCAACACAACTCTTGAATATGGAATTATTACCACCGATGATTGGAAAATAGTTCGATTCAGCGTTTGAAGATTGTATAGTATGGCAGCTCCATTCACAAAACCGTGAATATTTTTTTAGCCCGGCAATTTTTTGAGAAAGTGAGAAGTAACATTTTTTCCACAATCACGATAAGTTGTCAAATGCTCAGAATACACGTCAAAAATTTCCAAATGGTGCCATAATTCCATGATATCTCTTCCGCATGAATACAATGGATTATTTCCCCTCAAACTCCATGAGCTAGAGGAATACCCGAAGTTTATATTGTTTTTTAGCAAGGAGACTCCTTTCATTTACTGGGTATAGATAGATCACAACATTTTACTGTCTTAACTGTGCGTAAACGATAATAGTTAGTTATTACAGTTGGCAATCGTTGATCTTCGTTAGATTGATGAATGAATAACAGGCTCGTTGTCTGCCTTAATCTTTTTCGGAGTATGACATATTCATGATGGATAAATCTTGCATTATAAAGAATTCACGAACTTCCAGTTCAGTTCAGAGACGAGCAGTGATTCATTATCATAAATTATTCCAGCTTTTCTAAAAAAAAAACGCATGGGGATTATAATTCAGTGGGGATTCGTTAGTTGAATATATTTCAATGTCATTTTTGGCATCAGCTTGGGAAATAGTACTTTTTTCACTAGAGTACTGTGTATGCGGGATGAGACTGACATTCGAAACTATAGTTTGATATTCTGAAATTGGCGATGATCAAATCTAGAGGTCAAGTCTGCTCAGTGGTTTTAAATTCGCAAGTTTGTCTCGATAGGGTATCATAGAGTTACAGTTCTATTTCCCAGAACTATCAACCTCTGAAAATTCGGGAACAACACAAATATTTTATCCGATGCTCCGTTTATATGAACCTCGATATTTAAATATTTTCAGTATCCAGGTGGTCTTCCAAACCGAATGAGTTCCAACAACTGCATTGGGAGAAACACACACGGGAAAACTTATGAAAACTCCGCTCGGATTTCCGTTGGATATATTTCATTGTCGGTTGTAGTATGAACGACTGAAGTAGTTGTTTTCTATACGATATCTTCCTATATTTCATCCAGACCAACTTTGTTCGAAACGAATGTATTAATCCATCAAGAAAGTTTAATCTCCATGAATGTATTCGTTGTTATCCCAATTTGAAATATATTCCTTGCTTTCCGTGAAATACCAAGAAGCTTGATCCTTCGTACATTCCATAATAGCTTAACTGAAGGATATCGCATTATCTGGATTGTGGTGTTCATGAAGTTGTTGGAATATTCCTGTGACCAGTGACGTTTTCTGAACTTATTGAACGTGACTATCTGATCAACTTCGTTTTGAATCATTATTTGGGCAATGAACGAAGAGGACACAAAACTTTATTTGTGTTTTATGGTTTATTACATGTAGGACCAACATTTGTAATTTTTCCTAATTGACCCTTCAAAAGGATCTCTTGAATCAATAGAGGAGTCCATGCAAGTTTTTTCAAGTATCGATGTTCTGTTTATGTTCAAGAGCAAGAGATGTTCGACAGGTCTCAGACCTCACAACAGAGGGGTGAAAATTTTGCACTCGTCAGCTCATCCGTGTTGACACTGCCAAGGGTGAAACGATTGACGACAATTTAGAGGAGCACCGACCATGGAAATCCCAATAGAAGAGAGAAAACTCTCTGATCCTCCTACGATGTTCCAACGAAGTGAGCGAGTCCGTGATCGAGGAATTATCATTAAGACGCATTGCCTTTCTGTGATTAGGATCAAGAAGTTTCAATGATTGTTTCGGTGCCGAGCCCCAGACATGAGAACTGGACTCAAAGACAGGACGTAGCAGTGCCTTGTAGATCATTAGAAGCTGACAAGTAGTGAAGTATCTCTTTGCACGAAATAGAAATCCAAACTTTTGGGAAGCACCTTCAGCGATCGATCTCACATGGTTTTCCCATGAGAGATTATAACTGATCGTGATTCCTAGCACCAGGATACTTGACATTGTAAAAATATTTACTCCTGGCATCTGAATATTGGATGAAAATGGATCGGCTTTCGTTGTGAAGAGACATGCCTGGTTTTTCCCAGCATTAAATTCCACCAAGTTGATGCTACCCCATTTTATTATTTTCGCCAATTTCACGTTAATACCATTGACGTTAATGCTTCTATATATTTTTATTTCTTGTGCTGATAGGAGGACTCTGAAAGAGAAACTAATATGAAGAGTACTGTCATTCGCAAAACTATGCACTGAAAAAGAAACATGTGAAACTTAGGCCAATAGGTCACTAGTTGATCTTTGATTGTTGTGAAATTGTTGTAAAATTGTTCGTTCCGTTAACCAGCTGACGAACGTCAACCCTCAAAAGTCGAAACTTGTGCGAGCAATGGATCAACGAGGCCTTACCTTTTAACGTGCGATTTCCCAGCACGGTGGCCCGGCGAGGATTCGAACCCCGGCCTTCCGCTTGATAGGCAGATATGCTAACCACTACACTACCGAGACCACTGATGGTGAAATCGATATTTTCGATCACTTATTATTCCTGATTCCCTCAGATATTTGATAAGCTTCATATTGATTGCTCTCCCCATAACTTTGTGAATAATAGAAACTAAGGGAATTGATCTGTAATTACAATATGAAGTTTTCTCCCCTTTTCTTGAAACTTGCCGAACTCTGCCTGTTTTACAGGACTTGGAAAGAAAACTAAGTTATACGAAAGGTTGACAACTTCATTTGTGATTGAATAAGCGTTATTTTGATACTGCTGTTTATGCTATCAATGCAGACAGAGCCACAAATACAAGGAATTCGGTATTCTTCTAGTGTAGTTACTGGGTGTCTGTGAGTAGGTCTCTTGTCACAGCACTCTGCTTTTCACTGTCAGACTGTCAGACTAACTTTATGTTATTTTATGGTATTTTGATTGGCCTGATCTCATATAATAGTTATTTTTTTTCTGAGGGTATTCATGACCTGGAAGCGGGGATCTCTGTTTCGATGGTTTGTGAGTTGCCAAAGAGCATACACATCTATAGTGCTATGAGCCTTTGTGTCATATCAGTTCGTTATCGCATCTCCAAAACAAATTTTCAAAAACTGTAGGAGCTCGATTCACTTTCATAAACAAGAGAGAAAATACTACTGCTTTCAGAAAGACACTGAACTGCAGGAAATATATGTGTAAATATTTTCCACTATTATGAGCTTGTAATTTCGCACAGTAATGAACTTGTATGACAAAAGCTATAATTATATTGATCAGAAATTTCTGATGTTGTGTATTTTCCAACGGAGCTTCAATTACGAAAACCTATGAGATGTTCACTCACTATGCGATCGAGTACCACATGTGCATATCATACACGAATGATTGATCAGAAATATTCTTCCATGGATATACCATGGGACATTTCTCGAGTTACGATATAGACGAACCTTTCCAAGGACTTCAATGTTTTTTATACACACCGAACGGTTTTCTCCTGACAAAGTTTCATATATTCGAAAAAAACTTCATATCACAACTAAGAGTTTTGCTCTACTTCCACACAGCAGCAGAAACTATTTTATCTTTTTATAGGAATAATATTGAACTGAGAAATTGCCAACGAGATCTAGCTAGTAAATTGTACTATTAATGTTAGCGAGAGCGAGAAAATACTGCCGTCTTCCAGAGAGCGGAACATTGATTGATTGATGAAGTTTGTTTTGGCGGGGATTCGGCATCTGGCTCGGAAAACTGAACCTTCAGGGCAGGTTTGGGTGGGTTAGTCCCGTTCACCCGTAATGACTAATTGTAACTTCAGTGCCATGGAGTAGAGGGAGAATGACACTCCCCAGATATGTACTTACTGGGGAAGCATCTGCATGGAATGTTAATAGCGAAAATAGTTACTTCCATTTGGGAGAAATCAACAGAAATCGGCAGTGATGATCATTAGAAAAATAGGTATCGAGAAAGAGGTTGATATGTTGATAGTGGAATGTTGGTAGCCTCACCTAGTTTTATTGAAACCAGTCATTACCAAGAGTTCAGTTTCATACGTAACAAAGTTGACATCTTACATCGAACAATACATGGACACTAATAATGTCCCCAAAATTGGGTTCGATACAAATTGGTTTGTCATCATTAATCATCTACTTGTTCATATATCTCAACTGCAAACAGTTCAATATTCTGAAAGGTTGCAGTAATACATAATAAGGTCGAGGTATAGCTTTGATGACTTTGATGAACCTGCAACGTTTCTTCTGTAAGTGAAATTGCTGTAAAGACAATTGTAAATATCACGAATTTGGTGAACTATTTAAAATGTGAAATATGTGATTCGAATAGTTTCAATAAAAAAAGAGAAAACAGTGTTTTACTTTCTCAAGCGCTAATGATGAGACACAGCTACTAAGGAGACTTGTATCTAGACGCCATATCACTTCGTGTTGAAGATGGCTCCGATATGGGAGCCGAAACGTCGAGCAACTCGAAATTATAGACGCGGTTCTACCGGGTCTTTGAATTTGCCAAATATCTCAGAGCTGTATATTCCGTAAGGGGGGAACCTAGCCAGGACGATTTCGATTTATATTTGTCTAACAGTTCTTGATAATGACTTCGAAATGGATGTCAAAATACCATCAACGGATATATACCTAGAGAAACAATTTTTGCATGAAAGAATATATAAAGGTATATATATATATATATATATAATATCTACCGAGAACCCACGCACACCAATAACAGACCCAGTGAGCTGCAAAAGCTCACATCTGCCCCTCTTCAAAACGATTATTTCTACCCCCAGATCCAGAGAACCATTCAACGCCAACACACCCTCTTCTCGCATCCCAAACCACCGGAACTAAACGCCCTAAAGCTTTCCTTCCTTTCATTCGTGGAGTCACTGATAAAGTGAGCCGAATTCTGACAAAATACGACATCAAGACAGTTTTCACAGAAAACAATCAAATATCCTTTTTCCTGCGCTCAACTAGAGATATAATACCTAACGAATCAAAAAGAATATATTAAATTCCTTGCCCGCGAACATATATAGGACAGACGAACCGACAAGTATCAAACAGGTCTTACGAGCACGAACTAGCAGTACGTAATTCGGACATGACTTCGACTCCCTTCAAACATCACCACGAATCCGGACCCAAAATTGACTTCAACAACACGACCATGGCCACTCCGAGTTCGGAGGTCGAAACTCTAGACATCACCTAGAAGATGGCAAATGAGATTTTGCCGAAACGTTGTGACAATTATTATCCTTCAGAGGATCAGAACCACAGAACACGGAATGAAACACGAAAAAGCAACTCATCATACTTTTTCCGTGAGAATCTTCATGCTAATATATATATATATATATATATATATATATATATATATATATATATATATATATATATATATATATATATATATATATATATATATATATATATATATATATATATATATATATATATATATATATATATATATATATATATATATATATATATATATAGAGATACATATACATATACATATATATATATATATATATATATATACATATATATATATAAATATATAGTGTCCCGCTTTTCATGAATACACCCTAATATATCAGTTATCAATAATGCGGTTTTCTTGAAATTTTGCTGGTGATTATATGTTAGTATTTGGCATAGTGAACATTTTCATCGACCATTGGCGTACGGTGTGTTGGGGGGGTGAAAAAAAGCTGTTTTTTGGGAAAAGGATATTAGGGCTCAATTTTTATAACTTTTTTCATCAGATTAAGAATCAGCATTCCCAAAAATCCCTCAATTTATATTTTCGAAATCTCTAGTGCTGATTTAGTCAGAACAGAAATGATTTGAAATCTTATAAAAAAAATATCTGAATGGAGCCCTAATATCCTGAATGATTGAACTTTGTTGTTGATTTCCATGTGAACTGTTTATTATTATAATGGAATACGAAGATTTAGAGTTTGAGAATACACCTCCCTATATTGTTCAGCAAGCATTGGATGTTCGTAACGATGCTAACGAGCACATCAGGAGAAAAATATGAAATATAAATATGAGTTGATGACAGAGGTAGGTATGTATTATATATTTGAATTTTGAATACTTGAGACCAACGCTTCTGTAGAACAAGTACAATGTACAACGAGTGAGACAATAATATATTCCTTCCTCGTCAACAAACTTTTACGTCCATGTCGTTTTTCTAACTTGTACAATCGACTATTGTCTTTCAGATCCAATGCACAAGGAATTACTGATAACCCTTCGTCTATCACTTAACACCAAACTACACTTCATCTTGCCTTTTTTTCTTTATCTCTCATCTTTCTATTCCCTTCTTCATGTCTTTTCCTCCCAAATTCTCTCACGCTCTCACTTCCTTCAAAAACCTGCTTTCCATCCCTTTCACTCTTCTACGAACTCTCTTTCATTCCTGAATTTCATGAAAAGTCTCCTCTTCCTCATCTTCCATGTGATGATAAACAAAAATCACAAGACCCATACTTGATTCAGTTCTATCTTCATCTACTGCAATCTCTCAATATTTGATTAAATATGATATGCATTTTTTTAAATTTATTCAACCACAAATGGAGTGTACGGAACAAAAAAAAAGATAAGGCATCGATTAGTAAAGGTACGGAATTTCAGTGATTTCTTCATTGCTACCAATTTGTTATGGAGCAATAATAAAAAGTTAACTGAATTACGCAGAACAATCAACGACATGTACACAACGTTCCTATTTCAATAAAACTCCAATTTGTGTCCTACCCAATACTTTTCAATTAGTTGTATAGTTACCAGTCTGAAAAAATGTATCTGTATAATAATCGATATATGTACAAAGTATGGAATGTTCCTGAACCGTTTTTGTTCCGGAGCAGAATTGAAAGAACCGCGTTTTTATGCAGGAAATATTTCATCGAAATCTGAATTTACTTTCTCGAATGAAAAGTCACACAAAATGTAGCTTGAAGATAATATCACAGTTTCCTGTACGATTCCTAATGAAAATGAGTTTACAAAACCGCGATACATGTTGCGCTATACGAAAGCTTCCTCATGCAGGATATAAAAATGTATCATGCTTTTCGCAGTTTTATAAATCCATAGTCAATGAGAATCGTACCGTGATATTTTTGTTAATATGGATTTTCGTCAAACCCGACAATTCAATTCAATATATTACAGTATTTTTCACAGTAAATGGTATTGGCTTATTAACTGCAATAAACTACCCGATTTAATCGCATTGTGTAGAAAATCATCTGGTAAAAGATGCAAATGTGCTACAGGGTCGAACTTGAGAAATTTGAATTTTGCATAATGTAGGAGATATACAAGTAATTTATTTAAATGTTACAATTACATTTTATATTTAGTTCAGTGTCGCTATCGCTATCCTCATCTAAATTAATTATAATTGGCGCAATTGATTTTACAGAAAGTTACGAGTTTTCAACATTTATAACATGACTAACAGAACTTTTCCAACTCTCGGTAGGAATCTCATTCATACAGTTCCTAATTAATTCTACCACACTACCACTCAAAGTCGGAGAAGTATTTTTTTCGCGCACGCTCGATTTAAGTTGGTGCTCTATGGTGCTCTATGGGATTGAACACGCAGTAGTAGGGAGGTAGTCGTAACACTGTATGTCCCAATTCTTCTGCAATTGTATCACAAACATACGTTTTTTTTTAATTAAAATGACTGCAGCACTTGTAAAAGTTCTTTTTTGTATAATTTTCCTCAAAATATATGTCATTTGCAGCCATGAAGTTTTGAATCTCCAATTTCGTATTCTTTGAGCCAGGAATTTTTTGCAATTGTCAACTATGCTAGCTTGCGTTGTCCTTTACTATAACGCTGTTTGGCGGAATGTTGGGTAACAGACAATATTCAAACCAATTTTCAAAAAACTCTGCTGTCGTATCTTCGAGATAATCAACACAAGAGTCCTCAATATTTTTGGCAGAAAGCCACATAGCGTTTGGGATCCAACCATTTTCTGATCCTGCGTGTAATATTGTGATTCTCTTCCCTTTATTTGATGGTGTTTTTGTTTTACACTTATCAGAGGAATCAGACCATCCTTTGGAAGAGGTGTCATGCGTGTCAAACCACGTGTCGTCGAGGTAGAGTATTGGCCGATTTTCAGACCGGTATTTTCTTATTGACGTTATATATTCAGAACGACAGTTTCTTAAACGTGTGGATATTATTATTACCTGTCTCTTATCAATTTTGCGATATTTTAAGCCCATTGCAGACGGAGCTCGCCAAAGACTAGTGAGGCCACAGTTGATGGGAGTTTCGTCATTGATGAGCCGCTGTTTCAGACTTTTGATTGTAGGGACACGCTGCTCATCGTACATAGTGTAGATTTTTCGCCTTATCAAATCTTTTTCCCAGTCGTCTAGACTTTTTGTGACACCGGAATCAACAATTCGTCTACCTGAAGTAAGAGGCACCTTCGTCAAAATACTGGTTACTTTTGCTGCAGCACCCGCGTTATATCCTTGCTGAAGTAAGGAACTATACACATTTTTATAATGATTTTCGCGTCACAAGATAAGTGATTCTTCTTTAACGAACCACTGGAAGAAGCACTATTACTTTTTATCCACGGACGCCACATACTGCCTATTCTGTACGTTGGGGTATAAAATCTTTGCTATTAATGTCTGTAATAACAAATAAATGTTATAAAATTATTGCACGCCGTACCACAAGTGAACACTTTCAATGAAATACAAAGACTAAAATGAACAAGAAGTGTAAGCTGTAATCCTCTACAATCCCTCTCTGAGAAACAAAATTACCTGAATCCGGTCCTTTTACATTTATGATGTGCATCTCGGATTTTACAACTTGAGGGTCTAATTGGTTTTATTATAATCCTTCAGTCAATACCATTTATTGTGAAAACTACTATACTCAATTGACTCGGACTGAACGACAAAAAACTATTTCTTTTTCCTGCAGCTTTGCCTCATATAGCTCCTGACAATACTGGCCGTTGGCAGTTTCATCGAAGTACTTCATCATTGCAGCGTTGTTTTCGGTATTTCATTCAAAAATCACACGATACTGAAATTTCAGTAACTAGGATTACATAAAAAATCTTCATTCATAATTGTGGTATTAGCGTATTGAATATTGATATACCTAAAAACGACAATGAATTCGTATTCTTATCGAACTGGGCCCCATTATAAATTATAGTTGCATTTATCATTCAAGTAATAATCAGTGACTTTCATATTATCTAATTTCGTTTGCAAGTGGAATTTTTTCATTGTTCATAATCATATGAACCTCAGTTGGAACTGTCATTACAGGCAGGCATTCTTCTTTCCTTGGGGTGGACTGGTGTGAAATGGTTCAAGAAAATTCCCCATCCTTCCGATATATCAGTGAATCATAAAGAATGATGACTCAATATTCAAAATGATCAGTGTCCTGTAAGTATGAATGAATTGATGAAAAGATTGCTTACTAATTCCCGTCAGCTGATGCCTCTGAATTTTGTTGCGATGACAAAAAATTCCATGAATGTTCTCTATCTGTCTTTAGTGAATTCATTTGTTTTGTTTCGTTACACCGACTCGGTGTCGCCAATCGGAGCATATTTGGACTATTTGGGCACAACTTTGAACGTCTTTGCATCCTAAGAAGAATCGCACATTTTGTCATAATTAACAGAAAAATCAGATTATACCACGAGTCAGTAATGATAACTGTCATCCTTGAGTAATGTTTACGAACCGAGCCACTTTAGCGGCGAGGGAGTAATATTCCGAGAGAATTATAGTCATTATTGCAAGTATTATATTCTTTTTTATTCACGACTGATTTATTTATCATAATATTCAATTTGAAAAATTTGGTGATAGGAATACAAGAGGGAATAAAGACTATTAATCATTCGCCATTATTCCGTAAGGGAATAATATATGGCATTTTACTGCAGAAACCATAACGTACTTTATGTACGTACTTTATGTATTGTTACTGAATAACATACATTATTCATTCAATCGTTTATAGTTTTTCATTTGTGGGCTATTTTCTGAAAGCTCTTTTTTAGAAAAGAATTGACACTGTACATAGCCTATAAAAATCTCATATTTTGAAATAAAATCGCACAATTTTGTATGAATTTTTCTCTGATGTTTACACTGACACCGAGCGTAATTCATTATACCAATCACACAAGGAAACCAATATTTAGTGCATGAAGTATTGTTCTATGATGGACACAAGGTGTAACAATTACCACAAGATGGATAAAATAAAAAAATATTTGAGGCTCTGCAAACAAGCCGTCCGAAAGAAACCAACGTAGTAGGAAAGAGGAACAAAACATGCAGGCTAGAGATACAAGGTTTACAAAGAGAGAGGGATCGTGTGGTGTTGATTGAATTGGTCAGAAACAAAATAAACGTAAATAATTGATTTCAGAAAAGTTGAAACAAGGGAAAGGAGACTGAGAACTGTACTTTCCGAAACAGAAAAATAACCAAATGTGTTCGAGCATAATCGAAGTCTTCGAAAGTTAGCTCGGAGAGAGTGCATGAAGTAATTGAAGACACAAAATGTGAAACTCGATACGACTTTCATAAGAAATAAAAAAAATAAGAAACAACTGGAAAGGGTTGAGAAAAATAGAAGAGGCACTTCAAAAACTTCAAGGAAAGCAAAAAGAGAATAGCGTGATAAAAATATTCGTATCATCGACCAATGGTTTACTCGGAAGTGTGTCTATGAGGGAAGGCGTCAAGTGTTGATAACATTCATTATATATTTGATCTTTTATTGAGATGATTATATATGAGATTCAAAAAACAATCTTTCGTTGTAATAAGCCACATAAATGAACTGATTTTTGAAAAGGGACTCCATGGAAAAGAGAAAATGAAGATTGAGGATCTTTATTTACATATTCCTAATTGAATAGTAATTTCTCGTTTTCTTGAAAATAAACCAATGATACTGTTATAATAGTTCAATAATAATCTATTCAGTACTCTAGCGATGGGAAGATATATCATCTAGCTTGTAAACAAGTAGGTACGACAAGAATGTTCAAAAAGACTTCACGTAAAAAATATCCAACAAAGACAATATAACCAACATAAACCAGTGAATTTTCCTTCTCTGATCTCAAATCCTTCAATCGGTTGATTCTATTTTTATAATTGCAGAAATATTTTCGTATTCTTCTTCCTGAAAACTTTTGATATTTTTCAATGACTCTGATGTTATATTGAGCAAAATATCGCTACTGTCTTCCATACAATTACTGCCTTCTGTCTGGTGAAATTATCCTAGAGCAAAAAGTTTTTTGAATTTCTGTGAAACTAAATGGCAGTTGAATCGTGTCATCGAGTACCTAATGGTTTCCTGACACCGCTGAATTTTTATGGTGCATCATCTTGGTTGGTTTTCCGTAACCAATTTGAGAATGCTGCTATACTTATAATGGGACTGCGGTATTAATGGTAATAAAATTATATATGAGATTCTAAAAACAAATAATCAAGGAATCTTTGTTGTGATGACCAACATAAATTACTGAATTTTTGAAAAAGGACTCCATGGAAAAGAGAAAATGAAGGTTGAGAATCTTTATATAACCTAATTGAATAGTAATTTCTTGTTTTCTTGACTACATCCTAATATCGCTGTTATCATAGTTCAATTATCAACTATTCAGTACTTTGGCGATGGAAACATATATTTATATCATCTATCTAGCTTGAAAACAAGAAGGTACGACAAGAATGTTAAAACAGACATCTACGTGAAAAATATCCAACTGGACAATATAACCAACATAGACCAGACCAGTAAATTTTCCTTCTCTGATATCAAATTTATTCAATCGGTTGATTCTGTTTTTATAATTGAAGAAATATTTTCGTATTTTTTTTTCTGAAAACTTCTGATATTTTTCAATGACTCTGATGTTATATTAAGCAAAATATCGCTACTGTCTTCCATACAACTGCTGTTGCCTTTTGTCTCGTGAAATTATCCTAAGGCAAAAAGTTTTTTGAATGCTCTGGAAAACTGAATGGCAGTTAAATTTCTAGCGTTTCCACAAGGGTTTCTAATTTGACCAGAGTAATTCTCGAGAAAATCCTGATTAAGATACGCGTCAATCAAAATTTATAATTTTCAATTTTCAATATTTCTCATTTATGAACGGAGGAGATACTAAGCCTCCAACCCAAAATAAATTTCAGAGAATTGGTAACATTTTTTCCACTCTTGTCTAAAACTTTCAAGTTCGAAAAAAGCGTATCCATTTTTTTTCAATTTTTCAGAGGAAGAAGAGGATTCATCGTCAAAATGTGTTATACAAACTCTTATTCTAATGTAGGCTTTCTCAGTTATCATATTTGTGGTCTCCAACGAAACCAAATGCTCTTTTCCACTGCTGACACCTGCGAAATAAAGTTTGAACATTGTGTCGCTGGCGAGAGTGAGCGGACTCATTAGTATATCTATGGACATGTTATAACTGCGGAAAAAAAGGACATTTGGGACGTGATTGCCGATCACGTGCTGGGTGTAGAGGGGAGTGAATTGGCTGTTCCATCCCAAGCCTAGAGGTTCTTGATTTTGACGACAGGCCTCAGTAGCAACAGTTTATTTGCCGAATGGTATTGGTTCTTACTTCGATTGTCTATTTCATGGACTCTATTGAAGCCTGTTAGTGAGCAGAGAAGACAAAAAACTTATGCGAATAAAGCAATCAAGACCAGACAAAAGAGGCTGAAATTGATTTGATTGATCAAAGAAATTATTATTGTAAAGAAATATTGAGATATTGATTATGAAAGAGTAGAGTCAAAATAAAATTTTAATGAAGAAGTATATGGAGTAATATGAACAGATAATGAAACTAAGTTTCAAGTTGAAAGTATTCACTTGAAATTGGAACTTACTCTCAACATCTGTTCATATTACTTCATATATTTCTTCATTTATGAAATTTTTGACTCTGCTATTTCATATTCCATATCTCAATTTTTTTCACAATATTATTTTCTTCGATCAATCAAACCTTCAATTTCGTTTCTTCGATCGAAAAATCCATTTTTACCTTTTTTGCCTGGATTTGAGTGTCCTATTCAAATTGTATTTCTCAAAATTTTTCGGCCTTTTTCTCAGTAACAGGTTTCAATAGAGTTAATAATATAGGCAAGAAAGTCCGAACCAATTAACCATTCAGCAAAGAACATTGTCAGCCACGTTCAAGCAGTTTAGTTGCCGATGGGTTCCTGAATGATCGTCAATGCCTCATCACAGTTGATATGAGGTCAGTGGTGCTAGCCAGTATTCACAACAGAGATTCTTCGAAGAGTTCAGCATATTCACCCGTTCTGAAAACGGTCACTGGCGATAGAATAACGATCCAGGAAGAAGCTAAAGTTATAATTGGTCTTGGAAAGAGTGAGAGAAAGTTTAGAGTTCGAACGGTCGTTAGTGTCGACGGATTCATCTTGGAATTACATATCATATCATTCACCCTCAAAATAACTTCCTACCCCTCTTCAACCCCGTTAGGCGATGAATTTCAATGCGAAACGTCTTCCATCAATTCTGTTGGAGAATGTTCATGCAAAATTTAAAGTAGTTTGGACCAAGGCGTCCATACAAACTTTGACCCCCTTTTTCACTCCCTCAAGGGTGGAATTCCGGAAACCCCTTTATTATCGAGTGCCTATCTCATACAAAAAACACACCCTTTTAATCCAGTCAATGACCATTTTCCTGTGTATTTATCCCGTACAGCACCGATATTCATAAAATTTTGAGTAAGCTTCTACTAACCATCTATTTCAAAGTCTACCATGTGCCGGGGGTTGCTTTTTCCCTGAGGATGAATTGAATTCTGAGCAACTTTTGTTTTATTGAGTTTTTTCTGGAAGGCGATACTTTTCGACTTATTCGGGAGTGAAATTGTTCGGACAAAAAAACACGTTTCCAGATGCTTTTTCGAGAATAATAAAATTATAGCTAATTAAAAACAAAAAAATCGTGTATTTATGATATATGTAGAACCAATACGAACGGAATCATTGCTTGTTCAGAAGTTAATTGTTATCCATCAAAGATTGAAGACTTTCACGGCCGGCAACCAACGAATTGTTAGGTGCTTCCGGGCTGTGGACCACGGCTCAGGAGCCCGGAAGCACCTAACAATTCATTAAGTAGTTGTTATTATCAAACTCCAACATGGAAAGTTTCTACGTACAATAACCAAAAACCAATGCATTTTTCGGGAAAAACTTATGAAATCTTTTTTGAAAACCTTCATTTTAATCCCTTATAGAAGTTCCTAGCATCAAAGGTAAGCGAGGTATGAAGAGAATAATGCCGATTCCTATTTTTTGTTGGACAAAAAATTGTGGAAATCTCACACTCTCTTTCACCCCAATCGAAAGAAATCATTGCCACTTCAGTTTTGTTCTTATAATACGTTCTGAGTGTTTGAACAGTTGAAAGTACTCATTTTTGAAAAAAATTGAGCCTGAAGAGAGAAAATCATTTTGGTAAGTTAGTCAAAAATCGCCTTCTCAAAATAACTCGCTTACTCTTCAAGCAATCAAGTCTGTCGGAGGAGTATTTTGTAGGTTCCTTCAAGAGCTATGAGCTCATCTGAATGAGTTTTTTTCCATATATTATTTTTAAAAAGATTCATGTTGAAAGTGCTCAAAAAAAGGAACTTTGCTCGAACACACGCAAGCTTCAACTCCATTTTCATCCTACAAAAAAAATCAAACGCCAAAATTTTCAGTGAAAATACTCACAATTTTGTACTCAACTAAATATTGCGTATCATTAATAGTTTTTGAATTATTTTGAAGGGAACGCGCTTTTTCGCTAAATTACGAGAATGATTTTCCCTCCTCAAGCTTAATTTTTTCAAAAATTATTACTTTCAACTGGTCGAACACTCAGAACGTATTATAAGAACATGAATAGTGAATTGCGAGGTAGAAACGATTTTTATTTTCATGGTGTGGAAGAGAGGGTAAGAGTTTAACTTTTTTTCAACGAAAAAATAGGAATCGACATTATTCTCTTCATTTTTGATGCTAGCAACTTTGATGAGAGATAAAATGAGGGTTTTCTAAAGGACTTTGAAAAAAGTTCAATGAGTTTTCCCCGAAAATGCATTGGTTATTGTACAAAGAAACTTTTTATTTTGGCGTGTGGAAATACCAATCAACTTACAACAAGCAATAATTTCGTTTGTATTGTCTGCATATATCATGAATACAAGCTCTAATCATACTCCCTACATGTTTCTCGATTCAATGCATATTTCTCAAGTTATTCCCGAAAAAGCATCTGAAAACGTGTTTTTTTTAACTGAAAACTGACAATTTTACTCGCGATAAAGTCGAAAACAATTGCCTTCCAGAAAAAAACACATAGAACGAAAGTCGCCCAAATTCAGTCAATTTATCGATATCCTTACTTTTTCAATGAAAGTTTTTTCACCCCGAAGAAGGGGTGGCATCCACCCTCAGGGAAAAAGCAACCCCCGGCAAAGGGTAAACTCTGAAATAGACTTTAAGTAGAACCTGAATCCAATTTATCATGGGATTTGGCGCTGTATGTAATAAATACACGGTTTACATTTTTTTACCGTCATTGACTGGATTATTTCAGTTTCAGGTCTCTACGATGAGCCCCTTAGGCTGCGCGTCGTTCCTTCAATCAGTTATTCAGAACAAATCATTGTAGATTTACAAAAAACCTTTGTAGTGATTCGAATATAAAAGCTTGCTATACCATGGACTTTTTTGTAGAATTACTAGAGACCAACATTTTTGTTGAACATTATATTCGTCTATACAGAACCGTTTAGTCAGCGCACAACGCTCACTGAATTTTTTGTTCAATCAGCAAAATTTGCAACCTATTATATTACTCTCGAATAGTGTAGCTTTCTGTTAGTTCATTATCGGATGAGTATTTTCGATGATTACCTCCTACAAAGAATCAAACAAAGTTAGAAACAAACTTCTTTATAATATTAGAATATCTCAGACGCTGGGGAAAATTGGAAGGATTTTCATTCTACTACAGCCTTGTTACTGCTGATACTTTGTTTCTGATTCTGTAGGAACAACTCAGTCATTCGCAGACCCGTCAACAATCGAAGGTATCAAATGCAATTCCTCGAGAGGAAAATCCCTGCTCAATTGGATCATCCAATAAAGGAGCCTTCGATCGTAAGACTAGCCTGGTATGTGTCCATGGAATGTAAACAAGAAAATTTTTCTGATATATAAGTCCGCCGTACTTTTGAATACATAGAAAAACAAAAAAAAATCGAAATCTCAAATCACGGATGTACTCGTAAGATAATTCCAATCATTGGTGTGTTCCACATAACACATTATAAATACAGTGTTCAAATATGGTGATGTTGGTATTCGATCACGTTTATTCAAACGTTGAGTGGCATAGTTCATATAAATGAATAATCGGAAATGAACAAGCATCAGTGTCTGGATGATAGAGGAATGTATTGCGTTGATATTGAAGAATGATCTTTCAGATTCGACTAGTATTCTCTAGGTAACAACATTACTCAACTGAATATATTATGTGTGCCTTCATTTTCTTTTTTGGTAGCACGACATGAAGTGGGATTGAAACTTTTGTTTGTACCATTTCTTGTATTATGGTGAATTCACTAGGATTTCTCGAATCGAATATCAGAAAAATGTCTATACATTCTTCAACTCGTCAATTCTTGTTTCATACAATTATCTATTTCGGAAAATACTGCGATGTTTCATCTGGTCATCTCTGAGCCGTAATCATTGGCACCACGTTTTCCTTGCTTAAACTCAATTTCATTTTGTTTTTCATAAACTTGTCTTTAAAAATTTTTTGTCGAATAAGTGCTTATGAATGGTGAATCGAAAAATCAGTGATACTTATTTTTCATAGATCATGAAAGCAATTATTTTTCTGTGATCATAACCTCCCACATAAACCTATGTCATCACGAAGGAGTAGTTTGCAGTAGTTTTCCATCAAAACATATTCTTATGTGAAATGATTTGCGATTGTATATATGTGAAACTAATGATGCGTTCATTATAATTGAAAAATCGTTGGCGAAATATTCGATATTTCACATTCTTGATTCTGAACAATTTCATTTAGAGAAATCCCTTCGAGAGATTGCCAGCAGAGGCGCCCGTCATTAGTTTGGTGACATTACGTCACATTTCCTGCAAACCAGACGGAAGTTTTGTAGGTTATAGGATATCGTTATTTCCTGGGTGAGTTGTTCAAAATGATACTGAACACTAAACTATTTATTTATATCGACTTCCTATAACGATACAACTACTGCACTGGCTTATAATTCGCTCACAAGACACTTAGTCTTCATTACTGACTTGAACGTCGAACACTCTTTCCTAAAAAACTGCATACAACTTCGACTCTCCACTAGGCTCCACTAGGTTCTACTTTATCTCAATTCTCCTTTTGAAAACTCTGCCGTCTGTCAATGGAACGTATCCTCAAATACATTGATCGAACCTAGAGATTCATCTAGATACATCCATTCGACGACGGGATCAAGAACTTTTACGCTGGCCGAGGCTATTCGGGAATTGACCGTCAGCGGCGGCGCTAGAGGATTTCGTAATATTATCCCCCTCTCAATTTTGATTGTCCTGATCAAAATTTGTCCCCACACTGAAGTTCGATTCTCTCTAGGTTGACGAACTTCATTTCCACTCTAGGGCTACGTTGACTCCTGTACACCACATCATCTATCCTACGACGGGATTTGACAGCCACACTCTCCTTCGAATACGTCACTGTCAATGGGCTCCCCCATCTCTCGTCGCTTAGCTTATGGTACTCTTCTCGTTGGTTGCCAAATCGAATGAACTTGGCCAATTTCGACTTTCTGTTTGACCTTGTCAGCCCTTCCTGTTGTTTTTGAGTCGAAGATATCACTTTTACTTCTGTTCCAACTCCTGACGGCTCTCACAGAGATGACCTGTTTTGTTGTTTCACCTGGGCTAATACGGGAACCGGATTACTGAGGGAGGAGGGCAGGAATTACTTCGTTCGAAAGTGCCGGAATTCTCGAAATTTTTGCTGATTGTGGTTTTGCAGACATCGTTCTCTGTCCTGGAGTTGCGAGAACAAAGTTTCTCTTTCAAACTTCATGATTCTCTTCATTGTCGAATGAAAAAAGTCACTGGCCAAATCCATTCCTACTATGAATTCATCTTCTATGTCCACGACATACACTGTATCGATGATAAGTCGCCCAAGAATCAGTGATATCGCAGCCTACCCTCGGATGAGGTGCATTCACTGTTCGAATCACGGAGTTCTAGGTAAGGCAGCTCAATTTATCGTCTCACATCGGCTTCGAATTCTTGAAGAGTCTCACCTGATTTTTGTGTGCGAGTTTTCATTTGAGGCCGGTACAGCTGTTCTCGGTGTTGACAGCCATACTGCAACTCTAATGCAGAAATCAGGTCCTCATATTTATTTTGCTGTACAGTGATCTGCAACATACCAAAACTGGCCCTCTCAAAGCTACTGAGTGCCGTAACTTTTTTTTTTTCGCCCCACCCGTTGATCACTGCCGCAGCCTCAAATTGTTCACGATACATTGACCAAGATGACTGCCAATTAAAAGCTGGCAGTTTTACAGAAATTTTTGATGTAGCATCCCTCGGCGATCTTAGTTCTTCAGAAGAGCTATCTGTTTGTCGACTCTCTTTTCTAGACGTTACATCTCCTCTCGCACTGTATCCACTTTCTTATTGAACTCATGGTCGATTTTTTTCGTGAACCTCAAGTGCTTCTTTTCGATATTTTTTTTTTTCTTCTCTCTTCTCATCTTCTCACTCCTATGTCTGTTCTTCGAGAATTTTCTGGAGTACTCTTTCTCGTTCCTTCTTTTCATTCTCGAAAATTTTCTAGAGTCCTCCTTCTCGTTTCTTCTTTTCATTTTCTCGTTCTTCCTTTTCCTCTTGCCGCAGCTTTTTCTCTTTTATTGTTTCTCTTCCAGTCGAAGTCTTTCCAAATCCGCATATTGCTTTTGGATGAATTACAACATGTCTTTTATCGTATCGTATGAAGTACTCCTCGAATCCATTATAATTATTATATAACAGCGAATTCTTACTTCTGACACAACTGTCACGATATTTCCTGGGTTCCGAAAAAAACGAAACTATTTTTTTCAACTCCCTATGAGTATTCAACTACTGCAATGGCTTATTATTCGCTCACGAAACACTTATACTTCTCGAGTGACTTGAACATCCAAAGTTCTCAACTATAAAACTGCATTCAACCACTCTCCACTGAGTTTAAATTTATCTCGATACTCCTACTAAAAACTGTGCCGTCTGTAATGAGACGCATCCACAAAGACTCTCATCGAACATGGAAATTCATCCAGATTCATCCCTTAATGCCTCGATGACGGGATCGGGAAAGTCCTCGCTGGCCGAGGCGATTCGGAATTGTTGGCATGTGACATTCTTTCTTCGATCCCTCATAATATTAACATTATTGAATATATGTTATAATCATTCGATTGGCATCAATTCTTGTTCTGAGATTCTTAAAACTATCATTCTTGAAATGTGTGTTGAAACGATTACATATTTCGTGATACTACGAAATAATTCACCTGCTGTAGCTGGGTACTTTGTTGTATATTATGGACGACAAACATTGCAAGAATGCTCCATTATGAACAAATCACTCAATGATAGCAATAGTAAGAATTAAAACGTGGAAAGAAGTACAACGTCAAACGAGAACAAAACTAAACAGAATATTCTCTCAAACACTTCAAATTGTCTGTAAGGGGCTAGGTTCCCATAAAGAGGCCATGTCTACGCAAATTTTGTATACCAGTTATTCTGTTGGTGAACAAAAAATTCCGACAGAGTTTAGCCAATAAAATTGTGGGTGTCAAAATTCACTGGTAAGCTACAGGCTGATTGGAGATTCAAAGAATGTTGACTCTCTCTTTAATTTCTCAGATCGAAAGGGAATTTACTACACCAAAGCATATCAGTTCACGCACCATGGTTTTTGTGCATCTTCGTGAATATATATTCGGTAGTTGAAATTCTGAAGATAGTTTGGTCCTGTGAAACTTAAATCATCACGAAAACTCACTTCGTGCTAATGAATACAGATGAACCACCAAAATTTCCTTCGCGATACATGGAGAGAAAAATGGAAAAGGGGCGAGCTTGAATCGGTTCACACAATAGACAACTAATCGACTGACCCTAAGAGAGAGGACTGCTGAATGAGCAAGATAGAAAACTTCGAGTATAACCTCTAGCGAATTTCTTCCCCAATGAAGCAGATAAAGAAAGGTTGATAAAGATACAGTAACCCAAGTATAGTTTCATCATTCAGTCATTCACAATATCACTTCAATGTACATATATTTTCTCTCTCTAATGCATTCCGCATCGTGTTATATGGAAACCTGACATAAAGGCTAGTCCATTAGTTATGATGTCTATGGTTCACACTCGATATGAATATATTCCTCGAACAAAATCAATATCTGCTCTGTCACGAAATCCTCCGTTTATGATATTGATTATCACTGAGAGTGAATTGCAATGAGACTCAAAGGAAAAACATTGTTCAGATTATTCTCCCTATTCATATTATATAATATCAAACAACAAACCACTCACGATACACTCATGTGTAACCACTGGAATTCAAAAAGAAAGATAAACAGTTAGCATCTTCACATGTGCAACGTGTAGACAATACTTCCTCTTCTTGTACCGATTTAGGTTGTCTATAGTGCGAATTAAAAGTTGAATTTGGTATCAAAAAGTTCATGAAGTGTCAATCTTTGCAGATATGATGTTTGATCTACAAAAAATCGCAAAACTGAGGAGATAAACTATGACATTAATTATCACAACAAACAGTGATATTTAGTGTTTTTATAGAGCTAAGAAACAATTCTTCTGATAAGGAGAGGAAACTTTTTACCCCATTGATAAATTCTGAACCATCAGTTACAAAAAGGGTGGACCTAACAAATTTCTAAACTATGTTGTGTCTGAAATGTGAACTTGATATAAACAATGATCAATACTGCGCATGTGATGGGTGTAATAAATGGATTCATTACAGCTGTGCGTATCTCACCGCTTCAGAAATAAAATGTATGCAGCTTAAAACCAAGAGAGCTCTAAAATACTTTTGTGAAAGTTGTCAGGAAGGTTTGAGGATCATTCCAATACTTCAAAAACAAATCAAAAACTCAGAAAAACAATTTGATGACTTTATTACAAAGCAGCAGAATGTTCCGCAGAGCAATATTGGAAAACAAAGTGATATAACAAACTTCGAAGAACTCTTCTGTGAACATGAGGAAAAAAAGTTAGGGCGAAAAATATTATGGTCTACAACCTACCTGAGAGTATTACTGATGGCCCTCAGGATCAGATGCAAGAGGATGCAACTGAGATCGAGCACTTACTATCACCTATAATTAACTCTGATATGATTGTCGAATCAATGAGAGTAGGAAAACTCGGTGAGAAACCAAGGCCATTGGAAGTAATTTAAAAAAATGCAGGCTTGGCTGTAAGGGTGTTGAGAAATAAGAAGGAAATCAACAAGCCACATGTTGAAATAGGAAATGATCAGACCCCCAAACAACGTGAATACTTGAAAAACTCAAGAGAAGAATTAGAATCCCACAAAAGTAAAGGAGAACTAAACCTTACCATAAAATACATAAATAAGGCTCCAACCATACTTCAAAC
Organism: Zygogramma bicolorata; assembly: GCA_032362365.1. Lineage (NCBI taxonomy): Eukaryota > Metazoa > Arthropoda > Insecta > Coleoptera > Chrysomelidae > Zygogramma > Zygogramma bicolorata. Next base: position 92,978 of record JAVJAQ010001076.1, on the reverse strand, counting down.
AAATAAAAAAAAAAGACCAGAATAGGGAGATCCTCTTCTTTTATTAAAACAAATGAAGTATTTCTAAGCTGTTTCTACCACAACGCTAGTGGAACTCGAACAAAACTCAAAGATCTACAACTTGCTGTTAACTGTTCAGATCACGATGTTATACTACTGTCAGAAACATGGTTGGACAGTCAAATTTCTGATGGAGAATTGGGATTTAATCAATACAATATATTCAGATGTGACAGAGAATCTACAGGGAGCGACAAACGTGGAGGAGGTGTACTGATTGCTATCAATTCTAGAATCGAAGCTAACTTAATAACGGTGCAAGACTATGTTGAGCATATTTTTGTAATTACCGAGTATGGCAACTCCCCCATTATTTTTGGCTGCGTTTAAATTCCACCATCTTCCCCCCAAGACTTGTATATTAGGCATTGTGAAACAGTAGAAGATATTCATAATAGGTACCCAGATAGCTTGCTCATTCTAGCTGGGGACTATAATATACCTGATGCCAGGTGGGATAATGATAATATGGGGCTAAATGTCATATGCAACCCTAATTCACATGCTTTGATAATATCGAATTGTTTCAGTTACTTCAATCTATATCAACTGAATAGCATTTCTTCTAGTAGAAATGCTTTCTTAGATTTGATTTTCTCCAACAGACACGACATAACAATTCAACTTGCCACTGACCCAATACTACAGGCTAGCACTCATCATTCTCCTCTTTCATTTGACATCATAACACACACTTTTGACTATATTACAATGAGTACTTCTATGATTTCAAAAACGCCGATTATGACTCCATAAATGCATACATCTCCTGTGTGGACTGGCATATTCTTAATTCCTACAATGATATCAATCATGCAGTTTCTTATTTCTACGAAGTCTTGTATAATGCTCTCAATCTATATGTACCTTTGAATAAATACAATTCGAAGAAATATAATTCATCAAATTTTACTTCTTGGTTTACTCCTCAGTTGCGGCAGCTGGTCAGAGAAAAAATAAGTATCACAAACTTTACAAACAATTTGGCCTGGATGAGGACTACATTAATTTTTCTAACTTGAGAGCTCAGTGTAAATTGATTATCCAAAATTGTTACAGAAATTATATTGAAGGCATAGAGAGAAACATATCTAATAATCCTAGGCATTTCTGGTCACATGTCAACAAAATAAAAAATTCACACAAAATTCATGAAAAAATGCACTACAATGATATGGTCAGTTCCGATGGTGATGATATATCGAATCTTTTTGCCGACTTTTTTTCTACAGTATATTCTAATGAGGATCAAATCAATATTTGTATTAGACCTGAATTTAATTATGCTAGAATAGTTAACATAAATCAAGTCAGAATCAGTGTGACAGAAATATTTGATCGTATTGCAGGTTTACCATGTAAATTGTCTTTTGGCCCAGATGGGATCTCTCTGTATTTTATCAAAAATTGCATTTATTCTATCACAAACCCCATTCACACAATATTTAATATGTCTCTGAAATCGGGAATTTTCCCAGATTTCTGGAAACATAGCTTTTAACCACCCATTTTTAAATCGAGAAAAAAAGACAATATTGAAAATTATAGAGCAGTTTGCATGCAATCAGAGATTCTAGAATGTTGGATTATTTTGTAGCAAGGGAGGTCTCTTGGATGTGCAAAAATATAATCAATGATCAACAGCATGGCTTCATACAGGGAAGATCAACCAATACAAATTTATTACTGTACCACAACTATATTCTGTTGAATTTTGAAAATAAATTTCAGGTTGACTCTATATATACATACTTTCCCAAGGCTTTTGATAGGGTCACCCATGATATCCTAACATCTTAAATGATATCTCTTGGTTTCAATGGCCATTTGTTGAGTTGGTTGAAGAGCTTCTTGCAAGGGCGCACACAATGCGTGAAAGTGGGTGGATATATTTCACATGCAATTAATGTATCTTCTGGGGTACCACAAGGGTCCACTTCTCTTCAATTCATTAATAAATGATATATCTCTTTCCATTAGGAATTCCCAATTTTTATTATTTGCTGACGATTTGAAATTATTTTGTCCTGTTAACTCTTTCTATGATGTCAACCTTTCGCAAGAAGATATAGAGAACTTAGGCTACTGGTGTTAACTCAATAAAATGAATTTGAATGTCAGGAAGTGTTTTGCAATCTCTTTTTCTCGGAAGAAAACATTTACCAACTTTCCATACGAAATCCTTGGTAATCAATTAACACGTGCTAATGAGATATAAGACTTAGGAATAAAATTTGACTCCAAACTCACTTTTTCCAACCACATCAATGCAATCACAACAAGAGCTTAGGGCTTCACCTTCAGGACATGCAAAGACTTCAGTCATAATACAATGAAGATACTCTACTGTTCCCATGTTAGATCCATTCTAGAGTATGGGTCTATTGTCTGGTCTCCACACTATGACTGTTATGTCAAACAAATCGAAAGAGTACAAAAAAAATTTTTTGAGATCTTGTGCTCATAAATTGGGTTTACTCAGAGAGCAATATGAGTATGATGGAATAGAAAAAATGATTAATATTCGGTCACTTTCTCACAGAAGATTTGTCAGTGATGTAATATTCCTTCAAAAAATTCTCTCAGGTAACATCAACTGTTCACAAATACTCGAGACTATTTCATTGAAATCTCTTATTTATAATACCCGAACTCATGAGATATTTGCAATTTCATTCCACTCAATCGCCTATCATTCTCCTCTCAACAGAATCAAAATATCTTCAAATAAGTTTTCACAGGATCTCGACTTGTTCTATATGAATGTAAATGAGATAAGGAAGGTTTTGAACGATGTTAGTGTTTGATGTTCTTTGTTCGAGTTTCTATGTATGTGCTATTCGTAAGTCTAAATTTGTAATATGTATTCATACTGTTTTAAATTTGTAACATTTATAATATCTTTGTTTTTTATATTATTTCTAAATTGTGTTATCCCGTGTAATGAATAAATAAATAAATAAATAAATTTCGTCGGAATTGAATAAATGAATCATATATATCATCATTACCACAATCGATGTCGGTGAGACCCTTTCTCGGAATAAGACTCTTTCTTGAGATCAGTTGATGAATTGAGTATGAGTTTTCCTGTAAATTCTAAATTATCTAACCTTATTAGGTAAACGCGCGTCGAGTGCAAGAATTATTAGTTTAATGTTAGGGTAATTTATCTAAAAATTGTTCTTAAATTGAGAGGAAGAGTTCAATCTCGTGGTTTATACTTTTCCAGGTGATAACATGAACAAAAGCAAAATTCAATCACAATCGAATAAACGTCTCAGGAATGCATTAAGGATAAAAAACAAGCACCTAAATACTAATTTTGATCTAGGTTCCTCGCTGGTTACATAAAAACTGTCAGCAAAATATGACTGCAAGACTGAATGAAAGAACTGCAGTTCATATTGGGATTGTCATTTAGATCAATAATGGTAATAATAATTGCATTTTACTGTCGGAAACCGGAAGGAGACTCTGAATTTGGGGCTATGAAATATCGTGGAATTGTGAAAAATATTCAATTTTCTTGAAATGAACTCGATTTGATGAGATGTGTTATATTGATGAAGCATTTTTCCATCCACAGATAAATTATTGATATTTCCATCATAACTATGATTGCATGTATATCCCAAAAAAAGAAAATTAAAACGATCGTGAAATAACAACAATTTTATAATTCTAAGTTCTATAATTTCATTCGATTGGATGTATTGTTATCCATTTGGATTAAATATGTTTGTTTGAATCCTACCAGCAAGTTTTTGAAAATATTTCATTTTTATACTAACGTATTCAGAATCTGATATCAAGACAGTATGACACTTCAAAGTTCAAAATTGGGCATATATCACTTTGTATGCACCACAAAATGATTGTACAAGCTATGAATCCTTAACCATTAGTTATGAATTCGAATAAAGTTTTCTGAATTGTCGAGAACTTTCTTTCGTTTTCTCGAGATCTTGCATTTTTACAGATTTCTCCCTTTTTTTCGATATCAAAAAAGTTGAAATCAATAAAAAAGAAGATATCTCGAGGTAAAAAACGATCTCCCGAGAATATCTCAGAAGAAACTCCTATATATTGAACAAAAAAGACGAACGAGATCTCGAAAAAAGAGGGGATCTTAAGAAAAACGCTTTCAGATTTCGAACAATATCCCTTCATGAATATTTCAATATCACAGATCACAGTAAGTTATTCAAATTACTCAGCTTTGGCTCAGCACGAATGTTTACATCGTGTCCCCTTTCTTCTTGATGTTTTTTTGTGCTAAACAATTTCAACGATAATCGATACCGATCTGTCTTAAGTCGTCTGTCTGATGATAGTTATTACGTATCTCAATAGTAATATATCCATATATCAATCGATAAATCAGTATTCTATAAATGAATTATCACTGTCACTCAACCAGTGATTAGTCAGTTCTAATAATTGGTCGCAACGCCTTGGAACAACTGGCTTTCATGTAATTGCTGATAATAATTTTAATAATTTCCTGCTGATTGATGTTATTTCTCTGAAGTCTGTATTCACGCCCACCTGGAAAAAAATTCGAGTTGTTCTTCAGCAATCCTCATAGATTGATGATAAAAAACTTGCGAATTATTCCAGTATGCAGAATAACTAAGCTCCCGTATTCATGGCCCTACCAAGTAGAAAATATGTTTTTTATTCAGAAATAGGATTCGAACGAAATCAATATGAACAGACAATGGGAATTTATGATTACTTTCATGTACATCCTAAATTACCTTTTATATACAGTATACGTCACGAAGAGCTTCCATAAGAACTTGAGGCAAAGGAATGAAGTTATGAATCACTCTCAAATCTACATGATACTGTATAAAAGCTAATAGTGATACAAAAAATATTCTCCAATAAAATACCTCTGGTACAAACTTCAATCAAAAATTCACGCTATGCATCGTAGTCAAATATATACACCTTCATGGTACTAGATCTAGGCAATACAAAAAATAACATTACCGTTTATGAAGTTGAATATATCTTGATAGCGTTAGTATTGCAATCAAGCTAACAAAACAATTCATAAAAAAGGGTTGTGATAAAGCAATCATCTGTTTTTCATGTTAGTGTGATGAATGAATAAAAGATGATTGAACTGAATTAATTGAAGTTGTACGAATCACAAAAGATTCATACTAGATATCACACAGGGCAGTGCTTACAAGATTGAATGGGGTGTACCTATATAGTTGAGAATGAAGACTGTTGGCGATATTTTCATGAATTATTCTGCACTTGGCTTCTGAATCACTTGGTAAATATCCTCAGAGCCCTTTTTTTTACGTTATTTTCAATAGGACTTCGACTATAAGAAGCAAAATATAAGATATTTCGTTTAAAAATAAAAACTAACTTTGAACTTTGCTACACGTTTTCATATATTATAAAATACATTTACAAAAAACATTTCTTGGAAACTTCACTTATTGATCTTGATGCGATACACTGTATGTTGAAAGAGTAAGTCAAATATTATAGTCTTTGATATGCACAGCGGGCAGTTAGTCACGTTTACATTTTTCAAAACATATTTTTGTGGTAAGTTCCGCGAAATATTTCAACATTGACGATTTATTATTTTCATTCCCACTTCGCCGTTTTCTCTGTCCTTCTCTGGGCGTTGCAAAGATCCACATTATGTGAAAGGGACCTTGCTCTTCACGAAAGGAAGGTGAGCTGGGGGAACTATGAGGATATTGGGGGCTTTATATATACAGAGCAGGGCATAAACTTCAATCATAATTCGTTAACAGTCCTAGTGATAGGAGGTTCTTAACTTGCTCCGACATAATGATGATTTTGGTAAGTTGAGTGGAAAAGTGGGTGATTTTCAAGTGATAATGAGATAAACTCATTTTTGTGTCCAAAGGAACTCCGAACGTGGATCAATAGTGTCACAAATCGTGAATTTTCTGATTTCTCGTTTTTGGCAACACATGAGCGAAATAATAGTATGAAGAATTTTTTTAAACTGTCGGGGCTATTGAAGTTCAGTGGATAGCATATCACTCAAAAAAAGAATTCATATTGAGACGCATTTTCTCTTGATTCATAACATTCTTCATTTTCCAAATTCCTCAGAATTCGTTTGACAAATTTCGATGACGTTTTAAGCTGATATCCACTGGGGACAAATGCTTACGTTACGCCAATAGTCATCACATTTCAAAAATTTTCAATTTCATTCTATAACTGATCAACTCCGTTTTAAGGATTTTTGTTTTTCCTAGATATTACAGTGTTCTCCTACCAAGTCCATTCGGTTAGAATTTGGGGGAATTCAAAAAACCACTAATCAAAATGAATAAATCTCAAAATTTTGAATACTTTATTCCGTGTGTCTTTTGAAATATGGAAACAATGAAATTCCTGTGTCGGTGAAATAGACAATTCATAGTTAATTTGGAGTATCCTGAAAAATGATTTGAATGGACTTGAGAATTTTACACTTTGGGCTGACGATATGCTCAGCGGATATAGAGTTCCAATTCGCACGTAATTTAGTCTATTAGGTTGATTCATGAAATGCGAGATATTGGTGTTTCAGTCTGTTGAACCTGTATCGTGAATACACAACTCATCGATCATTGGTTCAAATTCTACAGTCAACAATTGAAGATTTTCAATTTTCAAATCGCCAGATATGTGAGTCTCTCACATGCCAATCATAGGGTGCTTGAGAAGTATTATACAAGAGGATGATTCAGAAATAGTTGATAATTTGCCCTGTCGCACCGTGAAAAACGATAATAGGCGTTCCTTACCTACACATGTAATGATTTTGAATTTGCCCTCTTAAGTGTGTATAAGAGAGTTTCAACGTATTGACAAAGAAATGGAACAGGAACTCGAATTCACAGGGGGCATGTTCGGAAAATAATTTCTTGCTAACCTTCGAAGAGTTGCCTGAAGAAATGAAAAAAACGTTTCTGACATAACTCATTTAGTCTAGGAACAAACTAAATACATTGCACTCAGCGTTTTGCGAACCAAGTTTACCTTGTTCAAATAATATAAGTTTGGTAAAATGAGTCACTACTATTGGAAAGGTTTCATTTTCACACCAAAGTTTTCATTTCTACCTGGAAAAAGAAATGAGAAGACGAGACACCAGGTCACTCAAATCATCTCTCATCAATCTTTCGTGGTGGGATCATTGTGAAAAATAGGGTTGCTATTTAAAAAAATATGAACCAATAACAATTTGATCAGTGAAATTATTTTTATCTAGAATAACATTCTTTCGAACACTCCTGATTGTGCATAGTAGGCAAAGCGTTATGCGGGTAAGGAACACTCGATTTTTTTTTATAACCGTTGCGTTCCGGCATTATATCAATTCTAAATTGCTTTTTCAACTGTGAAGGTCGATTTATCGGTAACATAATACGAAAATTGCCACTACCAGTTTAAATATGCAACTTCTGGTATTTTTTATATTATTTCTTTGGTTCATAAAATATGAAATCACCGATAAAACATTCCCAACTGTTGATTTCATTCATTTGAGTTGATTATGGAACAACCGCTGAATCGTTCTTCATGGAACTCGAATCATCTTCAGTACTACCACCAATAATGATTTCTATTCACGCCGTGATGACGCCAAGTTGGAATAAATTCCACAAATTGTCACGATATGAGGAGCAACACTTCTTTCAAATATACTTTTATTTTTTCATTCTTTATTTTTCTTCCCTCGAATTTCTGTTCCATCATATTTCAATACAGTGCGGAGATTATTTTTCCGTTGACAACTATCTGAGAAAAAGAGATGTCGGGATCAGATAAAATTTAGGTAGATAGAATTTTCACTACTGGTGAAGGTAATTTCAATAATTTCGCAATTTTCAACTTGGATCTCTAGAGAACGGATTTCAAATTTAATTTCATTATATTTCAATGCATTGCTATGAAATTATTTTACCCTTTTAATTTTTCAAGAAGACGGGATATCGCTGAACTGAACAATTTCACTACTTTTCACTGACATCAATTGTCCTCATACCATTTCGATAATTAATATAAATCACTTTCCAAAGGTTTATAGGATCCATTATTTGTGTTTGAAATAATTTCTAAATATTACTCCAGAATGAATAAGGAGCTTGAATATTCCATTCAGATCAAAATTCCACTTACGGGTCATCAAAATCGTTTTCAGGACAATTTCAAGAATTAACAACTCCGCCCACGATCGTCAAGATATCGAAACTTGAAGTTTGTGGATTTAATTGATGATCCAATGACCCAAGCTATCATATCTTTATATTCCATTATCTTTTCTTGTTTTTGCTTGATTGTTCTTTAGGCACTATTGATCGAAAAATTCGTTTAACATTCTTCATTTGGACATTTTTGTAGAGCGATTTTGTTGAATCATCCCATAAGTATATGAAATAATTTGATAATTGCCTGAAATGACTGACAATGATGACCAAAACAGATACTCGTAAGAGGGATCGCAAAAAAACAGAAACTACATTCTTTCTATGATATTTACTCACGAACTAATCAGTATTTGGCAATTATGATTGCAAAAATCGATTATTTGACATCCTCCACAGTTAACAGTCTATATATAATTTCTTGTCCTGCAATTTTTCATCCTTACTATTCAAAGAGCATTGAAATTTTTGAAAACTTATTTTCGGAGGATTTGTCATAAAAGTCATAAAAAATGGCCAGGAAACGCTGAAATATCAAAATTCGTCTACGCTCGTAAGAAATTCTCGACAGCTATTAAAAACATCAGGAATTTATGAGACCTCTCCTATTTCGAAGCGGATGGTGTAAATTTCCGGAAAATTGTATTGTGAAAAGTAGGTGTTCGCGTCGGCCTGAAAGAAAAACTGTTGCATAGCTCTTTTCTATTCTTCGCGCGCGATGCGGAAGAAAAGCTTATTGGTTTGAGGAGCATTTCTTTATATTTGTGCAAGCGGCAATGCCATGAATAAAATATCAAATACGTTCCAGTTATCTCCAATTCAATTCCGCAAGAGCTAATAAAACTGACATTTTTTCGCTGTATTAGAATTGAATTTCTATAGGTCTGCTTCATTTACATTAGTATCAAGTTCGATAGAGCAATTGAATAAATAAGTTAATAAGTATGTGTCTCGAAAGAATTCTCATACGGATATCAGGAATATATGTGTTTGTCAGCCTTGAAGCATTTTTTCAAACAAGAAATTGTTGTTGCAATCGCATCAAATGTGGCGTACCGATTCATTCTATTTTCTTTTCGTCTCTTTTCTGCTCTTCTAAGGTGGGGTCGAAGGAGATATTTTACGTCGTATCTAAGAAATGAGATATTTTCCGAATCATAAAAAAAATGTGGAAACCACAAGGAAAAATATATGAATGCGGGAATTAATCAAGTTTGAATTAGTTTTTGATCATCCAGAGGTTTAAAACCATTGACTCAGAAGCCTTGATTGCCATTCATTCAATATATTTCCTCATACAAATTTGAATTCAGCAAATCTGTCAAATAACTCGACAGGGTGAAAATGAATACTCGACAATCGCAGTCAGATTTATTTCGCTCAAAACAAAGTTCATAATTTTCAACTTTTATACAAAAAAAAAAAAAACTTCAATGTCTCTAATCTTTTTCCAACAGATTAAACTGAAAGTTTTCTTCATCATAGGTGGACAGAAAAAATTATATTCTTCTGAATTCAGACATGAATATGAAAAATACGAATATGTTATGAAATTATTGGCAAATATACTTGGAAGTGATTGCTGATTGTTGGACTACTTGCTTGCCATAATTCATCACAAAAATGACGCGACATGTTGATTTTTTTCATCACAAGTCCTGTCCATCGACTGAAATATAGTTCCAATTTGTATCGTAGCCAATATTTCAAAAAGCTGATGAAATATTTGATGTCCTATTTGAAATTTCCATTGAATATCACACTGAAACGCACCAAACTTCCCGAGAAAGTGCTGATGATTCCCATCACTGTATTTTTTGCTTATGTAGATATTCAGAGGCATTCAAAGATTAAAATGAAGTATTCGGAACCTCTACTCCTATCTTATCAACAACCACCACCAATAAAGAATCGAAGTTCTTCGACAATAAACATATTCGATATTGCTCAATATTTTTTTCGAGAATATAGGATTTTTTTTCCGTAGTTTCTTGGGTTTTCAGCCTAAGAAATCTGTTAGAAACTAGCTATTAATTTCGAAATCCATACAAGTGTACGAATGTTGATTTCTGATCTATCCTGTTTTTTGAAAAACAGTTCCTTTCGAATAGAACACGTCCAATTACTCAACAACTTCTCGTTTAAGATGAATTTGACTATTTATCACTATATATCAGTTTACAACAAATTGCAAAAATGGCAGGTTGAAAATTAATTACTAACTCGAGGTTATGAATAAACGATGAGTTTTGGAACCTTGGTGTAAAAGTTGAAACTTTTCCTAGAGATCAATTACCCTAACACCAAACTGATATTTATACTGATTATAAAATCAGTTTGGTGTTAGAGTAATTATTGATCTCTAGGAAAAGTTTCGAGGTCATGAAGTGAAATAAAAATTCATCATTTCACCATGGTTATTAAACATCTCATTGTGAATTTCCTCAATTTGGAATTCTGTCTTGAAAACAAGTTTGGGAGCACATGCACTCCTGAGTGGTATTTTCAAATGAATACAAAAAAACGGGTTTTTTCAAGGCGAGCCAGATAGATTCGTTTACATTGAGAGCAAACTTCCCACGAGCTTGGCAAACGATGCAAAATTTGGGGTATTTTTTGGCACGTACAAAAAGCCTTATGGGCATGTATCCGGTCGTTTTAATTGAAACGCTCACATTAAACAATTCAAAATACACAGCCGAGTGCTTACAGATTCAATTTCAACATTTCCCTGGTGGTAATTGCCTTTCTATAAATGAGATCCAACAAATATTCGTTATGATTGAAATTATGTCAAAATACAGAACTCCCTTGGATATGTAGCTACCTGGATTGTCTGAACTGTACTCTTTTATTTTGTTCCACTCCACCGAAATGTATTGATATTGCGATTGCGGTGATTATTGCGAAATGGTACATTTGATACAAAGTATCGCTGTGGTGGAATGATACAATAAATAATTGTAGTCCTAAAGAAGACCAGAAATATCTCCGAAACACGGGCATCAAAGCTGTAGACAATCAGTATTATGCTTCTACTGAAATTAGTAAAAATTATCGTTTTTCAATAAGACAATGCTGCTGGTGAAACTGAAAGCTTTGGTCATTCTCGTATTTTATAGTTCGCGCAATTTGATAATTCCTGAACATAACAGATTTTTTTTTCACATGCTTTTGAAATTTCTCCCCCAATTTCTATCTTCGATTGCTCTCGAGAATCCACTGATGGACTAACTGAAGAAAAAAAAATTAATTCAATTGTACTGCTCTTTCTTTTCACTTCTTATACTGAATCATCGAGAAACTCCTCATTATAGGTTCTGATATCCTGTGCCCTAGCCATTTGCGAAGCTGGCTATGCCTCTCCTTACTACTACCAGCATGGCGCGGTGATCCTACCTAACGGAGCTCCTTTGGACACCCCCGAAGTTCAGTTGGCTAAAGCAGCGCATTTTGCAGCACACGCTAAGGCAAGATACGGCTACGGAGCTCCAGTGGTACCACTATTACATTACGGGCAACCGCTCGCTCATAACGCTCTACCGTTGGATACTCCGGAAGTAGCAGCAGCCAAAGCTCAACATTTCCACGACTATGCAGTCGCTGCCCAGCGTAACGGAGTCGCTGTCGGGCATTTTCCAGTCGCTCCTGGTCTCCCGGTCGATACCCCTGAGGTACAGCACGCGAAAGCTGCCCACTTTGCCGCACATGCTGAGGCTGCAGCGCGCTCTGCTCATGGAACCCACTACAGAAGACGCCGTGGAATCTACCCTCTCCATTACCCAGTCATCGATCACAACGGTGTGCCAGTAGAAACCCCTGAAGTTCAAGCGGCTAAGGCTTACCATTTCGCTGAATACGCCAAAGTTGCAAGTCGTCCAGGTCAATACGATGGTGACTCTGGAAATTACTACAGCTATCCCCAGACTGTGGATTACAGCGCTCCAGCTTACTATCGAGGACCTGGAGGCCCACCAGCTCAAATCGGCCCCGACGGACAACCCATTGAGACCCACGAAGTTCAAGCTGCCAAAGCTGCTCATTTCGCAGCACATGCTGCAGTCAGAACCGGACACTATGGTCATTTTGGACACTATTAGAACCAATAATCTCTGAAGGCTGTGGACTGGAGTTTGTGGTTTCTGACGATAGAGTCACTATGTGATTCGATAGAAACCACATAGCCACTTCATGATTACCAATAGACGTGATACCTTTTATACCTACTAGTGTAAATATAAGTCACTATTTTCCACAAATGTAAATGAATACAGAAACGGTCAATAAATCTATGAATGAATTCATCTTGATCTGTTGATAGATTGTATTATATTTTTTGTTCGCATGTTTCTGAAGGCTCGGAGAAAGTTACCCATATTTCGAAAATTATTGAAATTATAGATACAAGCGAATGGTCACAAACGCTCAGATTGTGAAATAATTCGAATCGGTTTGTTTTTGAAATGGTAGAATAGTGAACTTTTCATTGTCAATTTTGCCGATTCGTCCCATTCTTCTTCTATCTCTTACAAACGTATAGGAATTACAAGTATCAAACACATGTATGATCAGATTGAGGAATATTGAGGGACTCGATCGACTCTGGACGTGAAGTTATTAGATTGATGAGATTGAGACTCGTTCTATCGACTAAAGTGAATTATTTTATCATCAAGAAATATCTGCTCGATGTGGCAATATCAAGATTGGCGTCAAATCAAATCATTGAACGAATTTTTCAAGAGATGATCTTACTCTCTGTTGAAACAACTATCCGTTTTCGAGAACCCTTCGAAATGAACGTTTTGGTATCAGTTAGGTATTTTCACAAGACATCAGCCAGATACATAAGTTTTTGAAAAAAATATGTCTCGTACTAAAATTTGTTGGTTTCATCGTACAAATGAGTATTTCGACCCGATTCAGATTATTTGTCGATTCAACACTCGAGTAAAAGACTGTTGTATCCTCCCTGATAGGGGTACATGCTTCCAGTACAGCATTTTCAAGTGATTTCACATTCGTTGAACTGAATAAAATTAAGTATCTTTAGTACAATTGGAATCTTTGATGTGGAGATGAAATCGTTTTCCAACTCCAAGATGAAAAAAATAAAAATGATTTCAATCTACGTGCACCGTGAATTAATGAGATGATATTATGTATCATTTCAAACCACAGTAATGACAATTTCATTTCAATTTTCCACTTACCTGGAGGAAGGAATAGAAAATGGGAGAATCAGATTAATTTCTACCCGACGATTCTACGAATTCCGTGATTTGTAATAGTCACCCTTCCTCAGAAATTCATAGTGAATTGATAGAAGTAGGAAACGCGAATTACTTGATTAATTAGGAATTGGATAATTTTAGAAATCGATAACCAGAGTATTACCGAATATGCCATGAAGCATGACCGCGTGCTCTAGGAATGTTTAACACACATTACCAAAATAAATATATCTGAAATTCACGCATGGCTAACTGTTTACAGTCGGTGGTTACTACCATTCATTGCATACCATTATTATGTAAAATTAGAAATTGTGTCCATTTGAACTCGAGGTTCTTATCACAATGAGCAGAAAACATATGAATGCCCCTTTCACGCATAAAAATTAATTATGTAGAAAGGGGGAAGATTATTTGTCACGCATGGTGGAATGCTCATACTTGCACCAATGATATTTTCGTTCACGAATATATACAAGAGTTGATAGCACAAGGAAGATGAAAATTTTATTCAGTATTTGACAAAAACAATCCTGTTTATGCTATCAAATTCAAGACTACAATCTTTACACTGAATCGATGTGGATAGTAGGTACTAATGAAAATTGCTAATATATTTTTCTTGATATAATCAGATATTTCAATCATCCTATTGTGTTGAGAATATCATCAAATCTTCTTGAGATGTAAAAAACACCAACCGGGTTATAATAATGATAATAATACTTTATTTTCCATGTAGACAATATACATTGTATAGGAATAGTCAGTAAAAGAAGCAAAAAAAATTAAGACAGAGTATAAGAAACTTACAAGTAGAAACATCACCTTAAAACTAAATACCCTACTTATCTAATCTAAAAATTCATTCGATGAATAAAAACATTGTTCAATTAAAAAACTTTTCAAATTTTTCTTAAACATCACAAAGTTATGTTCTTCCCTTAAATGATCGGGCAGTTTGTCGAATATTTTTATTCCAATGTATTCTGGTGCAAATGAAGTCACTCTCAGTCTTGCATATGGCACATGAAATCTATTTTTTGTTCTAGTGTCATGGTGATGAACACTTTTGTTCATTTTGAAATTTGTTTTGTTTTTGAATATGTAAGTGCATATTTCAAATATATAAACTGATGTGAGTGTCAAGATGTGATAATTTTTGAAAATTTGTCTGCAAGATTCACGCCTTGAGACACTTGCAATACACCGTATAATGCGTTTTTGAGCAATGAATACATTATTAGTCATGGATGACCCACCCCAGAAGCAGACACCATACCTCAGTCTTGAATCAACTTGAGCATAATACATGCTCATTAGTTGAGTGGTAGTTAAAACCGTCCGCAGATTCATAAATAGAAATTTCATTGAGTTAAGCTTAGAAATCAGATGTTGGCAATGAGCATTCCAGCTTAAGTTTTCGTCAAGAAGAATACCCAGAAATTTAACGCTTTCATTCGATTTGGAGTATGTCGCATTATTAGCGCTGAAACTGAAGTCTTCTATCCTATTTTGTCTATTATGAAAACGAATAATATTTGTTTTTTCCGAATTGAAAAACAAATCATGATAATTGAAAAAATCAGATATTTGTTCAACTGCAGAAGCACATTTGTCTCTCAATATTTCCTCATCTGGTGCCGAGATGATCATAGAAATGTCGTCAGCATAAGCTGTATAATGAACTTCAGAAACAGCAGAGTCTATATTGTTTATATATAGGATAAATAGGATTGGGCCCAGAATGGACCCTTGAGGTACACCCATACCTACGCTCAAAGGCTCAGAATTTATACTCTGAATTTCATTATTGACCGTACACTGAAGAGATACATATTGACTCCTACCTTCAAGAAAAGAGGATATCCAGTTGAGAGAGACACCTCTTAGCCCGTACCTTTCCAATTTCAGCAAAAGTTTTTGATGATCGACGCAGTCGAATGCCCGACTCAAATCACAGAAAATCGCCGCTGGGCATTCACCTGCCTCAATATATCTAATTACCCTACTGTATAATGAAAAAATAGCAGTATTAGTTGATTTTTCTGCACGAAAGCCATGCTGCGTGTTAGTTAATATTTTGTGTAAATTCAAAAATGAAGTAAGTCGGTCCAGAAATGCATATTCGAATATCTTTGATAGTCCAAATGGTACTGTTACTGGACGATAGTTTTCCATTAAGTTCGGGTTATTTTTCTTGAAAATAGGAGTCACTTTTCCGATTTTCATTTCTTGCGGAAATACACCTTTTACAAATGACAGATTAATCAGGTATGTTAATAGGAATATCATCTGCTCCAGAGGATTTCTTATTTTTCAATTTATACCCCAATAAGGATAATAATTCATTTTCAGTAAATGGTTTCAAGAACATTGTGAACACATTAAAAAAATGTTCATCGAGATTAGTATGCGAAGCCTTATTAACTGGTATTTGTTTGACCAAACTGTGCGGGGCCTCTATAAAAAATTAGTTAAGCTCGGATGCTACAGTATGTTGATCTTCTACCATAGAGTCATCAATCTTGAGTGAAATATTACTTCTTTCGCAGTTTTTATTTGTGAGATTTGACACAACATTCCATGAGGCACGAATTGTGTTTGGAGAATTGAATATAACACCTTGATAATATTTTTTCTTCTTTTCTTTCATTAAACTGTAATGTGTTCTTTTAGCTTGTCTATATATAGGTGCAAAAGGAGGAAAAGCAGCCTTCAAAGCAAAAATATTTTTCAAAGCTTGACTTGAACGTATTACTTCAGCATCAACCCATTTTTTCTCATCAAATTTATAATGAAAACGTTTTTCAGGAAAATCTATAGAGAAGTTATGTTTTATAATCTCAAAAAAAGAATTGAAGGCTTCATTAATATCTGATATATTATAAATGTACTCCCAATTTTCAGACAACAATGAGTTCTCATAATCAATAATATTACATTCACTGAAATTTCTTTTGAATTCAGTTTTTGGGGAAAAAGAGGTATGTCTATTGAATTCATCTAATTCTAAAAATACCGTCCTATGATCAGAAATTTCATTATCGAAGACACCGCATGGACCATTATTGCAAAAATTTAAGAAAATTTAGTCAAGTATAGTAGAGGAGGTATCTGTTACTCGAGTAGGCCATCCAACAACTGGAATTAGATTATATGATGATAAGAGAGTACACAATAATTTAAAATTAATATTATGATACAAGTCAAAATTAAAATCCCCACAAAGGATGATATCAATGTTGGGTTTGTATAAAAAATCAAGAACTTCTGAAATCTTATCAAGAAACATATTAACAGATCCACATGGAGATCTGTAACAATTTAAAACAATGGTTTTACATTTGGTCGTTTTGAAAGATGCGGCGCATATTTCAAAGTGCTGTTCAATGCAAAATTTGGATAAATCTATGAATTTCATCTGTAAATCCTTACGGGCCCATATACTAACCCCTCCGCATTTTAAAGTTGGTCTACAATAGGAGCTTACTACCTGATAACCCTCAATATGCAATGAGTGCAGATGGTCTGATTCGATTCCAATTTCAACCAAGCACAAAAAATACAAACTTGAAGTTACAGATTATATCACTATATAATAAATTGATTTTGTCCTTATTCAATGTATTTACGTTGAGTAAAATAAAATTTGGGTTAAAATTTATGTCATTGCTGCATTCACCTGACGTTTCCATAAAAAACGGCTGATACATGCACAAAAAGGCCAAACCTCAGGATTCATAGACGTTTTAAAGTTGTTCTCATAGATTGTGACTTTGAGGGATGAATAAAGAGTTGAGAATCTTGATTTCAGTTCCTCACATTTTACTTCTGGAAAATGTTTCACCAATGACCTTATTAAGTCTTCAGATGATGTTTGTGGATCCAATCTACAAACATGAAGACTGACAAACTTAGGGACTCCTCTGACAGTTTCTTGATTTTTTCCTATTATACAGGCTCGCTTACGTCTTTTCTTCACTACTTCATTCCAACCATTATTTCTGGATGGAACTGCAGAGTTGACATCATTTTCCAGGTCAATATATTCCTTGAGTTTCAAATTGTGTTCTGCTTCAGTCACAGCCAACAGAACATCATTTTCGTTAATAATCTGCTTTGGGCTAGAATTACTGCATTCTCCCTGCTCTATCAAGTTGACATCACATGTCTTCATTCCACCAGATTTTTCCAAGTGAATTTTATTGTGGGTAGCTTTACTTCCCTGTGTATTATTTGTATTGTTATTATTTCCATTAGCCTGCTCTGGTGGATTATTTTTTTGTGGGTTCCCCTTATCTTTGAATGTTTGTGGATTATTTACGTTCGGTTTTTGTAGGATGAAGTTTTTGTCTGTTAGTGCCCTGACTTTTTCTTTCAACAGATGTTTATTTTCTAACAGAATTGCATATTTCTCGTCTTTCTCAAAAATTATGGATTTCAATAAATCAATTTCTCTTTTGAAATGTTTGATAATTTCTTCATTGATAGCTTTCAAAAATTCTGATTCTGATGACTTACTGGATTTCAGTACAGGAGTACCACCATCTTGACAGCATATAATCCGTGTATCATCGATTATCACATAGTTTTTTACACGTTCTAGGCAACTTCTATGATAAACATTTCCACACGTAATACACACGGCAATTTTTACTTTTTGTTTCACACAGCATTTAAATGATCTTTCGGAGAGCTCTTCACCCAACTTGTCGCCGGCAGCCATATTGTTTCTGGTATTCCAATATCCTATCCTGACACGTAAACCTCTATTATACCTAGAAACTACCTATAACACAAAAATTTGTGATGATTATTCGATGCGCCAGATAAATTATCATGGAAAAAATCTTTTGATGATTGATAACTTTCTCACTGTTATTTGATATCATCTGATATCATCAGCATACCGAGGAATTTTATGGAAACTGACATATCCATGTGAGTCACTAATTTGAGTGATTCGAAGAAGTAGTGTTTGTTGATGCTGAATTTAACAGTAGGCCCATGATTGAACAAATTTAAGGTAAATGGTTCCTATCTCTATCTCGACGCCACTCCAGTCAACCATCGAGCCATGTGAAATTTCCTTCGTCAATTGATGATATTCAAAATGAAGGGTGGGATTGAAACCATTGGTTTTGAAGTGGAACGTTACTCTGATATCGAATTGAAAAAAGTTGTTATTTTCAGGAGAGGAAAGAAGTAAATCTCATAACAAAACAAACAAAAATTAAAATATTTCAATTAGTCGTGGATGAAGTATAGTATTCTACTCGCTTATAATGGCTATTATTCTTTCAGTGATTCAGTAAACTTCACCTCGTGAATAATAGCCACCATTATACGCTCGTTGAATAATATACTATTTTGCGACGAAAACTGACAGCATGTCGCAATAAAATTACTCATTTGAGAGGAAAATTTCGCATGTCAGAAAGGTGACATGTATGAGACGAAAGTTTCCGTCCCTGGGTGAGAATGAAATATGTGTTTGGAACAAATAATTTGCCGTCATTGATGACGATGAGGAATGGAAATGGATTGAGAATTCAGTTGAGTTCCGTCACGTGCTATTTTCATTTTCATGAGCGGCAGACGACCGAGAAAAACGAATGAATGAAACGTAGGTATGCAGTCGAAATTTTCAATTAGCTAAGAGTACATATATACTTGCCAAGCGCAAGTATAATTTTCATAGTGGGTAAGTACAATGAAAGAAGATGAGGTGAACAGTGTGCACTGTAGATACCGAATGTTTCGGAGTATAGTAATATTAGAAGGAATTTCGAAACCTACATATATAACATCTATTGAAAAATCACTGAAAGCAAGAATCGATAGATGGTTGAAATGTCAATGATAGATAAAGTTTCACTATCACATATGCAACCATGGGTGCATGTATTACTTGTCGATATAAATCAGCGTTGACAGCCGTATCTTTCCAAGGTGCCTCACATGTAACTTGATTTACTTCGATATACCTTGAACCTTATGGATGTCGAAGGTACGCTAAATGTATCTCATTGTCATTCTCAGAACCAGTCCTCCTAGTTTGAGGTATAGCCTAAGAGCCAGCTTAAATCTGACAACACATTCTTTACGGTATCTGAAATTTCGTCCAGTGAGACTTCTATACCCAGTAAACAAGCAATGGGTACTAGCTAAGCCCGGCCGCGGTAGGTTTGGGGTCCCTCAGGTTAGTCAGGTATGAAAATTAAGTAAATTTTCAAAGTATTTTACGGCGTCTGCCGTTTTAATATGTTATAATGTACCTCTGGAAAAATTTAAAAATAACTATGGCTGCTGATTTTGAATGTTGCAACAGCCACTTTTCAAAATTCGAAAAAAAAAATTTTAAGTATTTTACGGCGTCTGCTATTTTGATATATTATTTATTAAACTTTTTAAGCTAAGATTGAAAATGGCTGACATTTTTTCCGGTTGTAACTATACAGCAAAACATTACCTGCAGTCTATGCTTAGAAAACACATGGTACAGTAAGAGTAGTAGTTGATGCTCTCTCTCACTATCTCTTTAGTCAAATATTTCCTTCTTATGTTAGGGCTGAATGGTGGGGTTTCAGTTCCTTTTACGAACACAAAGGCACACCTGGCCCAACCATTTTTAGACAAATATATTTCAGCAGTGTTGCCAATCTGCACGAAATCTGCGCATTTTGAAAATATTCGCGCTTTGAAGTTTTCACGGATTTTCTGCGGATTTTAGATATTGCCACTTCTTCAGCAGAAAAGAGTGGCTTTCTGACCATTACACATGAAATAACCAATAAGTGATACACTTTCAAAGTGGCGGATTCCGAGATTTCATGTTCCTTTTATCAAAACACACTGTTTTATGGCCGAAGCTAGCGTGCTGCCCCAAAACTTCTATTTCCAGCTGATGGCAAATCTAGAATCGAGAGATCAGAGGAACACTGTCAGCCAAAGGTTTGATAAGCATCCATAACTTATGATTCATCTGAGAAAATGATTGGAAGTCGAGGGTTCATTCCCTTAAAAAAATCAAAACTTTTTTTCCTGAAACACAAAGAAAATATTTTCAGATTCATAGATTTTATCGGACTCGAACACAATTTTCATTTCATAGCAATTCAAGTTTTCAAACAGATATAATCGGGGCAAAAAAAACTTTGACGTTACTAAAAAATAACGTTGAATTTCAAAAAATATCCACTGCTTTCGGTGACATTGACCTGACTGAGGATACCTTACATGAACTGTTTAATGTTATCCAAAAGTACACTTGCAGTATGTACAATGCTAAAAATATCCATCGATGTTGATGACGGGAGATTTCAGCTGTTCGTTGATTCTTACAAGGCTGTAGCTATGAACGAAAATTTCAATAAAAAAGTCCAGAGCTTTGATGCAAGCTTGATCCCTCCTTGTGAATTTGAACTGTACCAACAAGTTTTAAGGACGCATTATATTTCCTGCATTTGGAAAAATGCTCATCGAAAGAGCCCACATCACAATATCAGCTTAAAATAGTTTGATAAATAATATACCAAAATAGCAAACGCCGTAAAATACTTTGAAAATTTACTTATTTTTCATAACTGACTCACCTGAGGGACCCCAAAGTTTGGGTTTGGGGCCCAAACCTACCGCGGCCGGACTTAGCTAGTACCCATTGCTTGTTTACTGGGTATAGAAGTCTCACTGGACGAAATTTCAGATACCGTAAAGAATGTGTTGTCAGATTTAAGATAATGACATGGAAACGACAACCCCGGCTCTAGTATGTCGGGAAATATTGTCTCACCCATTTCCATTTGTCGTGTGTCATGTCAGTATCTGAAGTCAAGAGCGTTTTGTGTTCGAAAATGGAATGAAAACCGCAAAATCGTATGCATTCAGAAAATCATAAATGATTCTTTCCAAATTGGCCTGGTCTTGATTTTTCAATCCTATAAAAATGGAAACAGACACTCCAGAATGCTTGTCGTCCGAATTGACAGAATGTCGTGATAAAAATACTAACACGATTAGAGACATATTGTAATAAAAGATGAATTATGATTCTTTCAAAAAGTGAATACCCAGAAGCAAAAGAATCTAAAAGTCATTCTAAATCAAATATTTTCAATAAATCTTACTACCCCTCACATCTTTATTTTTCATTCAGTGAAGGTAACCACTGTCAGTCTCAAAATGAATTATTGATAGGTTATGAATTAAATCAAAGTAAATGTTTCGAATATGTTTTATATTTTCAAACAATTTCATTTTTCATTCAGAGTAACCACTCTCATTCTCCATTGAAACTTCTCGGTTCTATTCAAATAGAAGCAATTCGTCCTGATCGTGATTCTTCGCTCAGGGACTCGTTCGATGGAAAATCGTAGACATGTCTCTCTTCTATAAATATTTCCGCTATAGGTGTTCTCCTGAATTGTCGTCAAAGATTCCACCCTTTCAGTATCAGGACGGATGACCCGACGAGTATAGACCTGTCTTGCTCAGGGATCTGTTTTCAAAAGAACAGCTGAAATATGGAACTCTTTGCCGAGGGACATTTTTTCCTGAGGCTTACAAACTTCAATAATTTAAAGTAAATGTAAATTCATATATCCTGTCCTTTGATTCGCGCGTTTTTTTTGGACTTTCCTTTCGTGTGAATGTGTATATAAAAAACATTCAAAATATATTTTTGAATCATTTTGATTCCAATGCAGATTCCAATTTCATCATAAGGTTCAAAACATCTGCAAAATAGATAATTCAGTTGAAAAATTCAAAATATTTTATATCTCTCTCTCTCTCTATATATATATATATATATATATATATATATATATATATATATATATATATATATATATATATATATATATATATATATATATATATATATATATATGTATGTTGTTGTTGAGTTCGGGTTGAACCGCGTCTGGAGTTTTGTTCTCGACGTTTCGGCTCCGATTTTGGAGCCATTTTCAAGAGGTAAATGTGACTTCACGCTGAGGTCTCAATCTGCCTACTCCTCAGGTGTTGTCACAGGGGGCAAGGGTTTGTGACTTGACGCCGGGGCCTCAATCTGCCTACTCCCCAGGTCTCGTCACGAGTTCTTTCTAAGGTCTCAATCTGCCTACTCCTTAGATCGTACTGAGGTATCGAGGGATGTTGGGTAGTATTTATAGCAGCGGGTGCGGTTCAACCCGAACTCAACAACAACACACAACTGACCGCGGAAACCTATCCGAACACATATATATGTATATATATATAAAGGTATCTTTTATATTTGGGTATTGTAGTCAATTGGAGGGCTTCAGTAAATGAGTACTATTTTCTGATTATTCGAGCTTTCGGAAAATTTATTTCCCCTTTTCGAAAATATCTACAAAGTAAATGGGTTTCAAAATGATACAATATATGATAGTAGAACTCACCAGAGTTAGATTTCAAAATAAACTGGCAAAATAATATACTACATAAGAACATTGTTAAAAGAAGTTGTAGAATTGTCAGTAAAATATTGACATTTGTCAGACTACTTGTTGAAGATATAAAATGAATATTCGGACAGGTACAGTGTGTAAAGTACAGTTGAGTTGTGAAGAATATCAACTGAATTAGGTCTTCAAAATACAAATCATTGCTCAAAAGTTAAAATGTAATTGTGAATTCTGCTTAAATTTTGAATCTCTGATTTTTTATTCAAATTGTTTGGACATTTACTTATATGTACCATTTCGAGAAATAACCTCTTAATTTTGTTTTGTTCAACAGTTAAATTTTTTTCATTTTCATAATCCATTATGTGATCTTCTGAAATAACATGGTCTGCTAGTCCACAAGAAGATTTGTTTAGCCTGCAGTCACTTTTATGTGAAGTGATTCTTCCAGAAAGGTTCCGAGATGTTTCGCCTATATAAAATGAATTGCAAGAAGTGCACGGAATACTATAAATAACATGAGATTTTTCTTTGGAACTGAGAGGAGTTTTAATTCTTGAATAGAGTGAAGAAATTGTTTTCTGGCATTTTGTAGCAATTTTGATATTTCTGATATCTCGAAAAATATTCATTAGTTTGGGTGTTAAATTGGGAATATATTGTATGGAATAGTAATGTAAAGATTATTCGGTAAGGACAAGTTGTTAAATGGGAACATGATGATATCAGATGAGATGGAAATATTTGAATTTGGATGCTGTCTGGAATTATAGTCACGTAGTGGTATATCGGATAAATATTTATTCAAAAGTTTTGGTGGATATGAATTTTCCTGTAGAATAAATATCTTTAAGATATTTCAGATCATTTAACACAAAGTCAGGATGAGATGATTTTGATACTCTTTCTTTTAGTGCTAAAATGAGGTTGGTTTTCATTCTAGACGGATGATGGGAAAAGAAGCTTATAAATGTATTACTATATATGGGTTTTCTGTACCATCTTGTCTTGAGTACATTATCCACACATCTGATAACTCTCATATCAAGAAAGGGTAGAGATTCATTTATTTCCTTCCCGCAAGTAAATTGAAGATGTGGATTGTAACAATTGAATGAATCGAGAGTGTTTTTGATTTGATCTTCAGGAAGTGCTAAAATTATATCATCAACATATCTCTTGATGAAAGGAATATTATAATTTATATCATTAGAAATTTCAGTGAGTAAATCATCTAATACAAATTTACATAAAATTGGTGATAAGCTGAAACCCATGGGTGTACCAAAGATTTGTTTATAATATTGATTATTGAACTCAAAAATGTTTGATTCAAAAACAAAATTCAGTAATTTGAGGAATCTCTTTTTGTCTGAAGTTGTGTACATTGATATTTCATTCCAATGAATTTCAATACTTTTGAGTATTGATTTGAGTGGAAGGTTAGTAAACAATGACACAACATCAAAACTTACTATTTTATATTGAGCAGGTAATTTATAATTGTTGATGAAATTACTGAAATGAAAGGAGTCTTTGATATAAAAATCAATGTCAGTGTTGTAAGAGAGGGTTAGAATTTCTGTCAAAAATTTTGCAATTGGGCCAGAATTCAATCAAAGAAGATTCAGTCTTCAAAAGTTTCAGTAGATTAAAAGCGTGTCGAATGGATATGCGAAGAAAGGTTGAAAATATTTCTGAAATAAATTCAGTAATGATGATTCAGAATTAATTGAAAAAAAGCCGGAATTTTTTCAATTTTGAATATTTTACAGTAAATAATAGTCAAACTTGATTTTCGGAAGATTCAAAGTTTTTTGAAACAAAAGGTTTACAACATTACTAAAATATTTCAAAATGAATATTCAGCATACGAGTATGCAGTGAATATTCGAAAGTGATTAGATGGAGCTTTGAAATATCTCCAAAATATACTGAGAAATGAAAAATTGATAATTATTAAATAAATTATGAAAATTGATTCAAAGGAGAATCAGAACATCTTCAAAATATTTCGAAATGAATATTTAACATTCATTCAGTGAATATTTGAAATTATTGAGACGAAGGTCGAGAATATTCTCGAAATGTATTCAGAAATGAAAAATTGATAATTATTCAATGAAGATTCAGAACTGATTCGAAGAAGGAGCAAAACTTTTTGTAGATGTCAATTACCTCAACAAAAAACTGATATTATTTGCACTCGACGCGCGTTTCGTTAACAAGGTTAGCATTTTCAGGAGAAATAATTGATACTATTGTCGCGAAGGGTTTTCTGCGACCTTTTTTTCTATATTGAGCTTGACTCACGAGAGGGGTTTGATATTTCAGAGATAAAGCAGTGAGATATAAAAAACATAAGATTTATTCAACGGCAAAGTGCACACAGTTTTAAAGAAATAAGTAAGTACTCACATAATGAGGGGGTGCATCGTAGCAAGGGTGAGGTGTGTCCATTCTTCATCCAACCCGCTGGACTCCGTCTAACCACTTTTTCTGCCAATAATCAACTCCCCGTTGCTCATCTCCCGAAACCAGCCCTCGTAAAGAAGTTATTGCTGACTTTTCATTTATCAGCAACAACCTACTTTTCGCGTTTTGTGAACTAGTTCAATTATCTGGGCCAGTTAAACTATTATGTTTTCTTTTAGGAAATGAGCTGAGTTGTGATATTCAAACTGGAAATCTGAATGATGATAATAATAATGTATGAAAATATGATTCAATATTCGACATTATCATTTGATACTGACTTTCGTGTCAGTTATATTGAAATATACTGGAGCCCTATTCTTGAATCATTCGCAGTTCTGCGTGTACGCTGTTGCGAAGCTGGGGATATTTTTTGATTGGTCTCTGATTAGCAACAATATATATGTTCAGCCACTGAGTGATTCGAGAATATAGCCCCTGTCTTATTCTTTCGTCAAGCCTGAGGTTTGATACCTAGTCATTCATCCTTGCCGTAACGATCCGTCCGTCATTGAGTATATACTCGGATTAGTAAATGACAGGCTATACCGTGGTGCAAATAACGTAGACATTCTGTTGGCACGCGTTAAGTACTACTACCCCTCTTTGAATTATCATTCAATTGCGGTTTGCTCGCTTTATTAACGTTACACGCCCAGTCCCTTCCCTCCACTGTATTTCTGTTTTACGTCGCTCATGGAGAGGTAATGTTCAGCTGTGAAATTTCCATGATATCGGAAATGAATCAGTGAGTTGTTTCCTTTCGTTGATTGAATTTATGACCGTAGAATAAGCCGTCGGTGAATCAGTATGAATTTCAGCAGAGTCAAGTAAAATCTGACTCTCTGGCCTCTGAAAGGTCCACTAAGACCCCTGGCTTACCGTCATCACGACAGCTGCCGGCTGTAGTGGTACTTAGTGATACTTCAAATACCAGCTAGGGCTCGAGGTAACATCCGTACCTTAGGGGGACGTTAGATAATGGTGATCGCGCAGAAAGGCGTTACAATGAACACAGAATGAGATTTGAAGGAAATCTTCTTTTCAGACAAATAATACCCAACAAATAAACGAACAGTTTCCAATTTCATAATTTTTCCTTGAAACTTTTCGTAGAGATCAATTACCCTAACACCAAACTGATATTTTTGCACTCGACGCGCGTTTCGCTAACAAGGTCAAGAGATTGAAGGAGAAGGATTGTTTTTACCTAAAAGCGCACAAAGGTAACAAAGTGGTGATTTTAGATAAAGAAGATTACTTTGAAAGAGTCGATAACTTGATTAGAGATGGTCCATATCAGAAGTTACCACGAAACCCGTTGCCCAAGTTGATCGCTAACGTAAAAACAACATTAAAAAAATGCGAGACACTGATCACACCGATTTTGAACAGGAGACTACAACTGTCAAATCCCACAGTTTCAAAGATATATTGCTTACCAAAAATACACAAACCTGGAAAATCGATGCGACCAATAGTCTCAGCAATGAATTCGCCCTCATATAATATTGCTAAATGGTTAACAAAAGAATTTGAAAATCACCCCGTCGGTCCAACTGACGCGAGTGTTAAAAATTCAAAAGAATTCCTAGAAAAAATAAAACATATTGAATTAGAAGAGGGCGAAACATTGGTTTCATTCGATGTTAGTTCTTTATTCCCAAGTGTCCCGATACTACAAGCTCTAGAGAGAGTATTTGAAAGATCTTCTCAAATCAAATGACTTGGCAGACGACACTATTGAAGAATATATTCAACTCACCAAGCTTTGCATGGATCAGAATTGTTTTCAATATAATGGCTCATATTTTGCACAGCACGAAGGGACAGCCATGGGTTACCAATTGTCTCCATTTGGGCAGGTTTGAGACGGATGCTAGGGAGGAACTCAGTTACTTCCCTAGGGTCTGGATTAGATATGTTGACGACATATTCGCTGTGGTGGATACAAGGATTGCCAGAATTAAAAAGGTCCTTTCGGCACTAAACAACAGATGTAATAGTATAAAATTCACGTGCGAAGTAGAAAAAGAACGAAAGTTGGCATTGTTAGATGTATTGGTTATAAGGAACGAACAGAATGAAATAGAATTTGACATTTACAGGAAAGACACGAACACCTTCAGCTACATTCCAAATGACTCAAATCATTGTTCACAGCATAAATGGCGGCACTGCAATTTCTTGTCCATAGGTTAATAACTTTTCCTAAGAAAAAAGATGAGTACGACAATGAAAGGAGAGTGATTAGGCACGTAGCTGAAGTGAACGGTTTTAACCCAGAGATAGTTGATAAGATATTTAGAAAATGTAAATTCAGGGAAACACTTCGGAAATCTTCGACATTTAAAAAATATGAGATAAACGAAAAGTTTATAGTAATTCCATATGAACTAGAAGACTCCAACATATATTTGACGAAGTAAATATGAAAGTTGCATATAAAACTTCTTACAAATTACAGCAGCTTCTTGGTAACCCGAAAGATAAATTAGAAAACTCAGAGAAGTCGGGAATTTACGAGATCAGTTGTCAAGATTGCAACAACAAGTACATCGGCCAGAGCCGACGAGCTATTAAAACCCGTTTCAAAGAACATTTCGCACATATAAAATACGGAAGGGTAGAAAAATCCAGTGTCGCCCAACACGCTCTACACAATGACCACAAAATTGGTCAAAGCAATCTGAAACTGATCAAGCATGTGCATGACACACAAGACTACTTGATGCATGTGAGAGTCTAGAAATAGCAAAATGTAAAAACAGCATAAATGGTGACAAGGGACCTACCCCTTTTAGCCCGCTTTTCAATTTATTGTTGAGGAAGTAATCAGAAATCAATACTAACAGATGACGGAACTTGCAGGTAGTCAGTTCATTACCGGGAAATTAATTAGAATAATTAACAGTAACAAACGAAGTCCATATCGGACCGGAAAACTTTAAGTATATAAATAGCTAACCCCAGCTCTAGATTTAGTATCAATTTTCTTCTCCGGAAGATGCTAACCTTGTTAGCGAAACGCGCGTCGAGTGCAAAAATATCAGTTTGGTGTTAGGGTAATTGATCCCTAAAAGAAGTTTCAACTTTTACACCAAAGGTTCCAAAACTCATCGTATATAATTTTTCCTGTTTTTATTGATAAACCGAAACCAATATTCGTAGAAGATAACTTGGCAGAGCAATATGGACATAACGTTTTAGGTTTTTCGTCCCACTGCATGCTCAACCTAATTGAACTAATATGGGGTTTTTCGAAGTATTATCCTTTCTATAGTCTAGGATTATTACAAGCAAACAAGCACGTTGTTGAAGAGGGTAGTACAAAGAGAAACTGAATGTGGCGTGAGGCACTTCTTACTGTTTACTATCGAGATTTGGAAGATTTCGATGATACATGGAGGAAATGACAAAATGTTTTGAAACAGAGCATTTATTTGACCGACAAGAGATAACAACTCTTATCGGAAATAATAGGGATTCCAGCAGCTACGAATTTGTTCCATACAAATTTGATTGAATTAGCCTCAAATAGCATTAATTTCATGCTGGTAATGAAGACGTAGATAACTTGTCAGAGCAATATGGACTTAACGTTTTAGGTCTTTTCCCCCACCCCCGCAATCTCAACCAAATTGAACTGATATGGGGAGTTTCGAAATGTTATTACAACGAGCATGTTGTTAGAGAGGGTAGTTCAAAGAAAAACTTAATGTGCCGTGGGGTAATTCTCATTGTACACCATGGAGATATGGAAGTTGCCGATGAAACACAGAGAAAATGAATTGACAAAATAATTTGAAAGAGAGCATTCATTCGACCGACAGGAGATAAAACTCTCCATTAGGAATATCCGAAATAACAGGGTTTCCAGCAGCTACGATTTAATTTGTTAACGAATGATACGAATTTGATTGAATTTTCCTCAAAATAGTATTAATTTCATGCTGGTAATGAAGATGTATTCGTCGATAACCCAAGATGATGAATACCGTGGCAAACAGAATTCAAGCAATTACATTGGTTTGAATATGAATCATTGTACACCTTGACTGAATGTCTTCGATCATCATGGACTGATCCATATCATAATGTGACTGGTTAATCAACAATGATAACATACATATTTCTATTCGAATTCTCAAAGGTGAACCGCAAATTACATTGAATTATCCCCAAAATAGCATTGAAATCGCAATTTTTTTAATCATGTTGTTCATGAATTGAAAGGAAGTAAACACTCATTATTTAAGTAATGCAACTTCCTTCCTCAATACACCACTTCGATGATTATTTTCCGATATTCCATGATGACAACATGACAGTTTTTGGGTTGAATGAATCAAAGTTTCGCTATGACTTTAAATCAGATATAACTGTTATGGTTGAATCACAGACTACAATTTAACTTTTTACATCAACTTCCACCTTTTGTTCTAGGGAAGTTGTCGCTGTGCAAGACAGTAAGGGCCTGTATACACCACACTTTTACTCGAAAGTGTTTAAGTCACTGGATTTAGCAAGATTCGATCTTTCAGGTACGGACAATGGGAGGACTCTAGCCGAAAATTATGAATTGGCCAATATCAGAATATACCCAAAAATTGCACGATCACACTGCACAATTATTCGTTTAAATAAATTGGGAGAACATAAGAAAATTTTCCAATTGGCGTTACATCAATATTGTGACATTTTGTTGCCAAATGAAAACAAACTCGACTCCGACCATATTCCCGCATATGCACGTGTTACTGACAATGCCTGTAACCTTCTTAGTAAAAATTCATGAAAATGAGTGATTTAGTGGATTCATAGTTCATGTATGTCACCTTTTCAAGAATCTGTTAGACCTAGTTTGATCATTCAAATAATGTAGTATTTTGTCAAACTATTATATAATAATGAAATGTGGGAAATGAGATCATTTTGATTATCATTGTCCCATTATTGCTACCATTTACTCAGACAACGGTAGTAATTTTATTGGTGCTTTCAATGCAATGAAGAAAATTGATTGGGACGAGGTATTCGAGTATTTCTCCATTTATAAACTAAAATGGATTTTTAATGCACCAACCGCTGCCTGGTTGGGAAGATGGTGGGAACGTATGGTTCGAATTGTAAAAAAATCTCCTGAGGAAGAATTTAGGAAGATCATCAATCAGATACGAAGAACTACTAACTCTGCTTTGCAACTGTGAAGCGGTAATTAACAGTAGACCCCTTACGTATTTTTCTAACGATGAAAAATATCTACGCCCTTCGACCCCCTCTAAGTTCATCAGGATTTCATCAGCAGTGACATACCGGAATTGGATGGAATAGACAGAACCAGATTAATCAAAAGACAGTAGTATATACAGGAGCTTCGAGATGAACTGAAGTCGAGATTTAAAAAGGAATATTTTACAGAGCTAGTCAACGGTGGTCATAGAAAGCCACTCGAAAACAAACTTGACTCTGACCAATATCCTAACACATATTCTATTTTCGCAACTCCTTTTTTTGATTTCCACATATGCAGAAAATTGATTGGGACAAGGTATTCGAGTATTCCTCCATTTATAAAATAAAAAGGATTTTTAATGCACCAACCGCTGCCTGGTGGGGAGTATAGTGGGAACGTATGGTTCGAATTGTAAAAAAATCTCCTGAGGAAGAATTTGGGAAGATCATCAATCAGCTAGTAAGAACTACTAACTCTGCTTTGCGACTATGAAGCGGTAATAAATAATAGAACCCTGACATATTCTTCTGACGATAAAAAATATCTACGCCCTTTGACCCCCTCTATGTTTGTTCATCAGTGATTTCATCAGCAGTGACATACAGGTATTGGGTGAAATAGAAAGAACCAGCCTAATCAAAATACAGTAGTATATACAGGATCTTCGTGATGAACCGAAATCGAGATTTGAAAAGGAATATTTTGCAGAGCTAGTCAACGGTGGTCATAGAAAGCCACTCGAAAAAAAACTTGACTGACCCATATTTCAACACATATTCCATTTTCACAACTTATTTTTTGGATTCCTGCATATGCACGTGTTACTGACAATGCCTGTGACCTCCTCAGTGAAAAGTAATGGAAACAATATTGAGTGCTTTAGTGAATTCATAGTTCATGTATGTTACCTTTTCACGAATCTGTTAGACCTAGTTTGATCAGTCAAATAATGAAGTATGTTGTCAAACAGTTATGTTAGGAAACTAATAAAATGTAGGTACCTACTGAGATCATTTTGATCATGATTGTCCAATTATGGATTTTATATATAATATTATATAAAATGATGGAACAAGCTTTTTTCAAGATAATTAGATCTCTGTGTAGCTAGACCCCGGAGATGAATTATTTTCTGATTATCATACAAGTCCTGACTAAGTCGTTCGGAGAAGATGTTCATCATGTCTTAACTAACAGTTATGTTGAGTGCTCTACGGAAATATCAATGTTTATCATGTGTCAAGATATTATCAATTACCTACCTGTTTCACTGTTCACACCAAAGACAATAATAAAAATAAATAGTCTTTATTCATCTTGCAATGAAATATAAGCTCATACATAATTCTGTTGTGTGACGAAGATGAATGGGCGAAGTGTCAGCTGATGCTGTTTCACAACTCAGCCCTTGAGAAAAAAGATGAAAAATAAAAGAATGTTAACAATGTATAGAAAGGAACAAAGAAGCATTGCTATGAAAGAGAGAAATAATCAATCAATTGAACATGCATTGAGTACATCGAATAGGAACATATCAGTCATACATTAGTTTTTTCAGTTGATTATATTAAAGTTCTGAAAAGTATTAAGTAGGTGAAGAATTCTTGTAGTACTCGGAAGCCGTGTACGAGAAACTTCGCTTTACAAACTGGTTTTGAATTTGGGAATGTTAATGATGTTTTTGTTTCGAGTTCTTGAAGTGTTGTAATTGAAGAAGGCGATCAATTAGGCAGCTAGGTGGAATTTAAATTTGCAAATATTCGAAGGCTCCCAGACATGCACATTGTGGATGGGTTTTTCCAAATATGCATCATGGCTTTATGACAATTGAGTTACTGAATTTTTCAATCATAAAATCGAATAACAATACATTCACCAAATATTCATATATATGGTACATCTCCTAGTTTAATTAAAAGATTCCTGTCACTGAAATAAATTCGAAGACAAAACGCGGTGGCATCCCTTCGTTCTTGAGTCCTGGCCCTCCAAATGTCAGGAAAAGGGCATTTTCATATATTGCAGGTAATGATTGCATAACATCGTAATCAAGGTTGTTTTTTCTGGAATCATAGGTGCTCTTGACAGATCACATACTGTAATTGCTGCACCTTCTGTCAACAATCATGGTCCACCATTGTTCTGTAATCGTAAGGAATAGTATACCCTCAATGTTCATTTAGTAATAGATTATTGCCCCAGGACTTGTTCCAGAGATCAATTTTCCTCAAACCTAACTGATGATACTCTCGCTCAACGCGAGACTCAACTAGAGACTGGGGTTAGTTACAATTCAATGTTCATCCCAACTATTGTAATCATATCTAGAATATTCAAAAGCCAGTTTTCCAAACCATTCAGGTAGTTTTTCAGTAGTAGACTGCTACTGTTTCTTGTTGGTGACTCTCATCTGTTTTTTTTCATTTTTCTATCCCACTTCGAAATCGTCTATGAAAATGAAATTCATTTTGCTATACATTCACTATTATTCTTTCTGATGTCATTATCCACTATTTTCAATTAGTTCCTTGGAATAATTCAGCTCTGAACATATTTTTTTATTTTTCATTTGGAATGTTATTATCGGTCTCAATCTTTTTTAAATAACAAAAATAACTTTTATATTGATTGATCGGTTGTAGTTTTTTTCTTTCCCTCCAACAGTTGAGCACAAAATTAATCAATATTCAGCCGAATGTGAGATTAATGTCGATAAAAAATAAATAATTCAAGTTTTGGTTGATAAACCAAACTTCTTCTTAAAGAAAGTTGTCGCAATGCCAATCAATGGAGGCATTCATAAACGAAATGCTGAAGTGAAGACGCCAATGAACGCTTTTTTTGATTCTCGTGCTGACAATTTTTCCAAAGTAGGAGTTTGGTATATGAAATAACCATAAGTAAATGAATGAATACTTAAAATGTCAACTTGATCATTTTTGGCGAATTCTTCTCTTGATATTACAGAATCTATCAATGCTCTAAGGAAAAGCTCTTCTATCTGACTTGTAGGCGGCGAGAACCAGTTTTTGGTAATTTTTCTTTGGTTTATCATGAAGTAAACTATAGGTTCCTTCTAACCTTTATTCCCATTTTTATCCATAGAATTAGCACCTGGTACGTTCTCTGTCCAGTTGATTACACTGATTTTGTTTCCAAATTGATTAATTCTTCCTTTGTGGTCTCGGTAGTGTAGTGGTTAGCATATCTGCCTATCAAGCGGAAGGCCGGGGTTCGAATCCTCGCCGGGCCACCGTGCTGGGTAATCGCACGTTAAAAGGTAAGGCCTCGTTGATCCATTGCTCGCACAAGTTTCGACTTCTGAGGGTTGACGTTCGTCAGCTGGTTGACGAAAACAAACACATTTAGAACACAACACATTTAGAACACATTTCCCCTTTCCTTCTTCCTTACTGCCCTCAGTTTGATGTCTAGCCACATGAATGGAGTTTACTGAATGGAGAGAATATAATCTTGATTTAACTCTTTACTGAAATTGTTACATGCATTGCCAGCTAACTCATACACATTGAAAATTAATAAAATTTCAATGCGGAATCTGAAGAAAAACTACAAACATTTGAAAATCTATCTGGAACAATATTTATCAATGTGTTCATTTACATTCTGCATCGATCATCCAAATTTCACGTCGATTCGAAATATTTCACTTCTTATTTCCCGATGTGTTCGAACAAATAGCAATACAATGCCATTGGTCAATTCCTGAGTTTTTTATGCGATGAGCTCATTTCAAGTTTCTTAAGAAAATATAAAATTAAAATCTTGAATATCCTGAGTTATTGTGATTAAATATGAGAACTTCATGCGATTTCATCTCACTCCAGACTACAGACAATATTTTTATTTGAAATTCCTCATACCATCAATTGTTTGGTTTATTTTTCTGCGTTGAAATTTGAGAGCTGCGGATCTCATTCAGAATTCGATCATATGGATACCGTTCTCCGTCGACAACATCTTGACTGAGTAAATATTATTATTAGATCCCACACGCAGTTTGAGAGCTGTCTGTTAGTCTGATGATTTTATCGATATCTAGGAGAAACTCATACAGACTACATAATCATATTACGGTTTCTTTAGATAAAATATACCTGGCTTCGGCAAAAAATTGTGAACCCCAAGTTCCTTTGAACAAGTAAATATAGAACATAATCGATATGGATTGGAGAATACAATATTCAAACATTATATCGAAGGTGTGCTTTGCTAGCCTTTTGTTCTCAAGGAGAACATAATCACCATTGCTCTCAAGAGATTTTGATGTAGTCAATTACACCCAAGGATCGCTATTCCACATGAGCCAAGTACCACAATAAGTGTGACGACGAAGATCAGTATAATTCCTACTGTAGATAGTCTCTCTTCGATAAGAGAATGCACAGACTTATAGAGACAGGAGCTGCATTGGCTGTTGCATAGGAGGACTTAGCCTTCAGGAGACCATTTTTAATCCCGATAACGTCCAGAAGAACTCGTGTGGGTTACCTATTGCGTAATTTTGATTGACCTGCTCAAAAAAATATAAAGTCGATGAAAGGATAATTGAGATCTCTTTCCTGGAATATAAAGGACAATTGAAGGATAGTAGAGTCCTTCCTGACTGTAACGATCTTCATGAAATATGTGAAGGGAATATCTGAAATCTTGGTATAACATTGTGGAGCTGTATATTTTCTGTGAAGCCGTTAATACTATCAGTTTCTGGAAAAATATGCAGACAGAATCGCACTACAAGACCATAATCCTTTACAAATTGAAATACACTTAACAGGTTTCATTATCAATATTTTATTTATTATATTTCCATTACGCTGAAGTTACATTTCCACTCATTCATTTTCTGTATTCAATTCCAAAATTTATCATCACTGAAAATTCAATTGAATATTTATATAGTATTTGCGTGTTTGTTTCTATGTTTGAGAACCTCTCTTCCAGCACAATGAAGTCTTGGATTGAGAGTGAGTTCATATAATCTTCTTCTTTCTATAGATGGCGTCCTACTGACAACGTTCCAAAACAGACTCATTCTCAGTGTCAGATATTGAATATCTTGCAATTCTCAAGTAGCGCTGATTCACGCCCTAGCCTTCCTCACAAAAGTTAGCCGTTTACAACCTGTGCCTTGTGATGGGCATACAATCTGATGAATCCCTTCGTATGAT
This sequence comes from Zygogramma bicolorata, assembly GCA_032362365.1. NCBI lineage: Eukaryota > Metazoa > Arthropoda > Insecta > Coleoptera > Chrysomelidae > Zygogramma > Zygogramma bicolorata. The sequence goes on along the minus strand of JAVJAQ010001076.1, from coordinate 57,137 downwards.
CAGAATATATATTGATTATTCACCAATATTCCACTCAGAGAAAGTAACACGTCTCAATTCCTCCTTTCCCCTCCAGAGTGGCCACAAAGTAGAAAGTCATGATTGTGCCTTATGATTTCTCGTCTTTTTTTTATGAGACGACCAACCAGCCTTCGGATTCGTTTGATCAATCTGGGTAGCTGTAGTCGCACAAAAAAAGGTTTGGCCTCGTTGATCCATTGCTCGCACAAGTTTCGACTTCTGAGGGTTGTCTTTTGTCAACTGGTTAACGGAAACGACCATTTTTTTTAGCTTATGTTTGAAGAGGATGCCACCTCGCAGTCTGAGGGATACTTCACAGTTTTTTTCTCAATTTTCTGGCATATTCCATCATATCAGGCGTCCTTGCAGATATTTTCGTCTTTATTTTCTATGTTGACGATTTCTATGACTTCAGATATAGGCACAACTCTTAAAAGAGCGTCTAGGAAGACATGATCCCTACCCTACGAATCGAAATCAGATATCGCTGAAATTTCTCTAGGCATCTCTACATTACTCCTGAAAGACATGTTCTCGGGAGAAAAACTCTCACTACACCTAGATTATCCCAAAAATATGTTCCTTAGAACAGGTGATGACGGATAGAAGACAAAATCAACACTTCCAGTACCTTCGCCCTACATTCCGAAGTGAGAGGCAGGAACATTGCGCCTACTATCACATAATCACATTTCTGCCAATTTGCAATTGTGCAAGTCTGAACTGAAAAGGAATTACTAGCGTTCAAAGACTCACCAAAGATTCGTTCCGTATATCGTTTCGGGAAACCATAGCAGTGCTTTCTCTCAATCTGTGATATTGGCCGAGTCCATCCAAGATAGAGAGATAGAACCGCTCTGGTTAACCGAAACGATATACGGAACATATGCTATGTTCTCTCAAAATCTTGTAGCCTGGCCCACCCACTATCGTACGAGTAGATCCTGAATCTAGTGTCAAAATCTGAATTCCATATATTTCCACTTCAATGGTGTGAGGTAACACGTCATCCAGAAATACTCGAGAATCATGATCGGCCGCTTTTGAATAAGAATTGGGTTCTGCCAGACGGATCACAGGCGAAAATTCGCGTTTTTTGTACATTTAGGGCAATTACTATAAACCACCTCATCTGTGCCACACTTGGAACAAAATGAGACTCTGAGCTGAGAAGAGCACATCTCGAAAGTAGTCGTTTTTTCTTAAACAGTATCTCCAATTTGATATCACCATATCTCGAGTTCATATGTGAGTTCATGAACACGTATCTATTTATATCATGTTTGGGTCAAATGATTCAGATAAAAAAACAATTTTGATGGAGTTGAAAAATGGAATCAACAACCACCTTTTTCAAACAATAATAAATGGCACCCTGTATGAGTAAAAAATGATATAAAAACATAAGAAGATGCGGCTCATTGGAAATTGAACAATCCTGTTTAATTTTTTTCATATTTATACTCTCTCTGCATTAAACACTCCTTCGAGTGCGCCCACAAAATCGAGCCTTGTGCGGGCGAGGGTAGGCTAGTCGTTTTGGATGAAGAAGAATGGAATAGTGAAAATAAATCGAAACAATCCATTGCACTCACCTTGTTGTCAATCTAAAATCTGAGAAAGAATGCAACCTGCATCCTCCAGTTACTCAATGGCCTATCTTCAATTATGCGAACTGCATTCCAAGGAGAAACAACGAAACGAGGTTAATTCGGAACTGTGTAGTGACTTCTCCGTGAAACCAATATACAAACTGAAAGAGTAGCTAACTGTAAATTGGACAACAATGATTTAACTTCTTTCACACAGAAGCCATTTCAACTAGAAATAAAGATTTCAAGTTGAAGCGTCAATTTAAAACCAACTAACGTCGGGGATGTTCAAAGCAGAAGTTTGGGGCTATTGGGACGTGATATGGGAAATATTATATGAAATGATACTGATTGCCTAGTTACATGAGTAGATTGGGTCATGAAAGAAATAATAATATCACTCATTAAAGACGAACAGATGGATCAACTCTCTGTACAGGAATTGTTCATCAGTCGGTGTTCATTCAATCATCAGGATTGGGATGCTGAAAGTTTCTATTAACATCGAAAGCACAGTGATACAAATGCAGAATATACCCTCTTGTGTATATACACTAAAGTTCACACCGATAACGGGTTAGTGAAATGTAATATTCTCAACTCTA